>SKCR01026065.1:0-362955 GCA_019454045.1 Zanthoxylum bungeanum | reverse complement strand
AAATAGAAACACACACGAAGCTCTAATCGAGTGGTATTGTTTCTTCTTCTTCTTTTTTTGCACCCAAATATTGGGACAGGAAAGTAAGAGGTGAATTTTTGCAAAAAAAAAAATCTGAATCAGCTTTTAATTTTGCACCCAAAATTAAAGAAATCATCTTACCTCAACAAATGAAGACGTCGTGCTGGAAGAGGAGGCGGCTGCTGCTGCTGAAAATGAAGATCTACTTTCAGTTGTATGGTTCACTTGAGAGAGTTTTAGGTTAAAGTTAGAGGAGGCGCGGCTGATGGAAGAAATAATAGAAAACCTAAATGGTTTTGTTATGTACAATTAAAATTTTAGGTTAGACTTAAATTACTAAAATATCTCTCATATAATTAAACCATATTTGAAAATTTTAAGGGTAAATTTGTAATAATATTAAACGGGTATTAAACGAATTCGATTCGGATTCGATTCGTTTATGATTCGTTTAATAAACGAATCCTTAACGAATAAACGAATTGACGATCTCAAATTCGGATTCGATTCGTTTAATAAACGAATCGAATCGAATTGACCCATTTATTAAACGAATCCATTTTTCCAAACCCGTATTCGCTTTAAAGCGAATCGAATCGAACGAATAAACGAATCCTGACCCAAATTGCCACCCCTAGTCCGGAGTAACCACTTAAATCACTGCCTACTTAGGCTCTTATCGCATTTTTGACATAATATCCTTTAAACATTTTCTCAATAGAATATCTTAGACATTCAAACTTAGTATTACACTTCAATTCACAATACAATATGTGTAGAATTATATGTGTATATGTGTATTAATCAATCAAGCTTGGATGGAATCACGTGTGTAAAATTACACTTTAATTCTCAACAAAGTATGCAACACATAATTAAATTTCAACTTTATCACTATGTGTATGTTTGTTATAATTGAACACCCTAATATTAACTTAAATCTATACTACCAAGTTTTATTAAAATACAGTATATGATTTTACTAAGTTAATATTATGATAATATAGATTAATCTAAGTCTAGGATTAATTTCGTTAGTGTCACGTTTGTTTCTTCGTTCGAACGAAACTATCCAATGAGTTCATGTTCGTGTAGTGTTCATAAACGCTTTCGAATGAAGTGTTCCAGATAGTTCACGTCCCTGTAGTGTTCGAACGAAATATTCCAGAGGATTTACGTTCGTGTTGCGTTTGAAGACGCGTTCGAACGTTCTTTGACAGAAGACTTGCGTTCGAGTTGCGTTTGAATAAACGTTCGAACGTTCTTACGAAAATTCAAAATTTTGCCTACGCGTTCGTCAGGCGTTCGAACGCTTTTGCGTTTTTTTCATGCACGAAATACATTTCTTTTCCAGAAAATTGACTATTAACACATGCAAATTCTCATCTAACAACACTAAAAGTAATAAGTTCTTAAGATTGTTGTATATTAAGTGCTATTAAACGAAATTTAACATGCGAATTCAATCAGAATCATTCTAAAACTAGAGCACAACAATGGAATCATGCCATATTGAACATATACCCTAAAACTTAGAAAAGTAAGAAAAACCTGGAAAATTATTGATGATGATTAAAAACGAAATCCAAGTCGAGATGCCTCTGTCCTTAAGAACTTATTAGCCTCCGCCTCGGTGCTTTACGGATGCAATGTGGCTAACGTTCTCTCAGGATTCCTTGGATGCTTCTTGTTGAAGGGGCACTCCTTTAACAAGATCATGAACTATGACAATTGTGGAAACTCTCTTTTACTAAAAAAAAAAAAGGACTCACTTAGATAAATGTATGAGACTTCACTTCTGGATGCAATGAACTCAATAGGCCGCTTAATTTATAGGCATGGAAGGGTGCCTTTGAGGGCACCCTTTGGTGTGGGTGTAACCCTCCTAAGAGTTATACCCCCCTCTTTATATCATTTGAGGCCTAAAGTCTCATCTTTCCAAAATAGAGGATATGTCCCTACATGTCTGTGTCTTTCCGAAAGGCACAACCCAATAGACATGACCCTCATACACACGTACTCTATATTTAGAGAATTTACAACACTTGTATGGTAGGAAAATAGCTTTCATAATTGAGAATATATTTTTTTTTTGATTCATTCAACTAAAAACTATGAATGGAGGAGAAGTATTATGTTTATACGTGGTGGAGGGTATTAGAGAAAAAATAGGAAAGAAAATAGGGAGAAGTAAATCATTTGATTATTTGTAAAATGGAAGTATAAGATTTTGGGAATAAAATTGTGTTAAATAAGAGGGGTTCTTTGAAATTATCCCTATATAAATTTAGAAAAATACTAAAGAGTGTCCTAAAGGTACTCGTTAAGAATTCATTTAAGGAAAGTTTTGATGAGAAGAAGAAAAAAATCATTAATAAATTAACAGTTTTTTTATTTCTCATAAAAATGATGTCAAAATTCTCCTTAAATTGATTCTTAACGAGTGTCATTAGGACACTTGTTAGTATAACCCATAAATATATACTATTTTTTCCCTCTTCCAAAAGGTCACCGCTACAGAAAAAGACAAATATGTCCTCTGTATATTTGGTTATTTCGTTTGTTCAGCACATTTATCATGCATAGAAGGACATATTTGACTTTATCATTTTCTGAATATTGCTTACAGCTATTAATATTATTTTTTACTATATCTTATTATTACTTTATTTCGTACGGCGAGGTGTAGTAGTGGAGGTGGCCGCGGCATTGACAATTTATCGCAAAAGAGAAATTTTTGGGTGCTTTAATTAAGATACACGAGAAGAGCAAGAGGGGACGAATTATGTTTTAGGTAGAAAGAGCATCAACGTGGTACGTTGAAGCGCTGTCAGAGGCACTCGACGGTTGAGATGCCACGACCTTGGTCTCACCATTGATACTCTCGTGGCACGATCTCGCACCGCAGATGCAGGTACGTCTCCATCACTGTCCCCACACACAATCAATTTGGATCCAACTGTTTGCTTTGTACGTATGATATGATATGATATTATATTATAATTATCGTTATTATATTGGAGAAAATGATATAATATAATATGTTTAAATAATATATTTTTGTTTGATTTGATGGTATGATATAATTCCAAAAATAATAAAATGATGAAACTGTCATTAAATATATAAATTCATATTAAATCTTTTTTTTTTTTCAAAAATTAGATTCAATGAAAGACATAAAAATCATAAAAATTTGCTTTTTAAGGGTAGACTTGGTATTTTAAAATTTTATTTATTAATAATGTTTTTAATATGATAGAATTGATATTTTAAAATTTAATTAAGAATATTTTAAGAATACAAAATTATAACACTACGAGAAATCATCATATCATGATTTAAAAAACTCTCATAAATTCATGATTTTCAAATAATGAGATTATAATAAGAACTCATTACCATGAATATAGAAGTCAAAACAAATAACAATTTGAATTATAACATATTATATGAAATCATGACAAATCATGAAATAAATAAGGTGTTATGATAAGATTAAGTTACGTTTATGATAATCCATGGATCAATTCAATATAAAGGACAGCTTATCACTGAATCTAACGCCCACGGCGGCATTTGTGTAATTTATAAATTACGTCATTTTTCTCACTTTACATGCTCCAATGAACATAAAAAAAAAAAATACAAAGCTCTCTTCTCCACTAGCAAAAGCTTATTTACCATATTGTCCACCACAATTTACTGCGACAATAATATATATACTGTCGCTACTTGATCTCTGTGCGACAGTGCGAGTGTAAGTCTGAGTGATTAGAGAAATGGTGAGGGCTCCGTGTTGCGATAAAGTGGGACTAAAGAAAGGGAGATGGACAGCTGAAGAGGATGAGATATTAACTAAGTATATACAAGCTCACGGAGAAGGGTCATGGAGGTCACTGCCGAAGAATGCAGGTAAGTGACGTCGTTTTCGTTCATCATTTTCTAGCTTATGACTTGTGAAGATTGTTTTGATTTTTATATATTGTTTGATTTGTTTGTTTAATTTGGTGTTCAAAGGGTTGCTGAGGTGTGGGAAGAGTTGCAGATTGCGATGGATAAATTACTTGAGATCTGACTTGAAGAAGGGTAATATCTCTGCTGAAGAGGAAGAGATCATCATCAAGTTACAAGCATCTTTGGGTAACAGGTTAGTGTCTTATTCAACGTGCATGTGGAAAATGTGAAACCCAGAAACACTTGTCTGTATGGGGAAATTTTAGAAATCCAGTCAACTGAACTTAAACGATTGTCTCATACTTATGAAAATACATCATTAAATTAGAACCCAAAATCTGATAATCAAATCTACTATTATAGCCGTAAATGATGGAATGATATTCTCTCTTTCCTCCTATTAAAAGTGTATGTGATTAGGATTTAATGTTAAATTGAATTTTTAAATGTTTATTAAAAACTCTCATCAACATTAAATCCTAATTTATCTTATATAATACTCACGATTTCAATAATTATTAATTAAAAATAAAAATTTGAGCTTTCATATATTCAAAGTCCGATTATAGGTCCCCAAGGGGTGTGGCTTGGTGGTGTAGGGTTCAGGATCTCACCTTGAGGTTCTGGGTTCGAATCCAGGGGGTGCACTTCTTGTAAAAGCCTGGGACAGCCGGTGGTTTTACCTGCGCCGCCAGTGGCGGAGCCACAGTTGCCCCCACTGGACACACTAATTTTTTTTTTTAAAAAATTATATATATATATATATATTAAAAAATATAAATAATTAAACAACACCCATAAATACATTATTTATTAATTTTTTGAATTGTATTTTTTAATATAATATGTAGGCCCAAGCCCAAATTATTTCTTAAACATATCTAAAATAATTATATTTAATTTGTATGTGTATAATTAATTGACTATTTTTCATTTTAAATTCACTCATTTATGTGTTTTTCCATTTGTAAAAGAATAGAGATTTCATTATATTTAAATAAAAATAAAAATAACTATGTTTGTACTTAGGTTTGATTTTAGTATATAATATACTACATAAACTTAAAATACATAATTTTAAAAATAAATTTTTACTTAAATATTTAGGGTAAATTGGTATTTTTAGAAATTATGAATAAAAATATAATTATGAAAATTTTGAGTTAATTTATAAGTTTAGAAATTAGGAATTATTTCATAATTTTCAAAAATATAGGAATCATCTTGTAATTTCAAAAAATATGTATGAATTCATTATATATTATTTTGGTAAGAAAAAATTTTGCCCCCGCTGACTGGAATTTCTGGATACGCCACTGTGCGCCGCGGCCCAGAATGGGTGGTTTAGTGACGGGGTTTCCATCGTTTCAAAAAAAAAAAAAAAAAAAAATATGGATATTGAGAGACACATGAACAGCACTACAAAATTATTTATCAATTTTTTCAAGGGAAATACTCTGACATTTCAGCTTTTTTATCAACTTTGTCAAATTTTGTCACTTTGTCACTTTCATGCTTTATTGAACAATATTATTTAAACTCTTGACCATCTACTAATGGTCTAGGGATATTAAATTCCAAAGATCATCAAATCATGTAAATTATTACAGTCAGTACTCAGTAGTGGTATAAAGATTATGAAAATTAACTTGACCACTATCCATTCACTATTTCAGATGGTCTTTGATAGCAAGCCATTTGCCAGGTAGAACAGATAACGAGATAAAGAATTACTGGAACTCGAATTTGAGCAGAAAAATTCACACCTTCAGGAGGCCAGCGGGTGGCGAGGCTCTGCCTGTGATTGCTGACGTGGCCAGCGCTAGTGTTACTCCAAAGAAGAAACCCGGCAAAACAAGTAGATGGGCAACGAAGAAGAACAGTAAAAGCAACGTCGTTAAGATAAACGGTAACGTCTCCACTACAGAGAGACCTGAAGAGAAAGAAAACGTTTCTATTGACGTCGGTAATGATGTCTCGACGGTGGGACCCACAGTAAATGTTTCTGTTGAGGAACCGGCCACTCCTCCTTCGCTGGAGAAAGAGATTTTTCCCAGAACTGTTAGCGAAGGTTGCATGGATTTGGGGCTTTGCTCTGGTGATGAGGAAAGAGCAGTTAAAGAATTGTCCTCTAGTGTTGATGAGGAGAAAGAGACTGATATTTTTGGACTATTTGAAGGCATTGATGATGATTCAATGCTGTGCTTTAATGATCTTATGGACAATGTGACACTGGACCCCAATGAAATTTGGACTTTGATGGAGGAGGAGAAAGAGAATAGCCTCACAACTGGAGAGAGTGTTGACTTTCATTCCTGCCTTTCAGTAACTTCATGTTTTGACAATACTAATTTTTGGGATAGTGTTGTTGTTACTCAAGGGAATGAACAGGATCAGCAATGTGATGAAAACGAGGACGTTTTATCTTGGCTGTGAGAAGGCGACAATGAGGATGTAAAAAGAATCACAAAAGTGAAGATGATTGGACTCTGAAAAGCAAAATGCAATGGTTGCTTGGCTTTTCTCTTGATGTAATGTTCACCACCCTTGTTACTTAAATGTTGTAAAGTTTGGAGACATGAGACAGGGGAAATGACAAAAAAATTAAATCGAGATTAAATGGAGAAAAAAATTACCATCAAAACGACATAAAAATTATATTATTTGATGGTGATTTAATTTCAATTTAATTTCAATTTAATTTCAGTATCATGAGACGGTTGTGAAAATTAATGTGGGTGGTTTCTACTTTCTACGTGGCAATAGCTAGGATTCTAAATTTGGGACTGTCTCTCTTTATATTCGTGTAGTGTAAAGTAGTTTGGTACTTTGGTTAGTCGGAGGCAATAATTGAGTGATTGTGTTGTACAATATGTCTCATTAAAGCTGATTGTGATGTTTCTCTAAAAACAAAAAAAAAGCTGATTGTGATAACTGAGGCTGCGTTCACGGGAAAAATCATTGGGACCTACACATATTATAAAACTGATAAATACAATCGCAAAAACCACAGTAATTGTGTTGGGCCAAGGTGCTTCTAAATATCCTCTAAGAAGGATCTCTCCTGAGTCGCTGGAATTCGATTGTCGGTGGAAACAGTGGTTAATGAAATCACTTTCAAGAATTGACAAATCAGTGACCTATAATCTTGAGCTGTTCATTCGTTAGTATAAATCAATACAATAGTAATCACACAACTTCACTTTGATCATTTCCAGTTCTACGATTGTGTTCAATTCGGCCATGAACATCGATCATAACTTCATCAAGTACTTTAGGAAATCCAGCCTTTTAAAAATTCTAATGGAAGCGGTCATATTTCTTACTTAAAATATGTGATCTACTAAAACAAGATATTATGTCTTCACCATATTGGGACTATTCTCCTAATATAGTGATCATTAAAAATATTAACTTAACCTAACCTTAACAGAAATCACTCTGTATCATCACAAGAATGAGAAAGAGTATAAAACTCTGCATAAATTTTCAGTCATCCATTTTGAACCTAGACCTTGGGATTTCCAGTAAGGTAGCTTGGGTTTCCACAATAACAATTCTTAATTTATAGCCTTTAAGTCCATTCCTCCATATGATTTCTCAACTTGCTATATAGGTAAACCTTTAGTTAGTGGATCCGCTAGGTTTTCCTTCGACTTGACATAATCTATTGAAATTATGCCGCTTGAGAGTAGTTGTTTATGGTACTGTGTTTTTGACATATGCGTCGAGACTTACCATTATATATTGAATTTTGGGCTCTCCCAATGGCCGAATGACTATCACAATGTATGCTTATATTTGACACCGATTTAGGCTAGTTTGGAATATCCTCTAGGAAATTTCGAAGCCACTCCGCTTCTTCTGCTGCTTTGTCTAATGTTATGAACTCATACTCCATAGTAGACAGGACAATACATGTTTGCCTCGAGGATTTCCATGACACGACTGCACCACCAAGTGTGAAAATAAATTCACTCATCGATTGATTTGGAATCCACTGTATCAGATATCTAGTTAGTATTGCTATATCTCTCTAGAATAGCTGGATAGCTCGTATAATGCAGACCATATTTTGAAGTTTCTCTTAGATACTTCAAAAATCTTATTATGGATTTCAGTTGGTTATGTCCTAAATTACTCGTATATATCTACTAAGCCTAATCACAGATTGAACAATATCTGGTCGTGTGCAATTCGTGAGATACATCAGACTTCCGATGATTATCAAATACTCTAATTCCGATATACGTCAGAACTTAAAATAGGAACAAATGGTGGAAACCCTCTCTTTATGTAAACCTTAGACTCTCTAATTATGCCTAAGGACAAAATGACAATTGAATTAATGAAAATGAACATAAGAAAGTATATTTATAGAATAGATGGCTGCTTTTATAAATGTACTTTTAGTTTAAGGTTGCAATCCTTTAAAAGATTATTACACTCCAATATACTCTTTCACTTTAAAGGTCATATCTATTCACTTTAAGGACATATCCATTCAATTTGTGTCTTTCTCAAATGACACATATCAAGAAACATGTCTTCTAATGAGACCCCCTTTATAAATATACATATTTATTTAGAAAATTTCCTACTATCCCCCACAATTTTCTAAATATTAATGCAAACACTTAAGAGAGTTTCCTTGAAATAAAACTACATCAGAATATGTAGCTTTCGCAGTGAACCTTTCATAGTAAATGACTATCATATTTTACTTGGCAAACTAGTGATCCATAATCTTGAACTGTTTTGCTGTTAGTGTAAACCAAAACTTGTTACAAGGGTTGGAGATTTATTATTAAAAAAAAATATTTTTTTGTATATGTATAAACTGCCATTGCCAACAAGGTGTAAAATATGATATAACTTTAGGATGAAAATATTACCATTTTTTCAACAAGACCTATGAATATTGTGGGCACAATAAATTGATTGATACTTTGTTTCATGTGTGTATGGAAAAATGGTAAAATGTACATGAGAATTTACTTATTTGATAATTTAGAAAGAAAGAAAACAATGACTAATTTGAATGAGAATTTTTTCTTTTTAATTTTTGCTTAAATTACTAGGGACTAGTAATAAGCTGGTTGGTGGTGTGATGAACACTAAAAAGTGCACATCTATTAAAAGAAAAATTAATCATTTTACACTTGTAAAATCCCATTAATTTAACACATTTGTGAAATAAAAATTAAATTATTATTTTATATATTATTATTTTGATTTTTATTTATTGTATTGGTAAAATACTGCTTTGGAAGGTCAACACGGAAAATTAATATGAAATATGAACTCCAGGACCAAGAAATATAAAAAAGAGTGTGATAACTATATTCAAATCGGACTTGGAAAACATTCACTGTGTTTAGATTGACAACAAAATGAGCTTATAATGTATTAAGCCACACATGTATATTATTATTATTATATAACTGATCGGTGAAATCACACATGTAACACAAGCGCACGTATCGCTCAAGTAGTATAAAAATATCGATCCACGAGGAATTAATTTCTATTGTTGTTATTAATTATTGATATTATTTATTTACAGTTATCTAATTAAAGGGAGAAAAGAATGATTGCTGATTGGTTGGTTGAATGTGGATTTGCTAAATAAATAAATAAATACTCAAAAGAAAATATTAAGGAAAATAATCAAAATACAAAAAATATCTAGGGTTGTGATTCCACACAATATTATTCTAATGATGAATTGATGTAATAACTTAGTTTGTTAACCTGGAACACGAAGATATGCAAAAGCCTCTTCGATGGTCAGATGCAAATACCCAGAATAACACAATTAATCATATATCTATGTTAACCAAGTTATCTGAATTTATTAAGTTCAAGTTCCAACTGTGGCTACCCCCGCCCGACATGTATATGTCTATCATGGAAGGAAATCTACCTAAGAGTCTCTTGCCCCAAGGTGAGATCGTAATCTATTGAATCTAAGGCTGAAACCTAAAATCCATTTTCCAAGTTCATATTAAGTTTACCACATCAATCTTATTAATGGTCAGTTAACAAGAAGCATTAAACTTAAGATTTAATAAACAAGCCAAAACATCACACATAAAATAATTAAATCAATTATAAAACTTGTGAATATTGTGCTTCATTACTTCCCTAGAATAAAAATAAAATGCTGGGGTTAGGGGATCCACCTTTAATATTTCAAATATAGAAATCTAACTTTATTATAATATAGAAATTGTCAGTGTTACCCATTTAAGTCAAACCAGCCATAAAGGCGGTATTATTATTTGTCCATAAACCAGCCATATAGGCGGTAATCATCTGTCACTTAAAGACCGACCATATAGGCGGTGTCACATTATGTCAAATAAATAAAATCAGCCATTAAGACGGTATCAACATTAATACATATTATTAAATTATAATTTCCATATTATAAATTGAGTGAGATTAATCTACCTTATCATATTAAAGGTTTCACCATTCCCCCAGCGGAAATTAACTACTAAACATAAAAAAAAAAAGTAAAAACAAACAAACTATTATTATTAAAAATAAAAATAAAAATACATGACAAAACTACTAAATAAAACACACAAGATACAATCCTTAATTCCTTATTAAGAAACCAAGGAAACTATGAAATTTACAAATGAAATGGCTTGGTATTTATAGGCAAAATTTTGCTTCCACCAATTTCTCCACAAATTTCTCCACCAAACATGGCACCAAGCATGACACAAAATATGGCATCAAATCCTCCAAGCATTTTTGGTGGAAGTTTGACAATTTCCATTTTTTTATTTTTTATTTTTTATTTTTTTTTGAAAATGACTTTAATAATTACGTATAACACACTTTCAGAGTTTTCATCAATTTCGGTCTTGAAATCTTCATAATTCGAATTTATGATGAACGTCAAAGTTGTAGATATTTGATTCTTCTTTAGTATGGAACTTGAATCACCGCAATCCGATATCGGAGTAAAACGTTATGGCCAAAATACGAAAATTACGCAAAGCTGAAATTTCCGAATTTGTACTTCGTTAGAACGTCATTTCAAGTTTCCAACCTCCAAAATCCAAATGTAAAGTCCAATTTTTGTCATTCTTTGTTCCATATTTCGACCTGATTGATTCCATTGGGTTCGATTTTATTTTATCTGTAAAATAAACTAAAATACATCAAAATATTCATCAAACCCGAGAAACTAAACAAAATATTAGGTCAAATGGGTGGTAAATAGTGATATATTTTCCGCTCATCAATAACATATTAATATAAAAAAACAAAACAAAAAAAGACAACATAATTAAAAATAAAATAGAAAAAATAAAACAAAAAAAGACAACATAATTAAAAATAAAATAGAAAAAATAAAACAAAAAAAGACAACATAATTAAAAATAAAATAGAAAAAATAAAAGCAAAGAGATATAAAAATAAAAACACAAAAAAAAAAAAAAAAATAAAAATTTTGAAATTGTCAACCCACTATATCTTTTTTCCAATCTTGCAAATTGCTAAGTCTTGCAATTTGCAAAGCAAGAGGTGAACATCTTCTGCTATAAATAGAGGTGTTCACCTCTCATTTTCCTAAGTAAAATTTTCATGGATCTCTCTTGAAATTTTGTGGGATGAGCTCTTGTATGTATTTTTTCTTTCGTAATTTATTTTTCTTTTATTAATAAAATTACAAATGTTTTTATTTATATTCTGTTTTGCTAATTTGTATCATGCTGGGGTAAAGAGTGAAGCTAATGGTATGAAAATATAGGTGATTTTTATTTATATTATATTTTATAAATTGTGATTATTTCCTAGATAAATTCGTACTCTTTCCAATTTATAGATGACTATTGACTAGCTGTAGACAGCCTCTGATTGACACAAATAATACTTGAATCCCATTAATATGAGAGATTGGACTATTAAAAATCTGGATTAGTTATAGACAATACAGTTCTACATGTTTTGGCATATTTAGTACCTAGGAATGACTAATTATCGATAAGACAAATTACATGTGTTGACATAATTAATACATGATAATCATGAAATAAATTGATTGGAAAATAATTATAGTTTATATTTTATAGAAACTAAAAATTATTTATATTTGAAATATCAAGAGTGAATCCATTAACCCTATTATTTTATTTTATTAGTTGAATTATTATTTTATCCTATTAAATTTATTCCATGTGGATCGACCCCGGACTTACCAAGTTATTTTATTACTTCGACACTCTTATATTTGGGAGTAAAGAACCACTTTGTGAGTGTATCACCCCACACTTTCATATATTTGTAGGAAAATACATGACCTTTCCACAATTCATATAGCGTATTGTCCGATATTTTGTGAGATAGCTTCTTCAGAACGTAGTTGGTGGAAAACAAGACTTCCCCTACAAGTTCTGGGGTAAATCGGAGCTTGTCAACATGGGATTCATAATTTCCTTCAACATTCAGTTTTTACATTCCGCAATCCCGTTTTGTTGAGGCGAATAAGGTGCAATAGTTTCATGAATAATTCTATGGTTAATATTCACCGAATGGAGACACATATTTACCTCCCCTATCACTCTTGATTCTTTTGATTTTCTTGCCAAGTTGATTTTCAGTTTCGTTCTTATAGTGTATAAAGTTCTCAATAGCTTCACATTTGTTCCACAGCAAATGCACATAGCAACATCTTATGCTATCATCGATAAAAGTGACAAAATACTTTTTACCGCCTTTAGATTGCACAACGTTAATATCACACATCGTTGTGAATAAGTTCCAAGGGTTCAGAATTTCATTTTATGGAATGAAATGATGTTCTATTTATTTTCGCTTCAACACATGCTTCACATTTATGTTGGTTATCAATTGTAAACTTAGATATAAGATCCATGTTAATTAATTTATGTATTGTATCATAATTAACATACCCCAACCTCCCATGCCATACATTTTATGACTCAATATTATAAGCAGAAGATGTAGTTTTATTATTACTAGATCTGTGTCGATTAACAATCATTATATTGAACTTGAAAAGATCCTCAATGAGGTATCATTTTCCTACATAGATATCTTTTTTGTCAGAATAAATTTATCAGAAACAAATACAAGCTTAAAGATATTCTTGCTAAAAAAAGGATCCCGAAACTAGATTCTTCCTGATATCCGAAACATGCATTATATTTTTCAATGTTAGCTCTTTTCCAGAAGTCATCTTTAGAACCACTGTGCCTTGTCTAACCACTTTGGAGGTAGACGAGTTTCCCATGATTAGATGGTCGCTACCATCAATCTTCTGATATGAGGAAAACCTCTTGTTGTCCGCACAAATATGACGAGTAACCCTCTGCCCACCACTCTCTCAGGTTACCAACCAAGTTGACTTATGTCACAACTGTTGAAAGATTCATCTCTGAAATTTCATTAATCATCAGCTCATGTTCAGTGACATAGGCCTCATTTTTCTTTTTCTTGCCTTTGTCCCGAGACTTCTTATTTCTGCAGTCCTTTTCCATGTGACGTTTTTCCCACAAACGTAGCACTTCCTTATTGAACTTCTTATTTCCTTGGGAAGAATAAGCTCCCATGTTCTTTCTCTTTTTGCTACATTTTCCACCATCAATGATATTGGCCTTAAACTCCATGGTCTTTAGCTAGCATTCTCGGACTTCCTGTTGTCATCTTCGATTCGCAATCAAACTCCCAAATCTTCAAGACTCGTCTACTTCTTCTTGTGTTTTAGATAACTCTTAAAGTGCTTCCATGATGGAGGCAAATTCTCAATGATTATGGCCACTTGAAACGTCTCACATAGTTTCATTTGTTCATCCAGTATTTCATGAATGATCAACTTTAGTTAATCCAATTGAGACATTACCATCCTTGAATCTATTATTTTATAGACCATGGACTTGCCCAAGATAAACTTCTTTTATCCAACATCTTCTGTTTTGTATTTCTTCTCAAGAGATTCCCAGAGAAACTTTGCAGAAGTCGTGCATTGATACACATTGTACATGGTATTGTCAAGACTGTCCAAGAGGTAGTTCTTGTATAATAAGTCACATTGCAACCATGCCTCAACTCGCAATTACCAAGCCGCTTCAGTTTCTCCCTCCACAGGATCCGAAGGAGTTTCTTTGAGAAACTTAGTTAATTACAGTGTGGTTAGGTGGAAAAACATTTTGTTATGCCATTATTTGAAGTTTGCTCCATCGAATTTATCTGGTTTTTATCCTTGAGTAATCAGTACTGCGATGTTTCCATTATCTATGTGTAACTGTAAATTAAACAATTATCAATAAGTCTACACAAGATAAATTACACAAAGATCAACTTTATGATCCTGTTTATGTATTACACTAAGAATCCACTTGTTATTATTTTGGATAGTAGTACCAAATAATATAAGTCCTTGTATTTGTGACTAAAATTTTTTATGATAGGTGAACAAAGGAAAATTCCTAAGGGATGAGGGAGGTCCGGTGTAACTACTTAAATCCCTGCCCTATTAGGCTCTTATCTTATTGATGTCAGAATATATGTAATATGAGTAAATTAAAATATTACTCTATCCAAAACACGTTTTGGTTAAAGTTCCTACAATTATATATCAATCAACCTCAAATTTAACATATCAAAAAAAGTAAAACACCAATAACAAATAATAAACTGAAGAATATAAAAAGGAGACAACATATTTATTTACGAAGTGGAAAACTCGTGAGAGTAAAAAATCACTCTGGGTATAGGCTACCACCCAAATCCACTATATAAGAGAAACTTACAGAGATTGTGAAAAGACATACAACAACAATTTTTCTGACTCTATTCCCACGACTGTAATTACCCGAGGAACGCCCTAAGCCTGAACCAATCAACTTTCTTCAGAACATCTGAAGTCTCAATGAATTGAATCTGTAAAGTCACGCGACAGAGCTTCGAATGTCATTCTCAACCTTCAAACTCAGAAGGCTTAAGATGTTGGTGAGGTTGTGTTTGGAGGGTAGATAATGATGAAACAAGAAGGTCAGTTACAAGGAAGAATACATGAAAGATTGAGTCTTCAAGGGTGACAGATCTTTAAAGGTTTGGAAAACTCAAAGCAAGAATATTTAGGGTAATGTTTTCCAACCCTTGTAAATAGGGTGTGTGTTTTCTTTTATAGATAGGGTTTTCTGTGAGGCAAACATGCTTCAAAAATGCATAAAAAAAACAAAAGTTACGATTGGCGTTCGAACTCGCAAGAACGCAACACGAACACGAAGCCTCTGGAGTCGAACGTTTGGTCTCTGGAAGCTTTTGTTTGAACGAATGATGAACGTACGACTAACGATAGACATTCGAATGAAGAGACGAACGTGCCACTAACGCTGTTCTGATAAAATCATCTGTCGAAGTCAGTAACACACCCAAGCACTTCAAGACACATTACAACTCAATGAAACATGGTTTGTTACAAAATTTACCAATACAATAAACCCAACAAACTCCCCCTCTGGTATTCCGTGATAAAACGACCTAATACAGAGACTAAAAATACTTAAAACCAAAAATAGTCAGTGTCCACCATCATGACATATACTTTTTACAATAAGACTCAATCTAGTCCTAGGTCTTGAAGAGCTGAAGACATGCAACATAATTTCTGCCCACCTGAAACACACTAAACAGAGAAACCCGTGAAAAGCGAGGGGAAATTCAAAGCATAAAAAGTGTGAATAAGAAAAAAACAAATATTAACCAATTGCATTTAATATAGAGGGAATGTATTAAGTTAAATAAAGATACATCAATTGTTCCCGACATTCAATTAAAGTAAGGTCATTTAAAGCACATCAAGATACATCAAAGTTCCCATGCGAACTCCCTCTAAATCTAATATTCCTCATATCGCAATATCTCCCCCATTTTGACATGAAATAACAAAGGAGGACAAAAATAATCAAGGCAGAGAAAAATGAAGCTAAGAGGCAGACTCATACTCGTCAGAGATACTCTCATCGTCATCTGTACGGTGAATATCTTCATAGAGCTAATCAACTTGAGACTCCAAGCGACATACTGAAGTATGGATCTCGGATAAATTTCATGTAGCAAGTTGGAGCTGAGTCAGGATGGACGTCTGGGTCTCCAACATCCGTTGATAAAAATCAGGGGGTGCACTAGCGGAACAGGAGGAAGCAGTAGCTGAAGCAAGAAGGGCAGCAGGAGGAGCGGAATCTGGGTTGGCAGCCGGAGACGAACCGGTCTCACGAGCATGTGGCACTAGATGAGCTACGCCAAAGAACACAGTCTGTCGACCAATCGGCTTTAGGAGAGGAAGCGGCGCATCATGCACAAGGTCAGAGACCAACATCATGATTATCTAAAAAATGAGACAACCATAGGGAAATGTATACACAAGATATGATGAAGTGCGAATGCGAGTCATCTCGCGCAGTGTCATATTAAGAATATCAATAGAAAACCCCTGCTCTATGGCATAAAGAAGATAATCCACGAGATGGGTTGCATGTTGACATGAGACTTGGGTAACAAGTTGTGACACACAATTCAATACGAGAATAGCAACTACAATAGTGCCACCGGTGAATGGACGATGGTGGCCAGAAGCAACATCAAGAATTAGCTGATAAGAGGGACCTTGACCAGGTCACCAGAGGTACTGAGGATAGTTCACCTCAGGGATGTGAGGACGCGAGATAATACCGAGGAATCGATATCGAAGCGAGGCCCACGAATAAAAACAAAAAAGAAGTAGGAATAACTACCTCCATGTTGGCGTAGAATTATTGGACCATGGTGGCGGAAGGCCCAATAAAATCGGAGAAGAGCGAGCCCCAACCCCTATTAATCAGCATGACCATAATACTCGAATCACACAACTCATCTTCTAACACATTGCGTTCCAAGTAGAGGTTGCGCTGAGAAAAATGGTCTTCATAGAGACGTTGAGCAGAGGGGCTGCGAAAACGATCCTGAGGAATAGAGTTGCAAGAACATTTTTTGGGAGGGGATCATCTTCTTAGGCATCTAGAACACACAAGAAAGCACATTAAATTAAATGGCAACAAATGAGGAGAAAATAAGTGTGTAAGAGCTGGGCATTCGAACAACGTTCTTATGTATTCGAACATCAATGAGGTCAGGGCAAAAATAATCAACCTAGAGTCGCGCAATCCCCACAATAACACTAATAAGAACAAGGCATACATAAAACACAGAGAAATATGATCACATACTTAATGATTGAGAGCCCAACCAACATCTCACTTGAAATCCCAAAATGGGAAAAGAAATCCCTAAAAAATGAGAAATATGAAGAGAAATTACCTTGGAGAAGGAGAGAAAGCCGAAATAGAGGAAGATGAGGACCTCACAACACCAGATCTTGCTGGAAAATAAGAGGATGAATAGTGGGAGGAAACAAGTCACGAAGGAGAGAGTGAAAAGGAGATGTGCGAACGCAAAAAAAATACAAAAAAAAATAAATACCTAGAATTTGAACGGACGGCGAACGCGGTTCGAACGCATGGCCTCAGAAAAAAAAATGTTCAGATGTAAAGAAAACGGAACTCAAACGAACATATTCTGGAAGAAAATGTTTGAACAGAAAACGAACAGACGATGAACGCAGACAGTCTTACAAGCACCCAAACACTACTCAAGCACCAGACATCATCCAAGGAGACCTAGAGAATAACGAAAATGGGGAAACACGTCACCCACACTAGGTGAACGAGGCATGAATGAGATGAATATTAATAGCGAAGTATAGCTGGGTCTTGAGTGAAAGAAATGTGCTCAACAAGATGAAACTTAAAATATGAAATTATGGGTTGAATTAAGCACCAACACGAAGTCCGAACTCAAGAACTTACGGAACGCACAAAGTGGTATTCAAACCCAGCGCCACCAGAACCAAAATAGATTATGCTTTGGACCCCCTTGTAAACTCGAGCTCATGAGCAAATATCGCTTTCGAGTGAAGGGTTTTTCCCTTGTCTTTTGATGCTTTTACATGAGTCGCAAAAAAAATCATCTAAATTTTTTTTATCTTTTTGTTTTTATTTTTATTAATATGATAACTGAAGAGGGAACACAATGGTTAACTAGTCAAAGTTCATACCAACCAGAGGTCATAGTAAGGAGATTTACAATATGCCAATCCAAGACATCATACATACGACCAAGTTTCATAGAAAAAAATAGTGAGTGATATATGCCAAGCACCATCAATACTAAGAGATGACAGACACCACAGATGCACACCAAGCCACATGATATGGAATCATGGAACATACCAACCTGCTAGACTGGGATCACATGAGACGGACATAGAAGATGTGTTACAGTACGAGATCTTTTCTGCCAATAGTTTTTTTTTTTAAATAAATAAACTCAAACAAGAACAATAGGCAGAGAAATCAAACACACGCAAATGATAGGAAACATAAGGAAAAAAATAATAATAGGAAACCACACAAGCGCACATACACAAGAGGTAGAGAATTACAGAGAAATGCACATCCCTATAGCTAACTGAAGGAATTCAAATCGAAGATTGTCAAGATGTTTGGTGAAGATGTCAACTAGTTGGTTTTCGGTGGGATGATACTCAAGGGAAACGACCTTAGTCTCAACCAGTTCACGAATGAAATGATGATGAATGTCAATGTGTTTAGTACGAGAATGTTGAACTGGATAACACTAGCAAATCGAGATAGACATCTAAGTAAACGGTCATTCATCGACATGTAATTTCTTAAACTAGTCAATTTGCCAACTACCTAGGTTCTTACTTCTAAAAACCTATAGTTAAGTGCTTACGAGTCTAACCAATATCAATTACTCAAGGAATTGGATAAATGTAAATTACGAACTTATCATTTTTAAGATTTCATCCTAAAGCAAACAATACTCATTATTAGACTTATGTTTTACTATTAAGGACTAAAAACTAATTAATAATGTGATTTTCTTTATAACAGGTATTATCACTACATGCATACACCCCCCAAACTTAAAACTTGCATTTTTCTCAATGTAAGATAAACATAAATAAACATGAGTAAGGAATAACACTACCGTACATGAAATTGATCAGGCTCCTGCTGGTAAGACTTTGGTTGTGTGGGGTGCGCGCTAACACCTGCATAAATACCCATGCAAATAATAAACATGTAATTAACACACAATAAAATAATACTAAAGTAAAAAAATAAATTAAAAAAAACAAATGCAAGGGTTGCCTCTCCGTTAGCGCTAAGTTTAACGTCTTCAGCCAGACATAATAACCCAAATGGTCATGGTGGCTTCCATTGGTGAGTAAGACATGAAAAAGAATTTTTGGCTGACTGTGGTTGTTTATCCATGGATCCCCCAGGGTCTACTCATGGTTGAAATTTTAAGCTGCACATATGGCAAAATCGGCTCGACCTCCTTTTTAACTTTCCAATGATCATCTTCAAGTGAGCACTGACTCTTCTTTTCCTCTTTTTATGGTTCTTTGGGATCAGTTCCAGTTTGGGAGGGTTAGATTCATGTTATATGGAGGCTATTTCAGGTACGACTGTGTCTATCAAGTATGTATGATGAAACTCGTCATCTTCTTGTGGTTGCTTCCCAACGTGAAAAATATTCACTTCTAATGTCACGTTCATAAATGATAACTTCATGAGACCATTCCTGCAATTAATAAGGGCATTAGCTGTAGCAAGAAAAGGTCTACCTAAGATGAGAGGAATTTTTGACTCAGTTTTAACCACAGATTGAGTATCTAAAATAAGAAAATCAACAGGATAGTAGAATTTATCGATTTATAGTAAAACATCCTCAACTACTCCTCGTGGTGTTCTGATAGAGCGATCAACTAACTGTAAAACCATAGATGTAGGTTTAATCTCTCAAAGTCCTAGCTCCATATAGATAGAATATGGCATAAGATTAACACTAGCACCTAAATCTAATAAAGCTTGACCAAACTCGTATGTGCCAATGTGGCAAGCAATAGTGGGGCATCCTATATATTTGTATTTTGGTGGAGCCCTTTGCTCAATTACTGCACTTGTTTGCTCTGTCAGGAATGTAGTCTTTTTCACATGATGTTTTCTCTTCATGGTGCATAAATCCTTCAAAACCTTCGCATATGTGGGAACTTGTTTGATCACATATAACAGAGGAAGGTTAATCTTTACTTGCTTTAAATGTTCTAAGATATCACCATTATGGTTTGTAGCTCTCGCAATAGGCCTAAGAGCTTGAAGGAAAGGTACTCGAACTGGGCTCTGCACCACTTGTGCTTCGTGAAGAATATTTGCACCAATACCTGTGGTATCACCTTTAGTGTTGGAAGTGTCCTGCATATTTATCTCTTTACCACTCTGAGTGGTTATGGCATTAAGATTTTTTACATTGGATACATCATGGTCGGCATGTGCCATGTATTGTCCTCGCGGATTTGGTTGTGCTTGGGATGAGAATTTTCCTAACTCATGCACACTTAACACGTTAGTTAATTTTGAGACTTGACTCTTTATCTCCTTATTTTTTTTAACCACATGAGCTATTAATGACTCAAACCTTTGATTAGTTTTATTTTGGGCCTCTACAAATGCTTGCACAATATCTTCTAAAGAGTTTATATGAATGGTAGGTATGGGATACTGAAGAGCAATGTAGCCTATAGGTTGTGGTGTTTGAGTGGGCTATTGAGGCTCATGTTTCCAACTGAAATTTGGGTGGTTTTTCTCCAACCAGGATTATAAGTATCTGAATATGGTGTATAAGGTTTCTTATATATCCCTACGGTATTTCATTGTTCCTCATATGTTTCCCTCATCTCACTATATAAATGACACTCTTGGGATGGATGGTCAATCCATTTACACACAAAACATGCCCATTGGGGTTTTAACTCAGCTACAACATGCATAGTTTTTCCATCATTGGCTTTTAAAGCTCCTATTTCTCTAGTTAATAGATCAGAATGTGCTTTAAGACTATCCTCTTCCCTAAAGTGGTGTATGCCTCCGCTAGAAGGAGTAGAACATGTCCTATTTGTGTTATCCATGGCATTGGGCCCAGTCCAAGTATGGGTTTTTTCAGTTAAGTCATTTAAATACTCTATTGCTTCGTCATAGTCATTCTGTAAAAATTCACCATTGCACATCATCTCAACGAATTGGCGCTCTCTAGGGGTTAGGCCGTCATAAAAGTAACTCACTATGCGCCAACTCTCATACCCATGGTGAGGACACATAACTAACATCTCTTTGAACCTCTCCCAAGTTTGATAATGGGTCTCACTGTCTTTCTTGGAGAAAGTAGAGATCTGTTTTTTCAAGGCATTAGTCTTATGGTGTAGGAAGTATTTAGTAAAAAATACTTGTGTCATTTCACCCCATGATCCTATGGAACAAGGTCTTAAGGAATACAACCAACTTTTAGCTTTATCCTTAAGGGAAAAAAGGAAGAACTTAAGTCTAATTGCGTCTGTAGTCTCAATTCGGTCATGAAAAGTTGCTACAACATCTTCAAACTCCCTAATATGCACATAAGGGTTCTCATTCTCCAAACCATGAAAGGTGGGGAGAAACTGTATCATTCCAGGCTTAAAGTCTATATGTGGTGCATTAGGAGGAAACATTATACATGATGGTGTAGCTGTGCGAGTGAGATGAAGGTACTCTTGAAGAGTCCTAATGAGGTGCTCTTCGTGATCACTCATGTTGTGTATGTGATTACGCCCAAAAGGTACTTGCGGTTATCGCAGTATAGTTGGGGTGTTGATTCCTCGGAGAGATGGTTACAAAGAACTTATTTACTTAAGCAAACACGTTAGCAATAACTTAATGAAAAGAGATAGATTGAGTTGATAATTTAAAGTAAAGATTAAGAAAAATATTTAAAAGTTATCAATAGAGAGAGGCAACAAAGCATCATGAATCCCTCTTGTATCAAAATTCTATATTCAATTATTGATTTCTGTTATTACTCAATTGAAGGTTTCACATCCCAAACTAACAATCGGAAGATATTCAATTCTAAACATATTAAATTCTAAGTTAATCAATGATTATTTTCTCTATGTTAACAGCACACAAAGTCATCATTAAGACCAACACATAAAACAACTTTTACCAGTCACAACTGAGTTTACAAATCATACATAGAAGAAGCATAACTGGATCTAATGCAAATTAATAAAAAAAATCTATGGGTTCATGAATCAAAAGATGATAAAGAATAATAAACATCAATTGTATTAACGTTCAAGAATCAACAACATGAATATAATAAATCAATTCAAGAGTTCACCATTAGCTTTGCCTAGGAGATTAGTTCTCCATAGAAGAAAGAAACATAGCCTGAAGAGATTGCAGCAGCATCCTGTCTGGTATGAAGTTTCTTCGTTCTTCAATCTCAAATTTGTGTTTGTGGCTCTTTGTTTTGTGTTTCTTTTTACTTTTTCTCCTCTTTTCTCTCTTTTTAGGGTTTTGGACGAAGTTGGGTTTATATAGAGCGGCCCTGGAGGCATGATTTGCATAAAAACGCACTAAAGCAAAACCCTAGGATACGCTTTCATGTCGCGACGTGTGGCCGATTTTCTGGTTTCTCCGATTCTGTGATTCAGCACTTCCTGTGTGCTTTCGAAGCATCCGTAAGGTCGTGTGAAACATGTGTAATTGATCTAATCTTCATGTTCCATTGCTTCATAATAATAAAACATAAAATAAACTATAATATATTAAGTTAAATCAAGATACATCAACTGTTCCCGTCATTCAACTAAAGTAAGGTCATTTAAAGCACATCAAGATACATCAAAGTTCCCATGCGGACTCCCTCTAAATCTAATATTCCCCCTATCGCAATATCTCCCCCATTTTGACATGAAATAACAAAGGAGGACAAAAATAATCAAGGTAGAAAATGAAGCTATGAGGCAGACTCATACCCGTCAGAGATACTCTCGTCATCAGCTGCACAGTGAACATCTTCATAGAGCTAATCAACCTGAGACTCCAAGCGACATACTGAAGTACAAATCTAGGATAAATTTCCTGTAGCAAGTTGGAGCTGAGTCAGGATGGACATTTGGGTCTCCAACATCCGCTGATAAAAATCAGGGGTGCACTAGCGGAAGATGAGGAAGTAGCAGCTGAAGCAAGCAGGAGGAGCGGAATCCGGGTTGTCAGCCGGAGACGAACCGGTCTCACGAGCATGCGGCGCTAGATGAGCTGCGCCAGAGGACACAGTCCATCGACCAATCGGTTTCAGGAGAGGAATCGGCGTATCATCCACAAGGTCGTGATGCGTGGCCGATTTTCTGGTTTCTCCGATTCTGCGATTCAGCTCTTCCCGTGTGCTTTCAAAGCATCTGCAAGGTCTCGAAATATGTGTAATTGATCCAATCTTCATGTTCCATTGCTTTCTAATAATAAAACATAAAATAAACTATAATTAAGATTAAATACATGATAATTAAGCCAAGTTAGCGATGTTCAAAGTACACTTTCATGCACTTATCACAACCCCCAACCAGCTTATTTCTAGTCCCTAGTAGTTCAAGCGTAAAATAAATTAATAACTAAATAAATAAAACTATCTAAACCACTTTCGTAGGGATCACGATTGTATTTAGCGTATACAACAAGCCTTTAAACCCCTAGTTGTCCCTAGTGGATGAGTTATAGTCTCATGAGGGCTTACAGCGACGACACCCATAAACGTTATTCAAAACACATGCAAAAATAACAAAATAAAATAGTCCCAATAGTTATACATATTATTGTCCTCAAAGAATGCCTAGTAATGAAATCAGAGAACCTTCAAAGTACTATATGAAACTCAAGTCCAAGTCCTTGAATAAATCATCTAAGCCAGACTCACAGTGTGTGTATGCAAAGGTTCATTCACAGCTTGATTCCTAGGTAAGCCAACTCATTGATTTCGTGTAAAAATTGGGATTTGATGAGTCAAACCAACCTAGATATCTCAATTATGCTCTATAATTGCCTTTATGTGCTCAGCATAATATGATTTTTTTCTTTTCTTGTCTCTTTTTTTCTTTCTTTTTTTTTGAATTTTTCTTTTTTTTTTCTTTTTTTTTGAACACACATACCTTTGAAGGTATCATTTCTCCTCATGGTGGTCCTAACACTCACCCATGAGTAGCTTCACGCATATCGATTATATATGGTTTAATTTCTATCTTTAGAGACTTTTTTTTAACTATACCACACTTCATAACACTAGCAAATCAGGATGGACATCTAAGCAAACGGTCATTCATCGACATGCAATTTCTTTAACTAGTCATTTTGCCAGCCACTTAGGTTGTCACTGCTAAAAACCCATAATTAAGTGCCTACGAGTCTAACCTAAATCAATTACTCAATGTATCAGATAAAAGTACATTAAAGAACTTATCGTTTCTAAGATTTCACCCTAAAATAAACAATGTCATCATTGGACTTATGCTTTACTATCAAGGACTAAAAACAAATAAAACAATTTTTTTATAACAGGTATTATCACAGGTATTATCATGCGCACCTCTACACTTAAAACTTGCATTGTGCTCAATGTAAGATAAATATAAAGAAAAATGATTAAGGAACAACACTACCAGACGCGGAGTTGATCAGTTTCTTGCTGGGAAGATTTGGGTTGTGTGACTGTGTAAGTTGCACTGAACACTTGTATAAATACTTATGCAAATAATAAACATGCAATTAGCATACAATAAAATAAAAGTACAGTAAATAAAATAAATAAATAAATGCAGATGCAAGGGTTGCCTCCCCGCTAGCTCTAAGTTTAACGTCTTCAGCCGGATGTAACCATTTAATGTTGCCATGGTGGCTTCCATGTAGCGAACTGATGAAGGCATGAGAAAGAATTTGTGGCTGGTTGCAGCATTTCATCCAGTGATCCCCCAGGGTCTGGTGGTTGAAATTTGAGGCTACACATATGACCAAATTGGCTCAACTTCCTTTTTAACTTCCCATGTATCATCTTCAAATGAGCATTAACTCTCATTTTCCTCCTTTTACGATTCTTTATGGGCATTTTCAGTTTGGGAGGATTTGATTCAGGTTGTAGAGAAACTGTTTGTGGTAGGACTGTTTCTAGCATGTATGTATATTGGCACTCATCATCACCTTGTGGTTATTTTTCAACATGAAAAATGTTTACTTCTAGTGTCATGTTCCCAAATGTTAACTTCATGAGACCATCCCTGCAATTGATAAGAGCATTAGTTGTTGCAAGAAAAGTTCTACTTAAGATGAGTGGAATTTTTGACTCAGTGTCAACCACGGATTAAGTATCTAAAATCAGGAAATCGACGGGGTAGTAGAATTTATCAATTTGAACTAAAAAATCCTCGACTACCCATGATGTTGTTTTGGTAGAGCGATCAGCTAACTGTAAAACCACTGATGTAGGTTTAATCTCTCCAAGCCCTAGCTGTTTGTAGATAGAGTATGGCATAAGGTTAACACTAGCACCTAAATCTAATAACACTTGACCAAACTCATGTGTTCCAATATGGCAAGTGATAGTGGGACATCCTGGATCTTTGTACTTTGGTGGAGTCCTCTATTCAATTACTGCAATAGCCTGCTCTGTTAAAAATGCAGTCTTCTTCACATTATGCTTCCTATTCATGGTGCATAGATAATTCAAAACCTTCGCATAAGTAGGAACTTATTTTATCATATGTAACAACATAAAGTTGATCTTTACCTGCTTTAAATATTATAGGATCTCACCATTCGGATCTGGAACTCTCACTGTGGGCCTAAGTGCTTGAGGAAATGGTACTCTAACTCGGAAATGTGCTTTTGATCCTCTTGAGGGGTATTTGGACTACTATCATTGGGGTCACCTATAATGTTGGAAGTGTTCTGCAAGCCTACCTCTTTACCACTCCTAGTGAATATATCATTAACACCTTTTACATTAGCTGCTTCATGATCAGTCTGTGCCACATGTTACCCTTGTGGATTAAGTTGAGCTCGAGATGGGAATTTTCTTTGTTCATGCACACTCACGACATTAGTCAATTTGGAGACCTGACTCTTAATCTCCTTATTCTCCTCAGCCATTTGGGTTATTAATGACTCAAACTTTTGATTGGTTTTTTTCTAGGTCTCCACAAATGCTTTCTAGGACTCCACAAATTCTTGCATAGTGTCCTTTACAGAATTTCTAGGAACGGGAGGTGTATGATACTGTAGGGCATTGCAACTCCTAGGATGTGATGTTTTATTGGGCTGTTAAGATTCATATCTCCAACTTAAATTTGGGTGGTTCCTCCAACCAGGATTATAAGTGTCGGAATAAGGTGTGTAAGACTTCTTGTGCATCCCTAAGGTATTGCATTGTTCTTCATATGTTTCCCTCATCTCACCAAATAAAGGACACTCTTGGGCCAGATGGTCACTCCCTTTACACATAAAACATACCTCGTGAGGTTCTAGCTGGTCTACTGCATGCGTAGTCTGTTTGACAGTTATGACCCATAGCGTCACTATTTGTACAGATCATGGTGTTGTTGTACAAATTAACTATGTGACAAAGGAAATTGCTCTCTTATCATTTGTGATTAGATCACCAAGATGTATAAATGATAGGTGGTCCTTATGATTAGTTCCTGGATTGAGATGATATGAGACAGTATCAATCCACGAAGGTTTAATCATTAAATATCCATAGTCGTAGTATTATCGAGATTGGACATCGATAATACGGAATAGACTAGTATTACAATTGTGAGCGTTGTGAGGGCATAACGACATAGTTCTCATATATTTGGGTATAGGATACTCATGCAAGTGTAGTAGGAGGTTGTGTTTTATCGATGGTACGGAAAACAGCTTCGCTCTGGATAGACCCCTCGGAATTCCATTGGTAGTATTACTATGTGTCTATGGAAGTCCGAATCAGGGTAGGTGTATTTGGTCTTAACCTGATACTTGCACCGCTAATACTTTCGACAATCAATGTACTTTGGTTTTGGTCGTCCAGGGCTTTAACATGTTCTGTGTACTCCTCTTCTGGGTATATTGAGAATCGTAGTGTATTGGGTGTGATGTCGAGATGGAAGTATCACTCCAGTAATAGTGGAGATGATGATCACGTAGGATACGGAACTCGTTCTCTTATATGTTGCAGCTATCGGGATATTATGACTAGGTCATGTTTATTCGATTATAGAGACTAGTTACTAGAGATCTGATATGTGCTTCGTACGGGTCAGACACAATTCCAGCCCCAGGCCTAGCACGTGACATCCGATACTTGATCGAAATACGCAATACTACGTATACTACGCCTGATATAGATCACATATTCCTGTAAGGATATTTCTGGAGAATTGGGTAGGCATGGCGTTTTGCTAGAAGCCAACCTTGTCTTGTAAATCGGTAAAAACGCAGTACTAGGTACTTACGTGTTCGGATAGTCCGACGACCGGATTTACTGCCAACATATCCGGGGATCTCATGGGTCGCTTCCCGAAGATTCACCGATGACGTATGACTCGCACTTTATTAATCTGGGATTAATTAGATGAGAGAGAAAATTAATATGGGATTAATTACGGAGATATTTTATATGGGATAAAATATTATTTAAAGAGAGAGAACGATTAATTTGGAATTAATCGATAAAATAATATATTCGATATATTATACGAAATTGGATTTCGACGCGGAATTAAAATTAAATTTTAATTCGGGCCAACGAGTTAATTTAGAATTAATTCGTTAGCGACGTGAATAGTGATTTTGCTAGGCATAATTATTTAATTATGTCGCAATGGAAAATTCATTAATTTGGAATTAGCGAACCCGAGCCCGGGAGTGTTTGCGAGCGCACTCGCATTTCGAATTCAAGTGCGGCCCGCAAGTCACATCAAGCGTCAAATCATTAGTCACTTTGACTGATGTGATGTCTAGTCACTTTGAGTGATTGACAACATGTCACTTGTGATTGATGTGAGTTGGTGGATGACATTAAATGCCTTTTGGCTCCAAAATTTGGTTGACCTTTTTGAAAGGCTAATACCAAATTTTTGGTATATTTATTATTTGGATTTTAGAAATCCAATAATAAAAAAAAACACTCTCTCTCTCTTCATCTCTCTCTCACGGCCTAGGGCCTTATTTTCTTCTTCTGTTTTCTGGTTTCACCGAGAATCAAGAGGAGAAGCAAGGTGATTTTTGTGGAAAATATTACCGAGTGCTAGCATACTTCCGGAGTCTTACAAAGGTGATAGGGAACCGCACCCGTGAGCATGGAATCATCAACCAAAGCTTGGAGCTTGAAGACATCCATGACCAAATTTGGAGGAGCAAAAATGGAGCAGTTTGCCGAGAGTTCTAGGAGCTTCAAAGGGCATAAAAAGTTTTTGTTCTTCGTCGCATCGCTCAACCGATCATTGTGAGTATTCCGCAACTTCGTTGATGTATTCACATTTTGTTTCATTGTTTTATTCGATCCCCGGGACCTAAGAGAAACCCCAACATAGTCTTGCTATCTTTGGCTAGTAAGGCTTCTATCTGTCTAGTTAATAGCTCAAGTTGTGCCTTAAAACTATCATCTTCCCTAAAGTGGTGTATGCCTCGGCTAGAAGAAGTGAAGTGTGTCCTATCAGTGCTATCAATGGAATTAAGTCCATTCCAAGTGTGAGATTTCTCAGCTAGGCCATTTAAGTACTCTAACGCCTGATCAGAGTCCTTTCGAATGAACTCACCATTGCACATTGTCTCCACAAATTGGCGCTCTCTAGGGGTTAAATCGTCATAAAAATAGCTCACTAAGCGCCAACTCTCATATCCATGGTGAGGACAGCTCGCTAAAATCTCATATACCTCTCCCACGTTTGGTAAAGGGTTTCACTGTCTTTTTGGGAAAAGGTAGATATTTGTCTTTTCAAGGCATTCGTCTTATGGTGTGGGAAGTATTTATTAAAGAATGCATGTGTCATCTCGCCCAATGATCCTATTGACCGCGGTCTTAGAGAATACAACCAGCTTTTAGTTCCATCCTTAAGGGCAAATAGGAAGAACTTAAGTCTAATTGTGTTAGTGGTTCCAAACGGGTCATGGAAAGTTGCTACGACCTCTTCAAACTCTCTAATGTGCACATAGGGATTCTCGTTCTCCAAACCATGGAAGGCTGAAAGATTCTGTATCATCCTAGGTTTAAAATCTATGTGTGGTGCATTAGAAGGAAACATGATGCACGATGGTATAACTATGCGAGTGGGATGGAGGTACTCTTCAAGAGTCCTCATGGGTGGTCTCTCGTACTCAGTAATACTATGTGTGCTAGATGTAGATGGTGTTGCAAAAAGATTATCAAACAGACTTTCTGAGTCTGAGTTTTCCTCTTCAATCCTAATTAAACACAAATAAAACTAGAAACAAAAATAAAAGAATAAACTAAAAATAAATAAATAAATAATTAATTAAAATTTAAATTAAAACTGCAATAAAAACAAATAAATAAATAAATAATTTAAAAAATAAACTAATAATGAAAAGTAAGCTGAAACTGAAATTGAAATAAAATAAAATAAAAAGTAAATAATAATAAAAAAATAAGATGGAACGAAGTTACCGCTTTTGTTGTTGACCAAACAAACCTGCTCATTTTGCTTGTAAACCATCACCCCGACAACGGCGCCAAATTTTGATTACGCCTAAAAAGTACTTGCGTTATCGCATATAGTTGGGGTGTCGATTCCTCAGAGAGATGGTTACAAAGAACTGATTCACTTAAGCAAAAATGTTAGCAATAACTTAATGAAAAGAGATAGATTGAGTTGATAATTTAAAGTAAAGATTAAGAAATATATTTAAAAGTTATCAATAGAGAGAGGCAGCAAAGCATCGGGAATCCCTCTTGTATCAAAATCCTATTTTCAGTTATTGATTCATGTTATTACTCAATTGAAGGTTTCACATCCCAAACCAACAATTAGAAGATATTCAATTCTAAACATATTAAATTCTAAGTTAATCAATGTTTATTTTCTTTATGTTAACAGCACACAAAGTCATCATTACGAGCTATTTAACGTCGACAATATACCCTCAGGCAATACTGCAGCAGAAGACCAACACATAAAACAAATTTTACCAGTCACAACTGAGTTCACAAATCACACATAGAAAAAGCATGACTGGATCTATATGCAAATTGATAAAAACAATCTATGGTTCATGAATCGAAAGATGATAAATAATAATAAACATCAATTGTATTAACATTAAAAAGCATTCCAGAATCAACAACATGAATATAAGACATCAATTACAAGAGTTCACCCTTAGCTTTGCCTAGGAGATTAGTTCTCCATAGAAGAAAGAAACATAGCCTGAAGAGATTGCAGCAGCATCCTGTCTGGTATGAAGTTTCTTCATTCTTCATTCTTCAATCTCAATTTTGTGTTTGTGGCTCTTTGTTGTGTGTTTCTGCTATCTTTTTCTCCTATTTTTAGGGTTTTGGACGAAGTTGGGTTTATATAGAGCGGCCCTGGAGTTCTGATCTGCGTAAAAATGCACTAAAGAAAAACCTTGGGATACGCTTATGTATCGCGACGCGTGGCCGATTTTCTGGTTTCTCCGATTCTGCGATTAAGCTCTTCTTGTGTGCTTCCGATGCGTCTGCAAGGTTCCGAAACATGTGTAATTGATCCAATCTTCATGTTCCATTGCTTCATAATAATAAAACATAAAATAAACTATAATTATGCCCAAAAAGTACTTACGGTTATCGCAGTATAGCTGGGGTGTCGATTCCTCAGAGAGATGGTTACGAAGCACTGAATCACTTAATACGAACGTTAGCAATAACTTATTTAAGAAAAAGATTTAATTGGAAATTTAAAATAAATACTATGAAAAATACTTAAGGATTATCAATAGAAAAAGGCAGCAAAACATCAGGAATCCCTCTTGTATCGCGTCCCTATATTCTGTAGTTGATTATTTTATTACTCAATTGAGGGTTTCACTTCCCAAAGCAACAATCAGAAAATATTTCAGTTTAAAACATATTAAATTCTAAGGTAATTGATGAATTACTTTCTCTATATTAACAACACACTATGTTATCATTATGACTTATCTAACGTCGATAATATACCTAAAGGCAATACTGCAGCAGAAGATTAACTCATAAAACAACAATACCAATTACGACTGGGTTCCCCAATCACACATAGAAAAATCAAGACTATTCCTATATGAAAATTAGTAAAACACAATTTCTGGATTAATTATAAATCAAAAGATAATAGAGAACAACAAAATATCAATTATATTAAACATTAAAGATCATTCATGAATCAAAAACATGAATATAAGAATTTAAATACAAGAATTCATCCATAACTTTTCTTAGGAGATTAGTTCTCCATAAAAGAAGGAAACATAGCCTGCAAAGGATGAAGAAACATGTTCAGCTCCGTGCAGGACTTTTGAGTTTGCAGCTTCCCAATCTTTAGAACTATTTTTTGTGTCTTTTTCTCCTCTCTCTAGGGTTTTGGACGAGCTTGGGTATTTATAGGGAAGTCCTAGAGTCATCATGCGCATAAAATACGACCATATTAAGTTTCTGAAACTTTGTCGCGGCGTCACGACGCCGGAAAGTGGCGTTGCGACGCCGTGCTCTCGGGAAATCAGAATGCAACTTTGCTGATTGCGCATTGCGACGCGCATCTAATTTTCAGGATAATAATTTCTTCATTTTTTGCGTTTCCTACGTTCTTTTGATGCGTCCGTAAGCTCTAAATTCCTACAATAATAAAGGAAAATTACTAAATTAGCTTAAATATTGAACACGTTTTAAATTAATATAATGATAAAAACTATACAACAAAATATAAGACATAAGACTAAATACTTAGCAATAAACCCGAATAAGTGATGTTCAAAGTATACTTTTGTGCACTTATCAATGCTTATCTCAAACTGTTGTGTCATAGTATAGGCAAACACATGTGCAAGGGAGTCACGAGGTGAAACGAAGACAATGTCATCGACATATACTTGAGCAATAGTAATGATGCCATTGACTTTTTGAATAAACATAGTTCGGTCAACTCCCCCTCAAGAGTAGCCATGGTTTAAAAAAAGATAGGAGATGAGTCTATCATATCAAGCTCTAGGAGCTTGTTTGAGACCATACAAGGCTTTTTTCAACCTGTAGACAGAGTATGGATGATCAATATCCACAAAGCTTTTGGACCGCTCTACATATACTTCTTCTTGTAGAGTACCATTCAAGAAGGCATTTTTGACATCCATTTGGTACAGCTTGAATCTCATATTGCATGCTACTGCCAGAAGAATATGAATGGATTCTAACCTGGCCACGGGAGCAAATGTCTCATCATAGTCTATTCCTTCAACCTGAGTATATCCTTGGGCTACTAGTCTAGCCTTGTTCCTTGTTATGGTACCATGTTCATCTGTCTTGTTCTTAAAGATCCACTTGGTCCCAATCATATTTGTATTCTTAGGTCTAGGGATAAGATACCAGACATCATTACGGGTGAATTGATTCAATTCTTCATGCATAGCATTCACCCAACATTCATCCAAAAGAGCATCTTCAACCTTTTTAGCCTCAATCTGAGATAAGTAACAAGCAAACGATAGTTGATTAACTAATCTTCCATGTAGTCGTAATCCTTCTACGACATCACCAAGAATGTGCTCTTTTGGGTGATTCAGCTTGACACAAGATGACGAGACATGCTCATGTGAGCATGTTGTAGACATGCTCATGAAGAATCCTAGTAATAGTCAACTCTTTTGCATAAGACTTGGATGAGTTCAGCAGCTTCAGATTTTCCCCTAAGAAGGTCTACCCAAGTGTATCTAGAGAAGTCATCAACCACAACCAAAATATATTTTTTGCCTCCTAAACTTTAAGTCTTGGAAGGTCCCATAAGATCCATATGAAGAAGTTCAAATGGCCATTTGGTAAGAATGTGAGAGACACGGGTATGCTTAGCTCTAGTCTGCTTTCCTAAATGACACGGTCCACACACAAAGTTGTCTTTCTTTCTTAATTTAGGAAGACCAATAATGAGATTCTGCTTGGACACTTTAGATAAGTCATGATAATTGATGTGTCATAACCTTTGATGCCACAAGTCAATCTCATCTATACTAACAACATTATACAGAGCAGATTGACCAACAGAAATCCCATAGCAGTTGTTTGTAGTCCTAAGACCCGCAACAACACACTCACCTTGAGCATTTAACATAGAGCACGTTTTCTTCTCAAATGAACTTTTAAGCCAGTATCACAAAAGTGACTGATACTCAGAAGATTGGCAGTTAACCTTTCGACATACAGAACATTATCAAGAATGGGTAGACCAGGCAAAGTGATTCTCCCTTTTCCCAAAATTGGTGCTTTTCCCCCATCACCAAAAGTAACATTTCCGGTCATATTTTCTTCGAGGGACACGAACATAGCTTTATCTCCACACATGTGTCTGGAACATCCGCTATCAAAGTATCATATTTGATTGTCCCTAGCCTTGAGGGCTATGTGTGAAACATAACACTCGTCCTTTCTAACCCAAGCTTGTCTAGGATTTTTATTAGATTCTTAGTTCCTAGTCAAGAAGGCTAATTTCTCACTGATGAGTTTGGTCAGAAGAGCTAAGTTAGAAACCTGTTGAGCTAATATGTTTGACTCATTTTGTGGGAGGTGTCCCTAATTCTATTGTTGTTCTTTTTGAGCTTGAAGCACTTAGGTCGAGTGTGACCTATTTTGCCACAGTAGTAACATGTGGGAACAAACCTAGGGCGAGCATCTGAAACTTCGGGCTGGATATGAGAAGGGTTGACTCTGGTAATAGGTTGTTTGCCTAGGGCTCCAGCGGAAACATCCCTACTAGGTTTATCAGTAGTGTTTTTAGTAGGGACAAAGACAGTTCCGGAGGTCGAGTCACTCTTGTCATCAGATTTAACAAAAACTAATCCTCTATTGTCACCAGATGTCACACATAGTCCTATCATATGATCAATCTTTTGACAACCACTTGAGAATGCAGACAACTGTGATCGAGTATGTTCAAGTTCTTTTTCTAACGACTTGATCCTACCTTCTAATCCCTTGTTTCTTTCATTGAGATCAACAACAACTATCAGACTTTTCTCAAGTTTGATCTGAGCCTCATTTCTTTCTAGTTCAGTCTCTCTAAGTTATTTTGTGATTTCATTATTTGTCTTTTTGATGCTCAAACTCTCATTGAATAGCTCAGTGAAAGCTGTCTGGATATCCTCCTCATCCTCATAGTCATTATGCTCATAGCACTCTGATCATTCCACATGTTCATTGACAACTTTACATCTCTCATGATCACTCACATCGCAGATAAATTCCATATATGTGAAATTTCTTTCTGATCCAGAGTCATTAAAATCTTCCTTATCACCCTCTTCATCATTATACAGAGACACAACCATGGCCTTCTTTCCCTTCGACTTTAACTAAGCAGGGCATTCAACATGAATGTGTCCAAAGCCGTGACTCTAATGACGCCTAATGGTTTGAGATTTCTTATCTTTCTCATCTATAGTCTCATTTTTTCCTGTCCTAGGATGACAGTTGCTCTCCCTAGATTTCTGAGTCCAGCGCTTATCAGTGTCAGTACTGATTTTCTTGGGATTCAGGAACTTCTTAAATCTCTTTACAAACATGACCATGTCGGCCTCTAAGAGAGATGTGTCATTGTCTTCGTCAGATATATCGTGATTTTCCACTTTCACAGATTTTATGGAAATATTTTTCAACCTTCTATACCTTGGGAGTTTACTCTCGTAAACTTGAAGATTTCCCACAAGATCTTCTAACTTAAAATTATCTATATCTTTACTATCCTTTATAGCGGTGATCTTGGGCAAAAATCTCTCGAGGAGTGATATAAGAATTTTTCTAATGACACGGTTGGTAGGGATAGTTTCACCTAAATTAAAACTAGAATTTACTATGTCATTTATTTCATTATAAAATTCATTGAATGTCTCATCCTCCTTCATGCGAGCCATTTCAAACCTAGTAGCCAATTCTTGAAGTATGTTGTTCTTGACGGACATGGTGCCCTCATGAACAGTAGCTAGAATGTCCGAAGCATCTTTGACCACTTTACACATAGAGACCCTCATAAACTCAGATGAATAAATTGCGGCATATAAGACATTGATGGCTTTGCTATTCCTATTACACTTATCAAACTTTTCCTTGGTCCAGGAAATTTTATCCTTTAGTGAAGAGACCCCATTGATTGTGACCACAAGGGGGTTTCCACCCATACTCCACCGACATCCAGACTCTCTTGTCTAGAGATTTGAGGAAAGCTCTCATGCGAACTTTCCAGTGAAGGAACTATGTCCCATCAAAGAATGAGGGACAATTCAAGGGTTGAATTCTATCCATATTAGATGGGTCAAGGACCGAGGTCAGACTCTGATACCAATTGAAAAATATAAACGTTCTGACCCTATACACCTGTGGGGGAATAAGTGTAATATGCAGAAATTTAAAATACTACTATATCCAAAACATGTTTCAGTTAGAGTTCCTATGATTATATATCAATCAACCTCAAATTTAACATATCGAACAAAGTAAAACACCACTCACAAATAATAAATTACAGAATATAAAAATGAGAAAAGCGGATTTGTTTACGAAGTGGAAAATTCGTGCGAGTAAAAAACCACACCGGGTATATGGTACCACCCAATCTACTATAAAAGAAAAATTTATAGAGATGGTGAAAAGACCTACAACAATAACTTTTCCGACTCTATTCCCACAATTGTAATTACCCGAGGAACTCCCCAAGCCTGCACCAACCAACTTTCTTCAGAACATCTGAAGTCTCGGTGAGTTGAATCTGCAAAGTCACGTGACAGAGCTTCGAATGTCATTCTCAAACTTCAAACTCAGAAGGCTTAAGGTATTTGTGAGGTTGTGTTTGGAGGGTAGATGGTAATGAAACAAGAAGGTCACTCACAAGGAAGAAGACATAAAAAAATTGAGTCTTCAAGGGTGAGAGATCTTCAAAGGTTTGGAAAACTCAAAGTAAGAATGTTTAGGGTAATATTTTCCAACCCTTGTAAATAGGGTGTGTGTTTTCTTTTATAGGTAGGATTTTTTGTGAGGCAAATAGGCTTAAAAAACGCATAAAAAAAACAAAAAATTATGACTGACATTCGAACGTGCAAATAACGTAACACGAATGAAGCCTCTCAGAGTTTCGTTCGAATGAAAATGTAGAACGTACCTCGAACGTTTGGTCTATGGAAGCTTTCATTCAAATGAAGGATGAATATGCCACTAACGATAGGCGTTCGAACGAAGAGACGAACGTGCCACTAACGCTGTTATGATAAAATCATCTGCCGAAGTCAGCAACACACCCAAGCACTTCAAGACACATTACAACTTACTAAAATACTGTTTGTTATGGAATTTACCAACATAATAATCCCAACAATTTTCTCAATAGAAAATCTTAGGCATTTAATCTTATTGTTACACTTCAATTCTCAACTTTAAGTATAACAATTATATAAGTAAATAAGTTCAGTCAGGTTTGGATGGAATTACTAGTGTACAAGGGATGAGTTAGGTCCTGTGTAACCACTTAAATCACTGCCCTCTTAGGCTCTTATCGTCTTGATGTCAGAATTTCCTTAATCATTTTCTCAATAGAAAATCTTAGGCATTCAATCTTATTGTTACAATTCAATTCTCAATTTTAAGTATAACAATTATATAAGTAAATAAGTTCAGTCAGGTTTGGATGGAATTACTCGTGTATAATTCAGACCAAATCTTTGTTATATATTTTTAATTCTCAACCAAATATGTAACAAACAATCAATAACTAAGATTAAATATCCTCAATTTTATCACATAATAAACTAAGTGTATGAATGTGATAATTAAACACTTTAATATTTACTCAAATCTATACTACTAAGTTTACAAATTTTATTGTATATGATTTTTACTAATTCAATATTACATTCAACTTATGTTTATTTTACCAAATTCTTATAATTAACATATGACAAGATTGAACTAAGACTCAGAGGCAGAGGGACCAGCTTCGTGCGAAGCAGCAGCAGCTAAATCTAGAGTCTCTTTATTTTATATTTAGTCATGATATGACACTTTTTTAGGAAAAAGCTGGCTAACCTAGAGGAGCTTATGCCAGTCAACAACAGCAGCTTTACTTTCAACAAGATTCCAAGCACTAGAGATTGAGAACTTCCCATTGCTAGACAGACTGAGTTCAGAATTTGATCTAAATATGTGAATTTTTAGATTAATCTAGGTCTATATATGATTTATTGAATGTTATTATTCCAAATTTAATTCAAATATGAAAAAATTCCAAGTATGACTTGTGTTAGTGTCACATTCGCTCAACCGTTCGAACGAATTTTTACTAAGTTAATATTACATGCAACTTATGTCTATATGATCAAATTCTTATAATTAATTTACGTATATGACAATAGAGATACCTACAAAAGACTCTTCAAAGCTCAAGTGAGTAACAGAAAGTGAACAAATTTTTTAGTGTGGTTCCTAAAATATACATGTTTGTATATTTTCAAAACTATAATACTATAATGAATGAACAAGTTCCTAAGGGGCATGGTTTGATGGTGTATGGCTTAAAATCTGGTTTCTAAGTCTTGGATTTGAATTCATAGGGGTGCATATCTTGTAAGAGCTTGAGATAGTCAAAGATTTTACTTACTCCGTTTAAGCCCGAGTCAGGTGGTTTAGCGGCAGGGTTTCTAACGTTTTAAAAAAAATAGAAAAAAATTAATGAATGAACTAATGACCCAACTTCAACAATTTTCATGAACATGTCACGAAATTCTTAACCTCTCTACTTAAGACAACCAGCTATCTATGATCTTAAATGAACAGCTGACTGGACCATTCTCTATAAAAAGACCACCGATATTCATTAGGGCTGAGCACCGGTTCCGGTAAGTAGAACCGGATGGAACCTGATCGGTTTTTCGGATTTGAAATCGAAATCGGTTGTAACCGGTCCAATTTTGGTTTCAAAATGAAGGAACCGATTTTAACCAGTCAGATTTCGGTTCCAAAATAGTCGGAACTAGAACCAGACCATAGAACTAATTTTTAGAATTGAATTTAGAACCGGTTCTAGAATCGAATTTTGAACCAAAATAATATCTGATTTGATACCCGAATTACTATATGATTTAATACCCAAATTTTAAAACAAACGACGTTATTTTGATTAGGTATATAAACACCACTTTCTTTTATTGCTGCCTTGAGCTTGCCACTCGCCACTCGCAATTTTAAGTTTTTAACCTAACCGTAGCAAGCGACCAAGGGTTTCGTTTTCGTCGTTTCCTCTTCTCTCTCGCCATCGCCAACCGTCTTTCCTGACTTCCTCTTCTCTGAGTTCTCTTCTATATATGGCCCACAAATCCTTACCACAAATCCTTCATCGATACTTCTCGCCATCGCTGAGCTCGTCGATCGCCAAGGTTCAGGTAAATGAGTGTTTGATTGGTGTATAATTTTTTTAGATTTGAATTAGTTTGAATTTTTTTTAGTGTAGTTTAGTAAATTCTGCCATTTTCTTTAGATAATTTTTTTTCCAAACACTATTAAGAATGTAACTATAAATGACAACTTCTTTCCTGGCCATTTTCAGGAGAGGCCAATTATGCCTTATGTTCTCATGGTTGATGTATTTTCTTTTTCTTATTTCCCTCTTCTTCCACTCATATGAATGTAGGAACCACTTTCCTAGCGCAGTGGAAATACGTTAGGCACCCGGATCGGACTTGAAAATTTTTTCTGCCCTTCTCTTTGAATGACCGAATGTTACCAACACCAAGAATAAATTTTTACTTATGTTTTGGATAAAATTTCATCCCCGTAACAGCTCCAGAACAGCCCCGAACAACAACACAAAACTGGACTTTTTTGGACCCGAAATGCACCAAATTCGTTGCCCAATTCTGCCTTTGTATGAATCAGTTTCTGCTATATTTTAGGTCTGATTTTTCAGCCAAAAATAGTCCCAACACAGCCCCAAAATATCCCTTAAGGTTCCCTGAAAATTCTGGATCAATTGCAAAACAAATCGAGCCTCGTTTCACCAATACAACGTACATCAGTGAGCAAAAAAAATGCTCACTGTTGTGGGTCAAGGAAGAAGAAAGATGATGGATTTTTGTTCGACACCAAAAAATATTTCAAGCTATATCTCGTTACCAACAGAACGTAGGGTGGGCTACACTCACAATACGAATCCCTAAACTCTTTAGAGATTCTAGTCACACAAGTTTTTTCTTTTATTTTCTTCTTGTTTTTGTTTTTGTTTATCTCAACACTTGAGATAGTTTTGGATGAAGAAAATGTGTCTAGGGTTAGAATGAGAGGCTTAGGCAAAAAAAAAATTAATTTTTTTTTATACCTAGGGTTATTTGGTTCCAAAACAAACAAACCCTTTCCCCTTCCACCTATGCAAGCTTCGGCCGCCTCCCTATTTTGAATAAGAAATTTTGCAACAATAAATCTTTTATTAAATTCCATCATGATGATAAAATATGTTACAAAATTAAATATACAATTAGCATTTTGAAAATATAACTTCCAAAAGCAATCAATGGTTTACAAAACCCAAAACTTGAAATTCCAATAATGGCCTCATTGAATTATATCATATATAATTTAATATTATATATTTAATAATTATCATATAATTATTAAAATCATATATTAAATTTTAATATATAGTTTCAAGTGTGACAAAATAATATTATTAATCATATTAATAATATTTTCATATGTGAGTATATAATTGGACTATCCATTTATATTTAATCTGCTATAGTATATCGAGCTAGCACGGGGACCAAATGGACCTACAGTTCCGAGATCCAATAATATCATAATATTAATTCAACTCTTAACTAAATATTTCGAATTATTAACTCCGGGTTATTTCACTAAAAACCCGAAGCTGCACTCTCATTGCCGCAAATAGATATTAAGCTGAACCACGTCGGTGTCCATCGATATAGTCATCACATACAGATTAACCATTACGAGTATCTCGTAATTAGAGCCGTGTCATAATATCCTTTATACCCGTTTAATTATTTTTACCTTAAGTACCATTGATTCTCTAATGAATAATTTATTCATAACCATTATGATTTTTAATCTTTCTATTCGTAATAGAAAGACTCGAGCGCTCTAACAGTTCAAGTACTGAATCAACCCTTAAGGAAGATACTCCTCTACTTCTTGCAAGAAGGAGTGAACTCTATGTCTATGTAAAACGTCCCCAGCTACACACCAAACCATATCCCCAAAGTATGTAGCTATTGAATTGGGACTGCTACACCAACCTCACCTTTGTAAATCAAAGGACATGGCATGTCATGCATGAGTTCGTAGTACACTCAGGATTAAGATCAATCCATATATGACCATCTAGTAGATCGAAATGAATTTCTTTATTTAACGGATATTATAAGAAACTCATTTCATTTAGGTCCAGTCCTATATGATCATATCATACAAGGTGACTTCATTCTCATGTCTCCACATGGACGATCCCGGATCAAGGTCGCCATATAATTATAGAATGGACCGCATATATAGATAAACCATAAACAAAAAACCCGCTTGGTTTGCTCGCTATGGACTATTTTAGATTACTAACTTCAGACTTAAATCCTCTTGTGTATGACACTCATACACTAAGTCTGGAGGCACATGAGTAATATAGGATAAACATGATAATATATAATATGGGTTATTAAACAAATACTTTGATAAATGAATAATGCATCATTTTATTTCATAAACATAATAATGTTTACATTACATGATTCCCAACAATGAATCCAACAGTCGATGCTATTTGCTTTTCTCTTTAATTTTGGGTTGGCTTTGAATCTGATTAATGATACAACTACAATGAATATTGGTTTGAAACTTTTTTTTTGTGGGTGTATGTTGTGGATTGTTGTATATATCTGTTGAAATTATTTTAGTTTGGAAGAAGTTATCTCGCCAGATTTTTTTTTCCTTGGATGAATGTTTGATGATTACTCTGATTATTGATCAGGTTAGTGGGTTTCTTGACGGAGAAAAAGATTACAACAATTTGAAAGGGGACACTGCCCATTGGGCCTCTTGTATATCCAGCTGGGTTTCGGTTCAGGTAACTGAGTTTCTCCTTGAATTTTATTAATCTGAAATTTGACATTTAGTGACATTATTGATTGATACATTAATCTAGTTTACTTATGTTCATCGAAGTCATTATCTTATTTTTTCGCAGCTATAAAAAATGGATGTTAATGATGGCAGTCACGCTACTTCGAAGTTATCTCGAGTTCGTAAAAATGCGTCTAATATGTGGGATCATTATGAGCGTTTGACTAATCCAGATACTGTGACATGTGAACATATAAAATATAATTATTGCGTAAAGATTTATCATACAAACTGATATCAGGTACTTTTTTGATGAAAAAACATATTAAAAGATGCAGTAGTAATCCTCACAATATAGATAAGAAGAAAAACAACTTTCAAGCAAGACATGTGGGAACAATGAACCTAATACTCTTACAACATGGAAATTTGATCAAGAGTATTGTAAGATTATGCTTTCTAGGCGTATTATAAAATACATACAAAATGGATCCGTATCTTATTTCAACAAACTCATCTATATGAAAAACGCTCGCATGTGTCATTAAACGTATCAACACATTTCATATATTGGTTCCACACTCAGACCAAAACTAAACTGAAGTCTGGAAAATTTCGTTAAAACTCTTTAAAAACTTTTACATCTCGTGTACTGAAAACGCGTTCTACTAGGAGATATGCTTAACTATGAAAATGTAATGACAACTTTTGTTAAACTTTTCATGTTGATACTAGCTTGCTATCTAGAAACCCGACATTGTACATACTTTTAGAAAATCTGTTTATATTACATCTGGTCATGTTCTTGATCCATTTCGCAGTTGTTTAACTCCAAATGTTGTTCAATCATTGATATGTACTCAAGATTAGTTAAGGAGTGCACCAACATCAATAAATATTGAGGAATTAATGGAAGATGTAGAAAAATATGATGCATGTAAGGCAAAATATTTTATTTTTCTGTAATTTCAATTTTATTCATGCACTAACTAGCTAGTATTATATGTTTGTTACAGAAGCGAGTGGGCTGACGATTCTAGATGATAATGATATTATTGATAGTGATACCAATGCTGATACAAATGATGAAATCTGATAAGTAAGTCATTTATTTACTGCTATAGTTTCTGTATCTGTTTGGGCTGTTTCTGATTTCTGTTGCTGTGTTGATGTGCCTGCAGTTTCATATGTTGATGCATAGTGCATGCTTGATGTTTTTTATTACTGTTGTTTCTGCTTTCCGCTGTTGTTGTTGTTTCTGTTTTCTACTATTGCTGCTGCTTGTTGTTTTTTATTGCTGCTGTATACCGCTTCTGTTTCTACTTTCTGATGTTTATGCTTTCTGCTGTTGCTGCTTTTTGCTGCTGCTTTCTGCTATTTTCTGTTGCTAATGTTTCTACTGTTACTTCTGTTTCTACTTTCTGTTGTTTCTGCTTTTTGCTTTTTGTTGTTCCTGTTTTATGCTCTTTTGCCATTTGTACTTGTGTAATATTTATGTATGAACAATTGTCAGGAATATTATGTAATATTTATTCAAGTGTGAGAAATAATTATATTTTTAAAGTTTGATAATATTATATAAATAAGGTAATTCAGAACCAGACCGGACCGAATTGGAAACGATTAATAGGGTATCATATTTTATTGGGTAGGTTCTGATTTCAAAAGCCTAGGGTGATCTGAATTTTGGATGAAGCCCGACTATTGAGATTGTCGCACGTATGTCTCTTCATACCTGTCACGTCACTGCAGGACCACGTCAGCAACAGTGCAGATCCACAATGTTACAAGAGTGATAGGTGAATAAAGTGAGAACAATATATGATAATTTTTCTCGGTCTTTTTATGTATTTAAAAATCAGTATTTTATAAATTTGATCAACAATCAAATCAGTAATATAAAATGTTCAATAAACCATTGGTTCAATCGGTTGTACTGGTAAAATCAGATGATGTCATAAATAATTGTAAATAACTAAAAATGATAAAAAATATTTGAAAACAATTAAGAACCGATTTTATCGATTTTCGCCGGTTTTAACTCGTTTTATAGGTCCAGTTTTTAATGTTTAGTCGGACCGTACTAACGATCAGTTCCCGATTCGGCCAGTTCAACTGGTCCGATTTTCATAACACTGTTAGAAAGTATAGTTTAACGGTTGCATATTTTTCAAATAAAAAATTATATTTTTCAAATAAAAAAATAACAAAAACTTTACCCTCCCTTAACTCTATATTTGATATTTATCATTTCTCTTATTTTAAAGCAGCAATTTCGCTACATTCAAAAATAAAAATAAAAAAAAAAGGAAAAAAAAAAAAAAAAAAGAAAAAAAGAAAAAGAGCAGCAATTGCGTTGCCTTACCGGCCGCCACCATGCCTATTCAACAACCAACTGTTTGTTTGTTTCCAATCTAGTCCATTAGTGATTACAAGACTAGATTGGAATACCTAAATTTGACTTTGACTTATATTAATCAATAAGGTGCTTACAACTGTATTATAGGCAACGAGATTTCTAGCTTGTTACGAGGGCTGTCCTAAATTAACTTGAAACAACACTGGACTCGCACTTTTTGCGGGATAAATATATATTTTAGGCATTGATCGTGTAAATATTTTTTATTTTGACGGTTTTATAGTATAAATGAAATGATTTACCTACACATAATATTTATGCATCTATGCATCAATCGTTTGTTTCTCAGTTCTTAAATAATATTTCTAATTCATTGTGCAAGAGTTAATAGTCAGAGTCTACATCCTGAAGTATAATAAATAATAAAAAATTCATGAAATAAAAAAAAATATAAAAATAATTCAAAATAAAATAACAAATAATAATAGAGTCGAAATCAAAAAAATTTTCTAAGTTTTGTGGGCGGCTACTATTTAAGTTTCTTATTTTAATAAGAGATTATATTTTTATATTGTAATATATTTTTTATATTAATAATTTATTATTTTAATTTGATAATTTGATAATAAAAATATCAATTGTTGAGATTTTGTGCCATTTTTTTTATGTTAATAGAATATTATACTATATCTTCTTTTTATAATAGGTAATAAGAAAATTAATTGTAAAAATCAGGTTTCATGTGACATGATGAGAAAACTTAAAAATATTTAACTTTATATATATATATATATATATATTTTGTCGGATTATCTGTGATATTATTCAAAAACTAATCGGATTGTATAATATGTTTTCTTGTTATAATAGAGTTCTTATTTAATGAATTTATTAAATTAATTTTATAATTTAATAGTTTTTTTTTAATTGTAATAGGATAGTATAATATGTTTTCTATTATAACACAGTTCTTATAAAATTATAATATGTATTTTTATTGTATAAGTTTTTTATTTAATACAAAATTAATTATAAATATATTTTAATTTTATAATTTAATAATAAAAAATTAGTTGTAGAGGTTAATTATAGAGATTAAGTGCCTGATTACGCCCAAAAAGTACTTGCGGTTATCACAATATAGTTGGGGTATCGATTCCTCAAAGAGATGGTTACAAGGAACTGATTTACTTAAACAAAATGTTAGCAGTAACTTAATGAAAAGAAACATTGAATTGATAATATAAGTTAAAAATTATGGAAAATATATTGAAGAATATCAGTAGAGATAAACAACAATGCGTCAGGAATTCCTCTTGTATCAACTCCCTATATTCAGTTATTGATTCATTTTTATTACACAATTGAAGGTTTCATATCCCAAATCAACAATGAGATAATATTCAATTCTACACCTATTAAATTCTAAGGTAATCGATGATTTACTTTCTCTATGTTAACAGTACACAAAATTATCGTTACGACCTATCTAACGTCGACAATATACTCTCAGACAATACTGCAGCAAAAGACTAACTCATAAAACAACTTTACCAATCACAACTGGGTTCCTCAATCACACATAGAAAAAGCATGATTGAATCTATATGCAAGTTGAATAAACACAGTTTCTGGATTCATAATTCGTAGAATAATAAAGAATAATAAACATCAATTGTATTAAACGTTTAAGAGTATTTAGGAATCAACAACATGAATATAAAAACTTAAATACAAGACTTTGCCTAGAAGATTAGTTCTCCATGGAAGAAAGAGACATAGCTTGAAGAGATTGCAGCAGCATTCTGTCTGGTAGGGGTGGGCGCGGTTCGGTTTTTGTTAAAAACCGAACCAAACCATATTTTACGATCCGATTTTTTTATCTCTCAAACCAAACCATTAAATAACTGTTTGGTTTGGATTGAAATTTTTTTAAACCAACGGTTTACGGATTGGTTCGGTTCGGTTTACAGATTATTCTACTTAAAATAAATTTTCATCAACTTAAGGGAAATGTGTATGGTGCCAATGAGCAGTAACTCTTAAAATAAACATCACACAAATATGAGGTTACGATTTCAAATATTAAAAAAAAAACACCATTTTGCAGCCACATTGCAACCAACCGTAAGACATAAGTATACAAGTTAACGAAATTAAATCTCAGTAAAGTCATGAGTACAACATTGAAATTGGAAGCTAATAAAAAAATAATGATAAGGACGGCTTCATCCTGAAGAGTGGCTTACGGCTCCCTCCATTTTGCTCAATATCCAAATTTATCCAAAGGTTCTTCAATTATTCTTCAAGATGAAAATGTACACAACCACCAGAAAACCACATGTTGTAAAAGTTACAAATGAGTTAGTTACTTAGACAAAAATATTAACAAACCAGACTCTGTGCAACAATTGTACCTTCAACATATAAATAATCTTTCAAAAATCAAATTAAGATAATAAGTTCAATTCCAAACTTAATTGTAGGAATCTTTAAAAGAGGTCTGACATAAAAAATGATGGTTAAGAAACTTAAAAGCTAATAAAATCTAGGGTTTTATTTTAATTATAACGGTTCGGTTCGGTTTAACAGGTGCGGTTCAGATTCGCACCTAAACCTAACCGTAAACCGTTTGGGGTGGGCTAATCAGAACCGCAAACCGAACTGTTAAAATAAAACAGTAAATTCGGTATGGTTTGGTTCGGTTCGCAGGGTAGTTTGGTTTGGTCGTTTTTTTTGCCCACCCCTACTGTCTGGTGTGAAGTTCTTCGTTCTTCAATCTCAAATTTGTGTTTGTGGCTCTTTTTTGTGTGTTTCTTCTCTCATTTTCTCCTATTTTCTCCCCTCTTAGGGTTTTGGATGAAATTAGGTTTATATAGAGAAGTTACGGAGTCATTGTGCGCATCAAACACGACTAAATTAAGTTTCTGGTGACTTCCGAGGCGCCGCGGCGCTGGAAAGTGGCATCGCAGTGCCAAACTTGCTGGCTTTTATATGCATTGCAGATTCTGGGGCACGTCGCGATGCCAATGAGGGCGCGTCGCGACACGTGGCTGGTGTTCTGGTTTTATGCTTTCTTCATTTCAGCTCTTCCCGCGTGCTTCCGATGCGTCCATAAGGTCCCAAAACACGCGTAATTGCTCCAAACTTCATATTCCATTTCTTCTAATAACAAAGCACAAAATAAACTCTAATAATGATTAAATACATGATAAACAAGCCGAGTTAGCGATATTCAAAGTACACTTTCATGCACTTATCAAAACCCCCAACCAGCTTATTGCTAGTCTCTAACAATTCAAACGTAAAATAAAATAAGAACTAAACTAAATAAAACTATCTAAGCCATTTTCGTAGGGATCATGATTGCATTTAGCGTATGCAACAAGCCTTTAAACCCCCTAGGTGGCCCTAGTGGACGAGTTATAGTCTCGTGAGGGCTTACATCGACGACACCCACAAATGTCATTCAAAACATGCAATCATGCAAAATGAAAATAGTCCCAATAGTTACACATATTGTCGTCCTCAACGAATGCCTAGGAATGAAATCAGAGAAATTTCAAAGTACTCAATGTAACTCAAATCCAAGTCCCTGAATAAATCATCTAGCCAGACTTACAGTGTGTGTGTGTGTAAAGGTTCATTCGCAGCTTGATTCTTAGGTAAGCCAACTCAATGATTTTGTTTAAAAATTGGGATCTGATAGGTCAAACCAATCTAAATATCTCGAATGTACTATGTAATTGCCTTTCGGTGCTCAGTATGGTATGATTTTTTTTTTCTCTTTTTTTCTTTCTCTTTGAACTTTTTTTTTTCTACACACCTACCCTTTAAGTAGCATTTCTCCTCATGGTGGTCATAACACTCGCTCATAGGTAGCTTCATGATTATCGGTTATAGATGGTTTAATTTCTCTCTTTTGAGACTATTTCTTTCTTTCAAGACTTTCTCTTTTTTATTTTTAATCATACCACACATCATAGCACTAGCAAATTATGATAAACATCTAAGTAAACGGTCATTCATCGACATGTAATTTTTTTCAACTAGTCACCTTGCCAACTACAAAGGCTTTCATTGCTAAAAACCTATAGTTATGTGCTCATGAGTCTAACCTAGATCAATTACTCAATATATCAGATAAAAATACATTAAAGAACTTATCGTTTCTAAGTTTTCACCCTAAAGCAAACAATATCATCATTGGACTTATGTTTTACTATCAAGGACTAAAAACAAACAAAACAATTTTTTTATTTTTTTATAACAGATATTATCATGCACATGCATACACCCCCACACTTAAAACTTGCATTGTCCTCAATGTAATATAAATATAAAGAAACGGGATTAAGGAACAACACTACCAAACACTGAGTTGATCAGGTTCATGCTGGTAATACTTTAGTTGTGTGGCTGTGTAGGTTGTGTTGACACCTGCATAATTACTCATGCAAATAATAAACATGCAATTAGCACACAATAAAATACAACTAAAGTAAAGAAAATAAAATTAATAAGATAAAATAAAACAGAATAAAATAAATACAGATGAAACAGTTGCCTCCCCGCTAGCGCTAAGTTTAACGTCTTCAGCCAGACGTAGCCACCCAAGTTGTCATGGTGGCTTCCATGTAGTGGACCGAGTAGTCCCTTATACTTTATTCTTCTGTAGACACTGGGGGTTAAGGCATGAAAATGAGTTTTTGTCTAGCAGCAGCATTTTATCCATTGATCCCCCAGGGTCTACTGATGGCTGAGATTTTAGGCTGCACATAAAGAAAAGTTGGCTCAATCTCCTTTTTTAACTTCCCATGGATCATCTTCAAGTGAGCACTAACTCTCATTTTTCTCTTTTTACGGTTCTTTGGGATCAGTCCCACCTCTGGAAGGTTAGATTCATATTGTGTAGAGACTATTTCTGGCAAGACTGTGTCTATAATGTATGTGTAATAGCACTCATCATCATCTCATGGTTGATTCTCAACATGAAAAATGTTCACCTCCAGTGTCATATTTCCAAATGATAGCTTCATGAGACCGTTCCTACAATTGATAACGACATTAACTATAGCAAGAAAAAGTCTACCTAAGATGAGATGCATTTTTGACTCAGTGTTGACCACAGATTGAGTGTAAAATTAGGAAATTAACAGGGTAGTAGAATTTATCAATTTACACTAAAACATCATCAACTACTCCCCGCGGTGTTCTGATAGAGCGATCAACTAACTGTAAAACCACAAAGTAGGTTTGATCTCTCCAAGTCCTAAATGCATATAGATGGAATATGGCATGAGTTTAACACTAGCACCTAAATCTAATAAAGCTTGACCAAACTCAGATGTGCCAATGTGGCAAGTGATAGTGGGACATCCTGGATATTTGTACTTTGGTGGAGTCCTCTATTTAATTACTGCACTTGCTTGCTCTGTCAAGAATGCAGTCTTCTTCACATGATGCCTTCTTTTCATGGTGCATAGATCCTTCAAAACCTTCGCATATGTAGGAAATTTTTTGATCACGTGTAACAGAGGAAGGTTGAACTTTACTTGCTTCAAATGTTCTAGGATCTCACCATTTGGGTCTGGAGCTTTCGCGTCGGCCTAAGTGCTTGAGGAAAGGGTACTCTAACTGGGATATGTGTCACTTGATCTTCCTGATGAGTATTTTCACTATTATATCTGGGGTCATCTATAATATTGGAGGTGTCCTGTAAGCCTACCTCCTTACCACTCATGGTGATTATGGCATTAACACCTTTTTACGTTGGATGCCTCATGATCAGCCTGTGACATATGTTGCCCTTATGGATTTGGTTGGGCTTGAGGTGGAAACTTTCCTTGTTCTTGCACACTCATGACAGTAGTCAACTTAGAGACTTGAATCTTAATCTCCTTATTGTCTTCAACCACATGATCTATCAACGACTCAAACCTTTGATTAGTTTTACTCTGGGCCTCTATAAATGCATGTACAGTGTCCTCTAAGGAATTCCTAGGAATGACAGGTGTGTGATACTGGGGAGCACTGTAACCTCTAGTTTGTGGTGCCTGACTCGGCTGTTGAGACTCATGTCTCCAACTAAAATTTAGATGGTTCTTCCAACTGGGATTATAAGTGTCTGAATAAGGTGTATAAGGCTTTTTGTATATCCCTATATGTTCCCCTCATCTCACCATATACATGACACTCTTGGGCCAAATGGCCAATCCCCTTACACACAAAACATACCTCATGAGGTTCTAGCTGGGCTACTGTATGCATAGTCTTGCCATCTTTGGCTATTAAGGTTACTATCTGTCTAGTTAATAGCGCAACTTGTGCCTTAAAACTATCTTCTTCCCTAAAATGGTGTATGCCTCTGCTAGAAGGAGTCGGGTGTGTCCTATCAGTGCTATCCATAGCATTAGGTCCATTCCATGTGTGAGATTCTAAGCTAGGTCATTTAAGTACTCTAATGCTTCATCAGGGTCATTTCAGATGAACTCACCATTGCACATTGTCTCAACGAATTGGCGCTCTATAAGGGTTAACCCATCATAAAATAGCTCACTAAGCGGCAACTCTCGTATCCATGGTGAGGCAACTCGCTACCATCTCCTTAAACCTCTCCCAAGTCTGATAAAGAGTTTCACTGTCTTTCTGGGAGAAGGTAGAGATTTTCCTTTTCAAGGCATTCGTCTTATGGTGTGGGAAGTATTTGTTAAAGAATGCATGTGTCATCTCGCTCCATGATCCTATTGACCTAGGTTTTAGGGTATACAACCAGCTTTTAGCTCTATCCTTAAGAGCAAATGGGAAGAACTTAAGTCTAATTGTGTCTATAGTCCCAAACCGATCATGGAAAGTTGCTACAATCTCTTCAAACTCTCTAATGTGCACATAAGGGTTCTCGTTCTCCAAACCATGAAAGGTTGAGAGATACTGTATCATTCCAGGTTTAAAATCTATATGTGGTGCATTAGGAGGAAACATGATGCATGATGGTGTAGCTGTGCGAGTGAGATGGAGGTACTCTTCAAGAGTCCTCATGGGTGGTCTCTCGTACTCACTCATAGTATGTGTGCTAGATGTAGAGGGTGTGGCAAAAGGATTATCAAATAGACCTTCTGAGTCTGAGTTTTCCTCTTCAATCCTAACAAATCTACCAAACCCATCTCTATGTCTAGGCATGCAATTTAAACAAAATAATACGAGAAACAAAAATAAAATGATAAACTAGAAATCAAAAGAAAAACTAAAACTAAAACTAAAATAAATAAATTAAATTAAATAAATCAAAAAAGTAAAGAAGGAACAAATTTAGTGCTTTGTTGTTGATTAAACAAACTTGCTCCTTTAGATTGTACACCGTCTCGCTGGCAACGGTACCAATTTTTGATTGCGCCCAAAAAATACTTACGGTTATCACAATATAGTTGGGGTGTCGATTCCTCATAGGGATGGTTACAAGGAACTGATTTACTTAAACAAAACGTTAGTAGTAACTTAATGAAAAGAAAGATTGAATTGATAATATAAGATAAAAACTATGGAAAATATATTGAAGAATATTAGTAGAGATAAATAGCAATGCGTCAGGAATTTCTCTTGTATCAACTCCCTATATTCAGTTATTGATTCCTTTTTATTACACAATTGAAGGTTTCACATCCCAAACCAACAATCAGATAATATTCAATTCTACACCTATTAAATTCTAAGGTAATCGATTATTTACTTTCTCTATGTTAACAACACATAAAGTTATCGTTACTACCTATCTAACGTCGACAATATACCCTCAGGCAATACTGCAGAAGACGACTAACTCATAAAACAACTTTACCAGTCACAATTGGGTTCCCCAATCACACATAGAAAAAGCATGACTGAATCTATATGCAAGTTGAAAAAACACAATTTCTGGATTCATAAATCATATAATAATAAGGAATAATAAACTTCAATTGTATTAAACGTTTAAGATTATTTAGGAATCACCAACATGAATATAAAAACTTAAATACAAGATTTTATCCTTAGCTTTGCCTAAGAGATTATTTCTCTATGGAAGAAAGAGACATAGCCTGAAGAGATTGCAGCAGCATCCTATCTGGTGTGAAGTTTCTTCGTTATTCAATCTCAAATTTGTGTTTGTGGCTCTTTGTTGTGTGTTTCTTCTCTCTTTTTCTCCTCTTTTCTACCCTCTTAGGGTTTTGGACGAAGTTGGGTTTATATAGAGAAGTTCCAGAGTCATCGTGCCATCAAACACAACTAAATTAAGTTTTTGGTGACTTCCGGGGCGCTGCAGCACCAAACTGGCTAGCTTTTGTATGCATTGCAGATTTTGGGGCGCATCGCGACGCCAATGAGGGCGCGTCGCGATGCATGGCTGGTGTTCTGGTTTTGTGCTTTCTTCATTTTAGCTCTTCCCGCGTGCTTCTGATGCATCCGTAATGTCCCGAAACACGCGTAATTGCTCCAAACTTCATATTCCATTGCTCTTAATAATAAAGCACAAAATAAACTCTAGTTAAGATTAAATACATAATAAACAAGCCGAGTTGGCGATGTTCAAAGTACACTTTCATGCACTTATCAGTGCCATATATGTTTTTTTTAATCTGGCGGTATCATTGCTTAGTCAGATTAAAACCAGTTTATAAATGATTACCAACCGGCCAATATAGCGGTATCCTCATTAAGTCAAATTTTAAATAGTGAATATATTATAATTAAGGGAGATTAATCTAAATAGCAGGGGGAAGTTACCTCCTCATGGTTGAATAGTAAAAACTGTAAAAGTAAAGAAAATAAATTACTATTACTATTACAGAACGTAACTAAAATTAATTACAAACTGAAATTAAAATAAATTAGATAGAAAAGTCCCTATTTACATCAGAGAATTTAGAGAGAAAGGTACATCTGAAACTGAAATTTCGAGCTCTATTTATAGGCCTCGGTAAGCCCTCCGCGTCGCGACGCGCTGACGTGTCAACGTGTGATTGGTCCATTTCAGATTCTTATCTGCCACATGGCAATTCGGGTAAATGAGTCAATAATTGAGCTGACGTGGCACTGATGTGGCGACACATGGCGAAAGTGATTGTCGGCATCGTAGGATTGTGACACGTGGCACGCTGTGATTGGTTGATGATGATGTGGCTGACACGTGGCAGGTTGAATCGGTCTTCTGCTGACGTGGATGATGACGTGGCTGACACACGAGATGACATGTGTCGACACGTGGCGATGGCGATTGTCGACACCATAAGAAGATGACACGTGGCGCGACGCACGTTAGCAGATCGACTGTGATGTTGACACGTGGCACGGCGCACGTTAGCAAAGTCCGACACATGTTAGCAAAGTCAAACTTCTCAGATTCTGACATGTGTCCCCGGTGCACGTTAGCATGGATCGGCGCCCCTTAGGCGTCGCGACACGCGAAATGACCAAAATGCCCTTTTGTGTTTTTTTCACTGTTTTGGCCCCAAATCATCTACAGAATGTCCTAAAACTTTATTTATCTACAAAATAACACAAAACACATCAAAATATTCACAAAACTCAAGAAACTATACAAAATATTTGGTCAAATGAGTGGGAAATAGTGATACATTTACCACTCATCACACCCCTAAACCTAACATTTTGCTGGTCCTCGAGCAAAACATAAAATAAAATAACATAAACATCTTTAAAATAAAATTTAACTAAGCCACTTTCGTAGGGATCACGGTTGCATTTAGCGTATGCAACAAGCCTTTAAACCCCTAGGTGTCCCTAGTGGATGAGTTGTAGTCTCGTGAGGGTTTACAGCAATGATACCCCCAAACATTTTACAAAAGTAAAAAGGGAGTGAAACTAATGCACACAAAAGCAAAAGACAAGAGAAAAGAGAATAAAGAAGTTAGTGACTAATCAGGTGAAACTTCTACTCCAAGTTGATAGTTGTTTTCTTTCTTTCTAAATTACTGAATAAGTAAATTCTCCGATTATATTTACCATTCTCCATATGCACAGCCAACAAAATATTAAACAACTCATTTTTTCCCACAACAGTCACAAGTGCAGTTGAGAAGATAGTAATATTTTGTCCTAAATTTTTATCAGAATTCACACCTTTTTGCAGCAGTGGAATAATTTTTCTCATTTTTCTGATTTTTTCTTTGATTTTTTATTTATTTATATACAATATCTTATATCTATATAGCGAGTGTTGGGTCGGTGGCTCCCAAACCAGTTGGCTTTAGGGCACCAGGTGTTAAGACACCCCTACAGACTTAATTACTCAGACTTTAGATATATATATTTTTGCAATATCCTTGATCCATGTAGCGAGCTTTGGGCCAGTGACTCCCAAACCAGTTGGTTTTAGGGCACTAGGTGTTAAAACACCCCTACGGACTTAATAACTCGGATCTCAGAAGTTTTTTATTTATTTTTTTTACTCCATTGCTTTTTGAGATGCTTCCTCCAATTAAACTAGAGTACTGCATATTAGAAACTTTTCAATTATAGCTCATGTCTGTATGTTACCAAGCATGTTGATAATACCTGGCAACTGAGCATATGAAGATCCATTTTAGTCAGTATTATGGAGAATTCACAAATTAAATAATTCAAAAGGAAATAAACAAAAATTAACTTGTTTCGAAAATGGGTTGAAATACGTATCAGGAGTGAGAACTCATTACACAACTATCTCTCACCAATTTCACATTTTTAGTCAAAAAAAAAAACACAAAAACGCAAAATATTTTTGTAATTTTTGAAAATTTTTCAATTTTTTTTTTCGAAAAAATTTAGACTAAAATTAAAAACAACACACAACTAAAAACAAGATACTGATCAACTAATTCCCTCCCCAAACCTAAATGAGACATTGTCCCCAATGTCTTAAACAGTAGAAGAAGAGTTTAGAAGATAGTACCTGGTTAACTGAAATTCTACACGAAAAGTTAAAGGTTAAGATCCAAATTAATCCGACATCTCTTACCACGATCGTCCTCAGACCAATTTATCTTTGAAATGATAGGGTCAATTTGTGGTTTATAGGCTAAGATTTGGTCAATTAGAACCGGAGCAGTTCTGGCAGTGAAAAGGAGTTTTCATTTAAAGATTTTGACACGAACCCATTTCTCCGGGCATCATCAAGAAACACACAAAGAAAATCATAAAATCCTTCAATGTTGTACAGTCCAAGTGGTTTCTGGTGTATGTTCAGGTTCACCCAAGATAACACTGTAAAAATTTCCTCCAATGTACCCAAGCCACCTGGCAAAACAATAAAAGCATCAACACAGTTAATCATTTCTACCAATCGTTCAGACATACCTGGCATGATCAATTCCTCTCCGTTTGATGGTCCAATAAGATTTGCTTCTGCCAAGGGTTTTGGGATGATTCCCAAAACATGACTGCCTTCTTCCTGTACGGCTTTTGAAACGATCCCCATAAGTCCAAGATTGCCTCCGCCATATACTAAGTGCATATTCCTTGCAGCTAAGACTCGACCCAATTCCTGTGCTGCTTCTACGTATTGTGGCTTAACATCAACACTAGTACCGCAAAACACACAGATGTTTTCAACTCGTCTTCTTGAAGTGGCTTCCATGTTTTACTCTGGATATCTTTAAAAGTGCAATGATGAGTTGAATTTATAACACCTGAAAAGGGTGAGTAAAATAATAGCACTAGTACCTGCCAAATGATAATTATTAGTTAACAGTAAAATAAATCATGATAGTAAAAAAAGTCTGGATCCTGTCAGAGAAAATAAAAGAAAACAACAAAACAAATCACAATTATTAGGAAAAGACAAAGAGATATAATATGTACAAGAAAAGTAGCAGTTTGATTGACGTCTATGCGTCAGGGACAAGCTTCCCATCCAATTTTCTTATAAATTGGCAAACAGGGTCTTTTTGAGTCAGATTCCCAAGACTTAGCTGTTGTCTTTCTCTTAGAAATTGTGTATGTAATTTATGAATGGCTATATGAACATATCCACTAGGATGCGTCTCAATAATTGAAGATATATCATCTACAGACTCCTTACTCAAGCCATCCCTAATGAATTTAATTTTGTCTTCGCGATTATCAGATACCATTCCTAAAGAACGACAATGAGTATTGCAATTCCAGCGTGCACATTTGTAACAAACACCCATTTGCTTAGCTCTACGTTTCTTTGCATAAGTGTTTCTTCTAAAACCAGGAAGATGTGAAATAAAAGATTCAGAAGACTCACCTGCCAATCGGACTCGTGCTTCAATTACCCAATGAATGTCATTAGGAACACCATGGATTGTTAGTAGTCTCATCCGTTCCAAGCGAGCTTTGTAAACTTTCATCAGAGATTTTTGAGGGAGAGAAGGAAATTGATTGTGAAGATTTACGAGAGCTTCTTCCATCGTGAAATGACTTTACCTGCAAAAATTAAACACACAAAAATAAAACACACCAGATCACATATATATACACAAATTGTATGGGTTGCCTCACTGCGAGAGCTAAGTTTAACGTCGTCAGCTAGACGTGACTTCTCGAACGTTAGGCTGGATCTGAAAGTGTGACACTTTCTTTTTATCGCTCAAATGATTCTCCCCAGTAGTGCTTGACATGCTAACTGTTTACCCTGAAGTTTTCGTTGGTGTTGGGATCCAGTAACTCAACAGCTCCATACGGTAAAATCTGAGTGATCACAAATGGACCTGACCACATTGATTTCAACTTTCCAGGGAAAAGTTTCAACCGTGAATTGTACAACAACACTTGCTGCCTTGGTTCCAACTGTTTGTGCACTATTTTTCAATCATGCCATTTCTTGGTCTTTTCTTTATACAATCTGGCATTCTTATAAGCCTGTAAGTGAAATTCCTCCAATTCGTTGAGTTGGTGAAGTCTTTTCTCTCCTGCAGCTTGTGGATCAAGATTCAACTTCTTCAGTGCTCAGTACGCCTTGTGTTCAAGCTCAACTGGCAGATGACATGCTTTCCCAAACAACAATAGATATGGGGACATACCAATGGGTGTCTTGTAAGCTGTCCGATAGGCCCATAATGCGTCATCCAGTTTTGTTGACCAGTCCCTCATTGTTGGTCCAACAATTCTCTCCAAGATTCTTTTGATTTCCCTGTTTGAAACTTCAACCTGTCCATTTGACTGTGGATGGTAAGCAGTGGCAAATTTGTGAGTAATTCCGTATTTGGATAGGAGTGCATCAAAGTATCTGTTGCAGAAATGTGAGCCACCATCACTGATAATTGCCCGAGGTGTTCCGAACCAAGTGAAAATGTTTTTTTTTCAGGAATTTGATCACCACTTTTGAATCATTGGATGGCAGTGCAATTGCTTCGACCCATTTGGAGACGTAGTCTACAGAAACCAAGATGTACATGTTTTCGAATGATGGAACAAAGGGTCCCATAAAATCAATTCCCCACACATCAAATATCTATATTTCCAGAATATTTTGCAATGGTCCTTCATTTCTCCTGGAAATATTCCATGTCCTCTGGCACCTGTTACATTGAAGAGCAAACAAGTAAACATCTTTAAAAAGAGTGGGCCAGAACAAACCTGATTGTAGGACTTTGGCTGCAGTTTTGTTTCCGCTGAAGTGTCCGCCATATGGTGATGAATGACAATGCTGCAAAACACTGTTGACCTACTCCTGTGGAACACACCGTCTCAATAGTTGATCAGCACAATGTTTGAACAGGTACGGCTCATCCCAGACATAGTGCTTGACTTCTTTGAAGAATTTCTTCATCTGTTGAGTTGTCCATTCCAACGGCCATTTTCCTGATATAATAAAGTTGACATAGTCAGCATACCAAGGGACATCCTGTTGTTTCATGGCAAACAAATGTTCATCTGGAAAAGTTTATTTGATTGTCAGTTCTTTGCCAGCTGTTTCTCCATTCTCAAGCCTCGATAGATGATCTGCCACCTGATTCTCTGTCACTTTCCTGTCTTTGATCTCCACGTCAAATTCTTACAGAAGAAGTATCCAACAGATCAATCTGGGTTTGGCATCTTTCTTCGTGATCAAGTATTTGATTGTTGAATGATCTGTGTAGACCACCACTTTGGGACCCAGTAGATAGGAGCGGAATTTGTCAAAGGCGTACACAACTGTGAGCAACTCCTTTTTGGTGGTTGTGTAGTTGAGTTGAGCTTCATTCAAAGTTCTGTTGGAGTAGTAAATGGTGTGGAAAATCTTTGCTTTGTGTTGTCCCAAAATTGCACCTACAACAAAATCACTTGCATCACACATAACTTCAAATGGAAGGGTCCAGTCTGGTGCTACAATGATGGGGGCAGAGACCAGCTTCTGTTTTAAGATCTCAAAAGCTTCATGGCATTCTTTGGTGAAGTTGAAAGACACATCCTTTTCCAGAAGATTGCATAGAGGTTTAGCAATCTTGGAAAAGTCTTTGATAAATCTCATGTAAAAACCTGCATGTCCAAGAAAACTCCGAATCCCTTTGATTGATATCGGCGGAGGTAGTTTTTCAATTGTTTCAATCTTAGCTTTGTCTACCTCGATTCCCTTTTGTAAGATCTGGTGTCCAAGAACAATGCCTTCATGCACCATGAATTGGCATTTCTCCCAGTTGAGTACCAGGTTGGTATCTTCACATCTTTGTAACACCTGTTCCAAATTTTGCAAGCAGTGGTCAAAAGAGTCCACAAACACAGAAAAATCATCCATGAATACCTCCATACTCTGCTCCAGCATGTCTGAGAAGATGGCCATCATGCAACGCTAAAAAGTGGCAGAGGACTTACATAATCCAAATGGCATCCTGCGGAAAGCAAAAGTACCATAGAGACATGTAAAAGTAGTTTCTCCTGATCTTCTGGTGCGATGGCAATCTGATTGTACCCTGAATATCCGTCCAGAAAATAATAGAACTCATGTCCCGCCAGTCTGTCCAGCATCTGATCAATGAATGGCAGCGGAAAATGGTCATTCTATGTTGCTTTGTTCAGCTTTCGGTAGTCCATGCATACTCTCCATCCAGTCACCGTTCTGGTTGGAATTAGCTCATTCTTTTCATTGGTAACCATAGTGATTCCTCATTTCTTTGGCACACACTGCATAGGACTCACCCAAATGCTGTCTGAGATGGGGTAAATGATGCCAGCATCCAACCATTTGATGATTTCTTTCTTCACGACTTCCTTCATGATTGGATTGAGTCTCCGTTGATGCTCCACTGTGGGTTTGTACTCATCGTTCATCAGGATCTTATGCATGCAAAATGATGGACTAATGCCTCGAATGTCTGCTATAGTCCAGCCAATGGCTCTTCTGTGTTCTCGTAACACTCTCAGTAACTTTTCTTCCTGCTCCAATGTTAGTGAAGAAGAAATAATAACAGGTAATTTAGAAGAGTTTCCAAGAAATGCATACCTGAGATGACTCGGAAGTAACTTCAGCTCCAACTGCGGTGGTTCTTCAATTGAGGGCTTGATTCAATCTTTCTTCGGGAGTTCCAGACTTTCAACTGATGTTGTTGCTTTGAAACGGAATGGCTTGTCAAGATAGTTGATACATTCCATAATTTCAGCATCTAACTCGCTATCAGTCATGTTGGTGATGTAAGCTTCAAGTGTATCCGTGGGATTTGACTTAGTATCCTGAACGATACTATCAACAACATCAACTCTGAAATATTCTTCTTCATTTTCTTCAGTCAGGAATTTCATGGCTTTGAAAACATTGAAGGTAACTTCTTGATCTTGAACTTTCATGGCCAGTTCTCATTTTTGTACATCAATCACAGTTCATCTTATCGCCAAGAATGGTCTTCCAAGGATGATAGGTACATCTTTGTCTTCTTCCATGTCAAGGATAATGAAATCTTCTGGAAGAATGAGTTTTTCGACTTTGACCAGCACATCTTCAACAACACGATTGTCTTCGGACCAATTTATCTTTGAAAGGATGGGGTCAATTTGTGGTTCATAGGCTAAGATTTGGTCAATTAGATCCGGATCAGTTCTGGCAGTAAAGAGGAGTTCTTTTAAAGGTTTTGACACGAACCCATTTCTTCGGGCATCATCAAGAAACACACAAAGAAAATCATAAAATCCTTCAACGTTGTACAGTCCAAGCGGTTTTTGGTGTATGTTCAGGTTCACCCAAGATAACACTGTAAACATTTCCTCCAATGTACCCAAGCCACATGGCAAAGCAATAAAAGCATCAGCACGATTAATCATTTCTACCAATCGTTCAGACATACCTGGCACGATCAGTTCCTCTCCGTTTAATGGTCCAATAAGATTTGCCTCTGCCAAGGGTTTTGGAATGATTCCCAAAACGTGACTGTCTCCTTCCTGTACGGCCTTTGAAACGATCCCCTTTAGTCCAAGATTGCCTCCGCCATATACTAAGTGCATATTCCTTGCAGCTAAGACTCGACCCAAATCATGTGCTGCTTCTACGTATTGTGGCTTAACACCAACACTAGTACTGCAAAATACACAGATGTTTTCAACTCGTCTTCTTGAAGTGGCTTCCATGTTTTACTCTGGTTGTCTTCAAAAGTGAAATGATGAGTTGAATTTATAACACCTGAAAAAGGGTGAGTAAAATAATAGCACTAGTACCTGCCAAATGACAATTATTAGTTAATAGTAAAATAAATCGTGATAGTAAAAAAGGTCTGGATCTTGTCTAGAAAATAAAAGAAAACAACAAAATAAATTACAATTATTAGGAAAAGACAAAGAGATATAATATGTACAAGAAAAGTAGCGGCTTGATTGACGTCTATGCGTCAGGGACAAGCTTCCCATCCAATTTTCTTATAAATTGGCAAACATGGTCTTTTTGAGTCACATTCCCAAGACTTATCTGTTGTGTTTCTTTTTGAAATTGTGCATATAACACACGAATTTCGTGATACACATATCCACTGGGATGCGTCTCAAGAGTTTTAGATATATCATCCAAAGACTCCTTACTCAAGCCATCCCCAATGAAATTAATCTTATCTTCGCGATTATCAGACACAATTCCTATTGAACGATAACGATTATCACAAAACATACGAGCACATTTATAACAAACACACATTCTTTTGGCTCTTCTATTTTTAGCATAGGTGCTCATTCTTAAACCAGGCAGATGTGAAATAAAAGAGTCAGAAGACTCACCTGCCAATCAGACCCGTGCTTCAATAATCCAACGAATATCAGTAGGAATACCTTTGATCATCAGTAGTCTCATCCGTTCCAAGTGAGCTTTGTAGACTTTCATCAGAGATTCTTGAGGAAGAGAAGGAAATTGCTTGCGAAGATTTTCGAGAGCTTCTTCCATCGTGAAATGACTTTACCTGCAAAAATTAAACACAAAAAAATAAAACACACCAAATCACAATATATACAAAAATTGCATGGGTTGCCTCCCTGCGAGCGCTAAGTTTAACATCGACAGCTAAACGTGACTTCTCGAATGATAGGCTGGATCTGAAAGTGTGTCACTTTCTTTTTGTCCCTCAAATGATTCTCCCCAGTAGTGCTTAACACGCTTGTTTTTAACCTTGAAAGTTTTGTTGGAGTCAGGATCATGTATCTCAACGGCTTTATTTGGTAAAACTTTGGTGATCACAAATTGACCTAACCACCGTGATTTTGGCTTCCATGGGAAGAATTTCACCCTTGATTTGTTCAACAGTACCTTCTGCCCTGGTTCCAGTTGTATGTGCACTAACTTCTCATCCTGTTTCTTTTTGGCCTTTTCTTTGTACAATTTGGCATCCTCAAAAGGCTGTATGTGAAATTCCTCCAATTCGTTGAGCTGGTGGAACTTTTTCTCTTATGTTGCTTGTAGTGCAAGAATAGGCTTCTTCAGTACGCAGTGCGCTTTATCTTCAGGCTCCACAGGCAATTGACATGCTTTAAGTTTGTCAGTAGAACTTTGCCTTTCATCAGAGTTCTGAACGGTACTATGTATCACATCAAGTCTGAAACATTCATCATTCTTTTCATCATCTGGGAAATTCATTGCCTTGAAAACATTGAATGTTACTTCTTGGTCTTGTACCCTCATGGTTAATTCTCTTTTTTGTACATCAATAATGGTTTGACCTATAGCCAAGAATGGTCTCCCGATGATTATTGGCACGTCTGCGTCTTCCTCCATATCAAGGACAATAAAATCTATTGGGAAAATGAATTTGTCAACTTTGACCAGCACATCTTCAACTATGCCTCTGGGAAATACGAGCGTTCTATCAGCAAGTTGTAGAGAGACTGAAGTTGGCATTGTTTCTCCAATCTGCAATTTCCTGAAAATAGAAAAAGGCATCAAGTTAACACTTGCACATAAATCACATAAAGCCCTACCAAAGTTATGTTCTCCTATGATGCAAAGAATGGTGAAACTGCCAGGATCTTTCAACTTTGGGGGAAGCTTCCTCTGAATGATGGCGCTGCATTCTTCTATCAATGCTACTGTCTCATAATCTCCCAATCTCCGTTTTCGTGAAAGAATGTCTTTCATGAATTTTACATAGCTGGGCATTTGTTCCAAGGCTTCTGTAAATGGAATGTTGATATGTAGCTTTTTGAACACCTCCAGTAAACGAGAAAACTGCTTGTCCAGTTTGTTTTTCTAAAGACACTGAGGAAAATGTGGAGGTGGAGTGATCTGTTCTTTTTCCTTTGCTTCTTTTTCCTCCATCTGTTGCTTTGTTTCTTTTGGAACTTCCTCGGCAGTTGTTTTGGCTCCAACATCTTTGTTGATTTCAGTACCGCTTTTTAACATGATGGAATGACATTGCTCCTTCCCTCGGTTCCTTGGATTGGGTTCTGTGTTGCTGGGAAGATTACCTGGCAGTCTGTAACTTTGAGCATTGGCCAGTTGTCCAATTTGATTCTCCAGTGATTTGATGGAAGCAGATTGTCTCTGAAAGATAACATTATATACTGCTTGTTGCTTTTTGAACATTTCTGCAATCCATTCTTTCATTTCTGGTTCTTTTTCATGTTCCTGGCCTTTGTTCTGTTGTTGAAATCCTGGTGGTGGATAGTTCTGCTGTTGAAATCCAGGTGGTGGATTGTTCTTTTGTCATGAATTGTTGCTCTATGAAAAATTGGGATGATTCTTCCACCCTGGGTTGTAGGTGTTGGAATATGGATTTTTCCCTTGTTTATTGAAATTTTTGACAAAATTCACCGTCTCTTCAAGTTGGTTTGGTTCTGGTGCTCCTCCATATGGTGAACTTGTGGATCCAGTGCTGAGAGTCTCCATGAATTTTCATATCTGATCTAGCTTGGCGTTGACTGCTGTATTGGCTCCACTTTCATAAATTCCTGTAATTCTTTGGATCATCCTCCTTTCTATTGGCCACAAGGAATTGTTGTTGGCCATTTCTTCGATTAGGTCCCAGGCTTGATCTTCTCCTTTTTCCATTAAAGCTCCTCCAGCAGCAGCATCGATTGTGGTTCTCATCAGTCCAGAAAGTCAATTATAGAAGGTTTGGACTTGAAGCCATTTTGGAATCACATGGTGAGGACATTTCCGGAGCAAATCTTTGTACCTTTCCCAAGCTTCGTAGAGAGTTTCTGAGTCTTGTTGCACAAAGGATGTGATGTCATTCCTCAGCTTTCCAGTTCTGGCTGGTGGACAGTACTTTGCAAGAAATTTGGTGGCTAAAGTGTTCCAAGTTGTGATGGAACCTGCTGGTGGTGAATGTAGCCAAGCTTTAGCTCTGTCTTTCAAGGAGTATGGGAAAATACGCAATCTCATTGCTTCTTCAGCTTCTCGGTTGTAATTGAAAGTGCCGCAAACTTCCAGGAAGTTGCTGATGTGGGCATTAGGATCTTCAGTTGCATTCCCCCCAAACTGAACTGACTGCTGAATCATCTGAATGCATGTTTTGATGTCACCTGCATTTGCTGGTAAGGGAGGAAGTACAATACATGAAATGAGTCTGTCAACCACCAGAATTGTTCTGTCTCGAATAGGAATTGGTGGTGCAACCTCAAAAGGTTCAGGTTCCATGTTGACTAAAGCTTCTTGGCCTTCTCGCATTTCCCTTCTCGATTGTCTGATGGTTCTTTCAATTTCTGGGTCAAGCGGTCGAAGTTCAAAGCTTCTGGTTCATCTCATGAAGTTTCTGAGAACCTGAAACACAAGAAAACAAAAACAATAAGTCAAATGATTACTAGTATCTAACATGTTGATTGATTGATTTGAAATGGTGATGATTCTAAATTTAAAAACAAGTAAATAAAATTGCACAAAAGTAGGTTTAAGAAAATTCAATATTAAAAACTAGGGGTGGGCATTATCGGATTCGGATCGGATCGGACCGAATCTGAATCCGATCCGATCCGAAATGCCCATGGCTGTTTGATTCGTTCGGATCGGATCATCTTATCAAACTCGATCCGATAATTATCGGATCAGATCGGATTGGTTCGATGCGAATTCGAATCGGATCGAATCAGACCAATTCGATCTGAAATCATCCTATTTCGGATCGGATTGGTCCAATTTGATCCGAATTCGATGGGTTTGAGTCAAAAAAATCGAGCGGATCGGATCGGATAAAATCCCATCCGAAATAATTCAAATTTTTTTTATTTAATATGTAACGACGTCGTTTTGCATATTAAATAAAAAAAATTCGATCGGATCGGATAAAATCTGATCCGATCAGAAATCTGTTGAACCGGACCAACTCGATTCGATCAGATTTGCTAATCGGATCGGATCTGATCCGATGCCCACCCCTATTAAAAATTATCTAGGGTTGTGAATCTTTCTAATATCTTTTAAAAGATGAAGTGGTTATTTCATGGTTGTGTAATAAATCGGTTTACTAACCTGGAACACTAAATTATGCGAATGCCTCTGTCGATGGTCAGACGCAAATACCCTGTATAACCAAATTGAACCATATGTCTATGTCAACCAAATTACCTGGGTTCAATAAGTTTAAGTTCCAATTATGGCTACCCCCGCCCGACAGGTATATGTCTATCCTGTAAAAAATCTATTAAAGGGTTATCTATCCTCAAAGAAGATCGTGGGCTATTAAGTCTAAGGCTGAAACCTAAAATTCCATTGTCAAGTTTATTTTAGATTTACCAGATCAATCTTATTAGTGGCTAATTAACAAGACGCATTAAACTTAAGACTTAATAAGTAAATCTTTAAATTACCCAAACTATAAAATAACCCCTTATAAACCGATGATATTAGAATTCATCACAACCCCAGAAAACTAACTTACTTACGACACATAACTAGGGCTAGTAAAAACTTAAATAAAATAAAAGACATAAAGTAAAATGCTGAAAAGTAAATTGCTGAAAAGTAAATGACAGAAAGTAAAATGCTGAAATTAAATACTGAAAGCTGTAAATAAACAAACAAGATACAATCTTCTTAGTATTCTTAAGGAATTCCTTAGAAGAAAGTATGAATTTACAAATGAAATGGCTTGGTATTTATAGGCAAAATTTTGCCTCCATCAAATCATCCACCAAATCCATTATTAATTGCTCCACTAATTGCTCCACCAAATCCATTATTAATTGCTCCACTAATTTCTTATCATGTTTGGTGGTGATTTGATAATTTTTATTATTTATTTATTAATTTATTTTTTCCTTTGAAAATGACTTTAATAATTACACACAACACACTTCTGGATAGTTCATCAATATCAGGCATGAAATCTTCAGAATTCGAAATTATGTTGTCTTTCAAAGTTGTAGATCTTTGAGTCTTCTTTAATCTGGAAATTGAATCAGCTCAATCCAATATCGGAGTAAAAAGTTATGCCCAAAATACGACAGATGCACAAAATTGGAATTTCCAAAACTGCACTTCGTTAAAACGCCCTTTCAAGTTTCCAATCTCCAAAATTAATATGTCAATTCCATTTTTTGCCCTTATTTGACCCATATTTCATCCTAAATGATTTCATTGTGTCCCAATATTATTTTATCTGCAAAATAAACTAAAACACCTCAAAACGTTCATCAAATCGGAGAAACTAAACAAAATATTAAGTCAAAGGGGCGGTAAATATTGATATATTTTCCGCTCATCATTAGCCATTTCTTCAATTAGGTCTCAGGCTTGATCTTCTCCTTTTTCCATTAAAGAACCTCCAGCAGCAGCATCAATTGTGGTTCTCATTATTCCAGAAAGTCCATTGTAGAAGGTTTGGACTTGTAGCCACTTTGCAATTTCATGGTGAGGACATTTTCGAAGTAAATCCTTGAATCTTTCCCAAACTTCACAGAGGGATTCTGAATCTTGTTGCATAAAGGATGTGATGTCATTCCTCAACTTTGCAATTCTGGCTGGTGGAAAGTACTTTGCAAGGAATTTTGTGGCTAGAGTGTTCCAAGTTGTGATGGAACCTGCTGGTAGTGAATGTAGCCAAGCTTTTTCTCTGTCTTTCAAGGAATATGGAAAAACTCGCAGTCTCATTACTTCTTCAGCTGCTCGATTGTAATTGAAAGTACCGCAAACTTCCAGGAAGTTGCTGATTTGGGCATTAGGATCTTCAGTTGCATTTCCCTCGAACTGAACTGACTGCTGAATCATCTGAATGCATGTTTTGATGTCACACACATTTGTTGGTAATGGAGGAAGTATAATACAGGAAATGAAGCTGTCAACCACCAGAATGGTTCTGTCTCGAATCAGAATTGGTGGTGCAACTTCCAGCGGTTCAGGTTCTATATTAACGATTGCTTCTTGGCCTTCTCGCATTTCCCTTCTTAATTGTCTGATGGTTCTTTCAATTTATGGGTTAAGCGGTCCGACTTCAAAGCTTCCGGTTCGTCTCATGTAGTGTCTGAGAACCTGAAACACAAGAAAACAAAAATAATTAGTAAAATGAAATTAGATACAAGTAAATGTATCTAACCTCAAAACTAATAGTGAAAGATAAATAAGTCCCCGGCAACGGCGCCAAAAACTTGGCCGGCGCGTAATCACACACATATAACGTAAGCGCACGTATCGTTTAAGTAGTATAAAAGTATCGATCCCACGAGGACTTAAAACCTTTTGTTATTAATTTATGAAGTTAAATGTTTACAAGTATCTAATGGATTGGTTGTTTGATTGGGTGGTGACTTTAAAACTTAAAACAAGTAAATAAAATTGCTTGAAAGTAGATTGAAGAAAATTCAAATGCTTAAATCTATCCAGGGTTGTGAATCCTTCCAATATCTTTTTAAAAGATGAAGTGGTTATTTTACATTTGTGTAATATATTGGTTTATTAATCTGGAACACGAAATTATGTAAAAGCCTCTTCCGATGGTCAAATACAAATACCCAGTATAACCCAATTAATCATATTCCTATGTTAACCAAGTTATCTAAATTCATTAAGATTAAGTTCCAATTATGGCTACCCCCACCCGACATGTATATTCCTATCCTGTAAGGAAATCTATTAAAGGGTTATCTATCCTCAAGGAAGATCGTGGGTTATTAAGTCTAAGGTCTTAAACCTAAAATCCCTTTTCCAAGTTCATTTTAAGTTTACCGAATCAATCTTATTAATGGTCAGTTAACAAGATGCATTAAGACTAAGACTCAATAAATAAACATTTATATTACCCAAACCATAATTTAACCCCTTATAAACTGGTGATATTGGACTTCATCACAACCCTAGATAACTGGTTTAGTTACGACACATATTTACGGGTAGTAAAAACTTAAATAAAATAAAAGACATAAAGTAAATTGCTGAAAGTAAATTGCTGAAAAGTAAATGTTGAAAGTAAATTGCTTGAAAAGTAAATAAAGTAAAAGTACAATAAAAGAAAATGCTGAGGTAAAATGATCCACTTTTATTACTTCTATTTTAGATATCTCCCTTAATATAATATATTAACTTTGCATGATAATTACCAACCAGCCATAAAGGCGGTATCCAGATTAAATCAAATTAATAATTAATTACCAATCGACCAATCAGGCGGTATCCAGTTTTGTCAGGTTAAAACCAATTTAAATAATTACCAACCGATCAATATGGCGGTATCCTCGTTAAGTCAGGTTTTAACCAGTTTATATATTATAATTAAGGAAGATTAATCTAAATATTAGTAATAAAAGTTTTACATTTTACCCCAACAAGGGGGAGTTACCTTCTCATTATTGAAAAGTAAAAACTGAAAATTAAATAAAGAAAAGTATTGTGCGTAAAAGTAAATTGCAGAAAGTAAAAACTGAAAAGTAAAGAAAAGAAAGTGCGAAAGCTGAAATTAATTACTGAAAGCTGTAAATAAACAAATAAGATACAATCTTCTTAGTATTATTAAGGAATTCCTTAGAAGAAAGTATGAATTTACAAATGAAATGGCTTGGTATTTATAGGCAAAATTTTGCCTCCATCAAATCATCCACCAAATCCATTATTAATTGCTCCACTAATTGCTCCACCAAATCCATTATTAATTGCTCCACTAATTGCTCCACTAATTGCTATCATGTTTGGTGGGAGTTTGACTATTTTTATTATTTATTTATTTGTTTTGAAAATGACTTTAATAATTACACATAACACACTTACGGATGTTTCATCAATTTCGGTCATGAAATATTTAGAATTTGAAATTATTTTGTTCTTCAAAGTTGTAGATCATTGAGTCTTATTTAATCTAAAACTTGAATCAGCTCAATCTGATATCAGAGTAAAAAGTTATGCCCAAATTACGACATATGCGCAAAATTGGAATTTCCAAAACTACACTTCGTTAAAACGCCCTTTCAAGTTTCCAATCTCCAAAATTAATATGTCAAGTCCAATTTTTGCCCTTATTCGACCCACATTTCATCCTAAATGATTTCATTAAGTCCCAATATTATTTTATCTACAAAATAAACTAAAACACATCAAAACGTTCATCAAACCCGAGAAACTAAACAAAATATTAAGTAAAAGGGGCAGTAAATATTTATATATTTTCCGCGCATCATGTACCAAGATTAAATGCATTTGTCTTTTTTGTGTTAATGTCAAATATGCTCATGTCATGCATATTATGATGTAGACTAACAAGAAAAGACCCGAACAAGTAAGCAAAATCAATGTCTTTATGATTAATAAATGCAGGATTACAATAAACATCTTCATAATTTGCAGTCTTGTCTTCTTCCGTCTTCTTGCTTTCTTCGAGTGTCGGATTCTCCAATTGTAGTAGTTCTTCTTCCCATTTATCTTCCTCTTTTGTCACTGCTTAAGAAGTTTTCCCAGAAATCTCTTCCATGCTCTGTTTCATCTTCACTGCTGTTATCCCATATCCCCATGCAAGAAGCTTGGTGGTTGAGAGTTTGGAGGACAATGCTTTCGGGTAGGCCGGAGTTGATCATGTAGGTGGGTGATGGAACGGAGTGGTAATTGGGTAGAGGGTTTCTGTGTGTGTTGGGTTGTTCTTTTTCTCGGTCGGGTATCTTATGGGTGTCAATGAGGTTTTGCATCTCATGCCTAAGGTGGGTGCAGTTGTCAGTTTCGTGGCCTTTTTACTGATGGAAGTGACAGTATAGGTTTAGGTCGAAGTAGTGTGGCACAGGGTTTGGAAGGGGTTTGGGTTCTAAGGGCTTTAGAAGTCCTTTCCTCTTCAGCTTTTCAAACACCTTTGACAAAGGTCTACCAAATTGGAGAATCGCCTGTTTCTGATGGCGGCGACCTCAGCAAAAGCGGGCTTAACCACTGAAGGCCCCTCAATGGTCTTTCTATTCTGGCCGTAAAACTTTATGTTCTCGGCTTCCTCTTCCTCGATATCCATGACAGTTTCTCTTAACTGTCGAACATCACTAATCATGGAGGTCATCCTCCTCACAGCTTGTTATAAATGGAGGGCTTGGTGCCCTTAATGATCATCTTAATCTGGTCTTTCTCTGAGGGCCATGTCTTCATTTTCAAAAGTTGGCTTCTCCAACGATCCACATAATCTTTGAAGGTCTCTTCTAGCTTCTGTTTGATGTTTTCTACGTCACGGAGCGACAAGTCTATCTCCATGTCCGTGACATATTGGTTCAGAAAGGCCTCCGATAATGCCCTCTAGTCATCCCTTACCTTTTTCTCCAGGCCATGATACCATACTATGGTCACCCCTTCCAGTGACATCCCGAACATCTTCTGCACCTAGCGCTTCGACAAACCCACTAAAGTCATTACTGAAACATATTGTCGGAGATGGAACCTAGGATCTTCGTTTCCGTTGAACTTGGCCATGTCAGGTATCTTAAACTGGGGAGGCAGTTGTTCTTCAAAAGTCATCACATCATAGTCTAATAGATATTCATGTTTTCCCTTTATCTTGTGGGTAACTGACTCTACTTGTTCTATGAGTTTCTGTAACTCTGCTTGAGGCTCGGCTATCCTTCCCGCGGCATATTTAGCCATGTCATCATCAAAAATATGGATTTCTTCGCTCACCCTATTCGGGGGCTCCTCACGCCTTCCATCCTTGTTATTTTATGTTCTCACTATGTGGGGTACTGTCAGATTAGCCATAGTGTTGGTCAAAGCTTGTAGTTGCTCGGTAATTTTGGTGATGTTGGTCTCCAATTGATCCATGTGAGAACCTTCACTGTCTGACGTACTCATGCTTGCTAACCTCTTCTTGACAAGTCTTCATTCTTCTCTAACCCAACAGATATCTATGATGGCTGTTAAGACAAGGGGTTAGCATGATGCGTGTATGCATGAGATGCATGTGGTTATCAAAAAAACATATACCCTTCCGATCTTATTCCTCCCACACTCGTGGTAAGTCCATTTCTGCCCTAGGTATGGCTCATTTTATGCACCAATGTGGGGTACACAAAATCGTTCTCTCCTACGCTACATGGGTGAACCTTGGCTACCTCATTCCCTTTTCATCATTAAAAGACAAAGACCGCCCATTTACAAGATTGACTAAGCCTATTATGGGGATCATGCCATTGTCTAGAAATGATGAATTGGGCCCTTAGTAATCACAGTTGTAGCGGAGACGGACTTGGAGATATCCAAAAGTGTACAAATATGCCATAACAAGGCGTACCATTCCTTGATGAAAGCCAGTACGGATATCAGACTCATGCATTTGGCATATTCGGATCATGTTTGTACTTTCTAAGCCCATCAAGATTTTCATACAAGTTGGCCCGTTATCATTTTAAAGTGTTCAATCAGATTATCGCGGGGTGTAAACTTGTCCCAGTTGAAAAGGCCTAACAGGTTTACACTTTTGCGATCAGGTGGCTAAATAACTTCAAATGATAGGGGGCCCAAACACAAGGTGGTCCATCATCATTTTGAAAACGTTTGGCCCAATCATCATAAGATACAAACTTGTCTCAGTTTAAGTGGCCCAACAAGTTCGTATCCTATGACAATAAGTCCAAATGGATCCAAATGATAATGGGCCCAAACACAAGCATGAGGGGTAGCTTCTGACTGGTGCGTAATCATACGCGTATAACGCAAGCGCACGTATTGTTCAAGTAGTATAAAAAGTATTGATCCCACGAGGACTTAAAACCTAAGCTATTAATTTATGAAGCCAAATTTTTACAAGTATCTAATGGATTGATTATTTGATTGAGTGGTGACTTTAAAATTAAAACAAGTAAAAGAAATAACGCAAAAGTAGATTGAGGAAAATTCAATATTAATAAACTATCCAGGGTTGTGAATTATTCCAATATCTTTTTAAAGATGAAGTGGTTATTTTACGTTTGTGTAATATATTAGTTTACTAACCTAGAACACGAAATTATGCAAAAGCCTCTGTCGATGGTCGAATGCAAATTCCCAGTGTAACCCAATTAATCATATGTCTATGTCAACCAAGTTACCTGAATTCATTAAGATTAAGTTCCAATTGTGGTTACCCGCGCCCGACAGGTATATGTCTATCCTGTAAGGAAATCTATTAAAGGGTTATCTATCCTCAAGGAAGATCGTGGGCTATTAAGTCTAAGGCTGAAACCTAAAATTCATTTGTCAAGTTTATTTTAAGTTTACCAAACCAATCTTATTAGTGGCCAGTTAACAAGAAGCATTAAGCTTAAGACTTAATAAGTAAACCTTTATAATACCCAAACTATAAAATAATCCCTTATAAACCGGTGATATTGGAATTCATCACAACCCCAAATAACAGACTTAGTTACGACACATATCTAAGGCTAGTAAAAACTTAAATAAAATAAAAGACATAACGTAAATGCTGAAATTAAATAAAGTAAATTCTGGAAAGTAAATGCTGAAAATTACAAATGTAAAAGTACAATAAAAGAAAATGCTGAGGTTAAAAGATCCACTTTTATCACTACTATTTTAGATATCTCCCTTATTATAATATATAAACTTTACGTGATAATTACCAACCAGCCATATAGGCGGTATCCTGATTAAATCAAATTAATAATTAATTACCAACCGACCAATCTGGCAGTATCCAGTTTAGTCAAGTTTAAAACTAATTTCAATAATTACCAACCGACTAATAAAACAATATCCTCATTAAGTCAGGTTTTAAATAGTTTATATATTATAATTAAGGGAGATTAATCTAAATAATAGTAATAAAAGCTTTACCTTTTACCCCAGCAGGGGGGAGTTACCTCCTCATTACTGAAAAGTAAAGACTGAAAAGTAACGAAAGGAAAGTAATATTGCGTAAAAGTAAATAGCAGAAAGTAAAGAATGAAAAGTAAAGAAAAGAAAGTGCAAATGTGAAAATTAATTACTGAAAGCTGTAAATAAAAGAACAAGATACAATCTTCTTAGTATTCTTAAGGAATTACATAGAAGAAAGTATGAAATGAAATCTGATATTCGGCCTCTATTTATAGACAAATTTTTCCTCCACACGTCGCGACGCGCAAGATTATTCTTGCGTCGTGACGCGCCGTTGATGAAGGACACGTGTTGCAGCGGCTTCCGGAGATGGTGACATGTGGCAGACTGATTGATTATCTCAATAATTATGCTGATGTGGCGACCACTGAATTATTGTGCTGACGTCATTGATGACGTATGTGCTGATGTGGCGCTGACGTCGCGATGATGATTGTCGGCAGCATGTGATGATGACACGTGTCTGGCGCACGTTAGCATGATTTACTATGATGTTGACACGTGGCAGACGCATGTTAGCAAGGGAAACTTCTCTGATGATGACATGTGTCCAGCGTATGTTAGCAGTAACCGGCACATGTTAGCCGTCGCGAGGCAGAGGTGCGCGTCGCGATACCCAAATGACTGTTTTGCCCTTTTTGTCCGTTTTTTACTATTTTGGCCCTAATTTGATTCCAAAGAGTACGAAACTTTATTCAACTATAAAATAACACAAAACACATCAAAATATTCACAAAAATCAAGAAACCATACAAAATATTAGGTTAAATGAGTGGGAAATAGTGATCTATTTACCACTCATCACACCCCCAAACCTAACATTTTGCTAGTCCTCGAGCAAAACAATAGCATAACATAAACATCTTTAAAATAAATTTAAATTAAGCCACTTTCGTAGGGATCACAGTTGCATTTAGCGTATGCAACAAGCCTTTAAACCCCTAGGTGTCCCTAGTGGACGAGTTGAAGTCTCGTGATGGCTTACAGCAACGATACCCACAAACGTTATTATAAAATTAATGCGCACAAAAGAAAAAAAAGGCAAGAGAAAAGAGAATAAACAAGTTAGTGACTAAACATGTGAAACTCCTTATCCAAGTTGAGAGTTGTTTTCTTTCTTTCTAAATTGCCGAATAAGTAAATTCTCCGATTATTTTTACCATTCTCCATACACACAGCTAACAAAGTATTAATCAACTCATTGTGCCCACAATATTCATAAGTGTAGTTGAATAGAAAGTAATATTTTTGCCCTAAAGTTATATCAGACTTCACACCTTTTTTTTAGCAATGGAAAATTTCTCAGAATTTTTTCAATTTTTTTTATTTATATACAATATCTTCCATACATGTAACGAGCTTTGGGCCAGTGACTCCCAAACCAGTTGGCTTTAGGGCACCATGTGTTAAGAAACCCCTACGGACTTAATTACTCAGATTTTCGATATAAATATATTTTTACAACATCTTCAATCTATATAGCGAGCTTTGGGTCAGTGACTCCCAAACCAGTTGGTTTTAGGGCACTAGGTGTTAAAACACCCCTACGGACTTAATGACTCGGATTTCAGACGTTTTTTTTATCCCATCACTTTTTTAGATGCTTCCTCCAATTAAACTAGAGCACTGAATATTACAGACTCGTCAATTACTACTCAAGTGCGTATGTTAGCATGCAATTTGATAATACCTATGAACTGAGCATATGACGATCCATTTTAATCAGTCTTATGGAGAATTCACAAATTAAATAATTCAAAAGAAAATAAACAAAAATTAACTTGTTACGAAATATGTTGAGATACGTCTCAGGAGTGGAAATTCCTTACACAGCTATCTCATACCAATTTCACCTGATTAATCAAGTTAAAAACACAAAAACAAAAAATAATTTTTTTTTTAATTTTTTTTAATTTTTCTTTTTTGAATTTTTTTGAAAATTTTTGACGAAAAATCAAATAAAAATAACACAATAAAAACAAGATACTAGTCAACTATTCCCCTCCCCCAAACCTAAATGAGACATTGTCCCAAATGTCTTAAGAAGTAGAAGAAGAGTTTAGAAGATAGTACATGGTTAGCTGAAATTCTACATCTAAAATTCAAATTAAAGGTTAAGATCCAGATTTATCCGACGCTTCTTACCACGATCATTATCGGACCAATTTATCTTGGAAAGGATAGGGTCAATTTGTGGTTCAAAGGCTAAAATTTGGTCAATTCTGGCAGTGAAGATGAGATCTTTTACAGGTTTTGACACGAACCCATTTCTACGAGTATCATTAAGAAATACACAAAGAAAATCATAAAATCCATCAGCATTAAGCAGTCCAAGTGGTTTCTGGTGTAAGTTCAAGTTCGTCTAAGATAACACTGTAAAAATTTCATCTATCGTACCCAAGCCACCTGGCAAAGCAATAAAAGCATCAGCACGGTTAATCATTTCCACCAGTCTTTCAGACATATCTGGCACGATTAGTTCCTCTCCATTTGATGGTTCTATAATATTCGCTTCCTCCAAAGGTTTTGGGATGATTCCCAAGACTTGACTGCCTCCTTCCTGTACAGCCATTGAAACGATCCACATTAGTCCAAGATTGCCACCGCCATATACTAAGTGCATATTCCTTTCAGCTATGATTCTACCCAATTCCTGTGCTGCCACTATGAATTCTGGTTTAGAACCAACACTAGTACCGCAAAACACACAGATATTTACAACTCGTCTTCTTGTAGTGGCTTCCATTTTTTATGTTTCTTTCTCAAATATGGATGCCTTCAAGAGTGCAATGACGAGTTGAATTTATAACACCTGAAAAAGGGTGAGTAATAATAGCACTAGTTGTTGGAGATTCTAAGGGTCGCAAGGATCACAAATCAAGCATGAACATGTGTGAATACATTCGAGGAAGTCGCAGAATACTTGCATCGAGCGGTTGAGCGATGCGGAGGCAAAAAAAACGAAATCTTTCTGCCTTGTGAACTGCGGCAGTGGCAGTGAATTTCTTCACTGTTTTGGCGTCCATTGATGTCTTTCGTTGAGCTCCAAGCTTCGTTGAATGGTTCCCGGCTCATGGGTGGGCTTCCCTATCACCTTCATATTGATCCCGGAGTGTGCTAGCACTCTCGATTTTGCCACAAATCACACTTGCTTCCCTTTATTTCTTCAAATACTCGGCAGTTCACTGCCTTTGCAGAAGAAGAAATTTAGCAGCCCCAAGGGCGTGAGAGAGGGAGAAAATTGGTGAGAGAGAAGAGTAAAAGTGTTGCCTAATTTTGTATTTGATTTTATTAAATCATATACCAAAACTTTGGCTAATAAAAAGTCAAACTTTTAATGCCAACAACCACCACATCACTCAATCACATCAATCAATCAATCACTTGTCATATCACTCAAAGTGACATGATTTGATGCTTGATGTGACGCTAGATGCGACTAGCGATTTGACGCTTGATTTGACTTGCGTGCCGCACTCGAATTTGAAATGCGAATGCGCTCGCAAATAATCTCGGGCTCGGTTCGCTAAATTCCAAATTAATGAATTTTCCGTTGCGTCGTAATTAAATGATTACGCCTAGAGAAATCACTATTCACGTCGCTAATGAATTAATTCTAAATTAATTCGTTCGCCCGAATTAAAATCTAATTTTAATTCCGCATCGAAATCCATTTCGTTTAATATATCAAATATATTAATTTAACCGATTAATTCCAAATTAATCGTTCTCTCTCTTTAATTGATATTTTATCCCAGATAAAATATCTCCGTAATTAATCCCAGATTAATTTTCTCTCTCATCTTATTAATCCCAGATTAATTAAAAGTGCGAGTCATACGTCGTCGGTGAATCTTTGGGAAGACCTATGAGATCCCCGGATATGTTGGCAGTAAATTCGATCATCGGACTATCCGAACACGTAAGTACCTCGTACTACGTTTTACCGATTTACAAGACAAGGTTGGCCTCTAGCAAAGCGCCATGCCTTCCCAATTCTCCGGAAACATCCTTACAGGAATAAAGGATCTGTATCAGACGTAGTATACATAGTATTGCGTATTTCTGTCCAGTATCGGATGATCACATGCGAGGCCTGGGGCTGGTACAGTGTCTGCCTCGTACGAAGAATATATCGGATAACGAGCAACTAGTCTCTTTAATATCGGATAATCATGACCAAGTCATATTATCCCGACGGTTGCAACCTTATTTAGAGAACCAGTTCCGTATCCCTGTGCGATCATCATCTCCATATGACTAGAGTGATACTTTCGTCTTGACATCACACCCAACACACTACGATTCTCAATATACCCAGTATTGGCGTACACAGAACCGGTTAAAGCCCTGGACGACCTCAACCAAAGTATATTGATTGTCGCAAGTATTAGAGGTGCAAGTCTCAGGTTAAGACCAAATACACCTACCCTGATTTCGGATTTCCATAGACACATAGTCATATTACCAATGGAATTCCGAGGGGGTCTTATCCAGAGCGAAGCTGTTTCCCATACCATCGGTAAAACACAACCTCCTATTACACTTGCATGAGTATCCTATACCCAAATATATGAGAACTATGCCGTTGTGCTTTCACAACGCACACAAGTGTAATACTAGTCTTTTACGCATTCATCGATGTCCAATCTCGATAATGCTCTGACTAGGGATATTTAATGATTTATCCTTCGTGGACTGATACTGTCTCATATCATTCTCAATCCAGGACAAATCACAGGACCTCCTATCATTTATATATAGGTGATCTAATCACAAATGATAAGAGTGCAATCTTCTTTGTCACATAGTTAATTTGTACAAAAACACCGTGATCTGTACAAATAGTGACGCTATGGGTCATAATTGTCCAACAATCTCCCACTTGGCCTATAACTAGTCACTCGAGTGTCTTTCACCCGAACTATGTACGGTTGGCTCAAATTGCTGAGAAAAACTTTCGTTAGAGGATTTGCATGATTATCGTCTAATGCGATTTATACGATCATCACATCGCTACGATGTATGATCCGAACGAATCAGATTAATAGTCGAAGTATGTATCTGGATCATTGATGAGACCATTAATTCTTTAGCCTGTGCTGGCGCCTAGCTCAGCTGCTAACAGAACTATTCCTAATCCAATTAGGATTTATTATCGACCTAGAAGGCTTCTATTGCCGCCTCAGCTGCAGCAATAACCCACATTTGTTGTTTCTTCAGTAACAATATCTTGCTTGGAAGATTTCCAGCTCACTGTAGCATTATTCAAACTGTATAGTACCGTTTGCGACTTTTAGTCGTCTTATCGGTTTAGGAAACTTGCTACACTGATCCCAGTCACTTCAAGTTCTCATTCTCCACAGATTAAGACAGCATCATTAGATCTCTAAGATACTAACAGATGTTCTTAACATCAATCCAGTGACTATCATTTGGATTGGTCTGTTTGTGAATCCATATGCTCAAAGCGTATGAGACACCAGGTCGCGTACATTTTCAATGTACGATTTCTCGGAGAGTTTTCTCGAAAGCTAAGCTTTCACCGATTATTATTATGGGAATATCATTTCCAAGAAATGACATATTATCATATTTATATAGGACAACCACTGTTAGTGCGCTCCCACTAACCTCCTTATATACACAAGAATCATTTACGTTTTGAATCAAATCATATACCATTATGATTACCTCAAAACGATAATTCCAAGAACCTAATGTTTGCTTCAATCCAAACATGGATTGAATAACCTGCAAACCTTGTTTTCTAGTTTTGATACGACAAAACCTACAGGATGTTATAAACATCCTCCGAAAGGTTTCCTTTTCAGGAAAGCGATTTTCCCGTTCTGCTGACATATTTCACTAATGAAACATACAGCATCAGCAAGCATTATCCAAATGGATTTACCATGGCAACAGGTAAAAGGTTGAATCGTAATCGACACAATGTTGATAACGATACCTTTCCGCTAAAAGCCTAGCTTTATATGTTGGTATGTTGTCATCCATGTATGTCTATGTATGTCTTCCTTGAAGACTTATAAAGTACCAATAGGCACAATGCCTTACGGTACATCAACTAGTTCTAAACTTGGTTGATATACATGGAATCCAATTCAGACTTATGACACTTTGTCATAAAAGGGAGTCGATATCTTGTATCACTTCCTTATACGTAGTCAGTTGGTATACTTCAATAAGATAGACATCTTTATGAGGTGAGATCAAAAACACATACCCCAGGTTGTTTTCTGACTGTCTCCGACCTACATGGTTCTTGTGTATTCGAAGATTAATGGAATATTTTCATCCTTGATGAACTATTTGTGTTCCATTAGGATTCGGTGCCTTGAACAGTATTACTCTCGATTTTCATCGAGTTTTACTATCCTCCCACTTACCACTGCATATCGGTATTCCTCTTAGGAAAACCGCATGGTGAGCAACAATCTAATTGTTCTCTCGTGAGTTGTATAAGTATTATACTTATGTATCCCTAGGATAACCTACAATTGGCACTTATCCAATTTGGGTTTTAGTTTGGTATCATCCAAACGTATGCCTAACATTCCCAAATTATCAGGAATGAGAAACCCGGTTTCTTTCCCGTTCGTATCTAATATGATATCTGTCAAACAGATTTTTATGGAACCTTATTCTAAATAAGTTCTGCACTGTTTAAAGCTTATCCGTTGAAGGAAATGGTAGCTCAGAGCGACTCGTGATTAACCTTAATCATGTCTAACATAATTCGGTTTATCCTGTTCGGACACACCGTCACTTTGACGTGTTCCGGGAGGAGTCCATCTGAAAGAATATATACTCTTTCAAGTATACTAGAAACTTATTGCCTAAGTATTTTCCATTACGGTCTTACCGTGACGGTATAATACTATAGCCGATCTGTTTGTCTATTTCGTGTCGAAACTTAAAAGTTTCCGATTTGTGTTTCAATAGAAACACATAACCATAACGCAATGCCACATCCGTAAAGGTCACGTAATATTCATATCCACCTCTAGCCTAGCTAGAGATGGGCCCACTTGCTTCACTATGAACTAGGGCTAACAGATAGGTGGCTTTTACACTTTTACTAAGTAAATGTGTTTTAGGCACTTTGCCCAATAAACTAGTTTCGTAGACTTTATTTGATTGGAATCAAATTAGTCCTAGTATCCACTCTTCAAAAGTGTGGATATACGATTCCTGTTTTATTGTGTCCCAGACAACAATGCCACATTTAAGTTTCATCTGATCAAATCAGTTTGAGCTATTGTTTGTCATGTTATATGTTTGAGATTTATTTATATTCAAAATATAAATTATGTTATTCACATCTAATGTGTTTATCTCATATCATCTTTATATAATAAACACTTTAGTGTTCTAGAATATAAAGGTTCAGGTCCCCGCAGCGGGTTAAACACTGATATAAAGATAATGTATCTAGTCAAACTAGTTATATTATAACAGTTTCCAAATTTAGGTACACACCCGAAGGGTAGTTCCTAAACTTAGGTATCTACGGTTAAAACAGCGACTTTCGTCCCGTTTACTATTCGTAGATAAATCTCAATTGAAGTCAGTATCCTGTTCAAAACATATTCTGAACATCAATACATATATTTATGTACTATACTAAGTATTTAAAATCCAATTTAATACTAGTAGTGAACATAATGTTGACAAACATATTTGAAGTCAGAGCCTTGCTCATCTTCAATTCCTTCATGTCTGCTTTGTCCAAACGGCAGTCACGCTTTCGCGATCCCGTTTGCCACATCCGAGCAGACATTTTGGGATCTGTCCTTTATCTTCCCAGAAGATTATAATGATATTGCCTTTGCCCTTTTCACATTCCAGTAGCCTTTGGCCAAGCCTTGGGTTCTGGAATATCGAAGTAAGGTGCGCCTTGCGCTACTTGCCTAATTGCAAAGTTTGACTTTATCTCATTGAGAATAGTCATTAACTCTCCAAGAGTTAAGTATTGCAATTTAGTACTTCTAAAATTTAAAGATAGATTTATGAAGATCCTTCAATTCCTTTATCATACTTTAAGGATCTAATCCTTAGTTCTGATTCAGAAATTAAGGAGTCTACTTCGACAAGCTTAATGGATTAAGCACTAAAGCTATCATCATATAATCTTCCAAAGATTATGCTCTACTGTTTGCTTAAATCCGGGCTTAGGCTTAATATATTATTTTATCAAATAAAATAACTTATTATTTTTCCAAGACCATCCTGAAATTATTCCCAATTTGAAAATTAAACCATTTAAATACATTTTCCCCATGATTATGTTTTAAATGTCAATCTTTCAATTTATATCTTGATTCTAATAGTCCAACTATTTAATCAACGATTTAGGTACTATTTATTATAATGATTACAATAGTCCAACTATTTAATCAACTATAATTTAATAGATTAAAATCAATTATATTGATTACTATAATCCAATTATAAAATCAACTATAAATGAATAGTTTGAATATAGTCCAACTATTTATTAAATCAACATTTAAATATTAGTCCAACTAACATTTAATTTATTTGACGAATTGATATTTATTTGAGCGCGTATGGCAAGTAATTAAACGAATATTGCAAATTCAATTCTTGCCTCCCATTATTTTTCGGTGAGCCTCTAACCCTCTGTCGAGTACTCGGGAAACCGCGTTTCCTAGTGGGCTAGGATCCCGTTAAATATCACACAATCTTGACTTTGGCCAACAAATTGTATGATAATTAACTAGGTAGATCTCTAAGATCAATTGGATCCAATCCAATTCCTAGATCCGGTAGGGGGACATCCAAGTCCGAAACATATATATTATATATGCCAATACATCCAATGTATTATCTAACCTTTTTCCTCTGAACCAACTAAGCCTTGGCTTTGGCACAACAAACTTAGTGATCCCAGTTAAGCGCGACCCATTGACCATGGAAAGATTTGTAATCAATGTCGATGGACAAGAAGTGGTCTTGACTTTGGCCAACAAACCACAACTTGGACAAGACACTGATATGGAACAAAGCCTTCGTGATTCAAACACATCTCCGACAGACAGACAAAGGCCTTGACTTTGGCCAACAAACCAATGCCATCTTAGATCTTGAGTGAGAATCACTCAATGGAAGGAAAAACGCTTAATATTTTGCGAGGGTTTTTCGAGTGCAAATTGGCAACCAATTTATTATCTTTGTTAAGGTCTCACATCATCAACACACCCTTAAACATGCATTCTAAACACATAATAAAGCGCATATGATAAAATAATAATGATATGCGGATAGATACTTTACACATTGATCCTAGATCAATCTCTCTCTTTCTCTCTCCAGCTAGCACATGTATTTACTTCTACCCGTTACACTACACTTCTAAAGAAACTCATTTACATTGAGGGGAATAGGTGAGAAGAGAATACAAAGAAATAGAGGTAATAAGGCTGGACACGCAGGTCCAATTAATAATTCCAAATTTATTACAACAATTTCTAAAATTGCCCCACTCATCTAATATCCATCCGATATGCATTATTCATGCATCGCAACCATGTATTCACATAGCATGTTCAATATCTAATCAATTAATTAATCTGATATTAGTGACCATCCAATGTTCAAACAACGATTTGATTCTCGAGTCAAACCGTTTTGCGAATAAGTACTTAAGTACGATTCTCGAATAAATTCACACATTAAATCCAATCAATTTTATTTCTAATTCGATTTAATTCAAATTCATATTTACGATTTTACAATCTAATACCAGTTTTAAAGTACGATTACTCGAATTATAATTAAATTACAATTAAATCCAATAATTCTTAATTATTTACTATTCTAATAATTCAATTAATAAATTAAATTTCAAATTTCCAAATTTAATTCTTACAAACAATTTAAGATTTTCCAATTTATCGACGGGTCTCAAAGCCCGATTAACGTCCAACGTCAATTCAATTAAAGTCCAACGGGCTTTTAATTAATTTCTTAAGGCGTGGAATTTTGGTCAACTCGGTCAACCGAATAACCAAATCCAATCCGGGAGTTACCTCATAAGCCTAGAAATCAATCTTGGCCCATTAGGCCCAATTAAACTTAAAGGTTCATTAAGTCGCATTTGGGCTTTTGGAAGTGGTTTTGGGCCCAATTGGATCCAATTCAGTTTGCCTAAACCCAATTTTGTACAACAAAGCTCAATAAGCCCATTTACAACATTTCAAGCCCATTTTCCAAATTAGCCCAACTAATTAATTACTAAAATCCAATTTTACAATTTAATTAATCAAAGTGCATTAACATAATTTTACCCAAATCATTATTTCCAAAACACAAATTAGGCTAATTAATCATGCTCATCTACATCAATTAGTGTCCAACACAAATTAACAAAAAATCAAACCCAATCATGCTTCTTATGCTCTCGGCAATTTGGGGATTTTACGTCCGATTGAATTCAATCCAATTAATTCCACAATCGACATTAAATCATCATCCCAAATGATTTCCACACATCCAATTATCAAAAATCAAAAATCCCAAGACATCAAATAGGGCATCAAATTCGGCCAACACCAAAAATTGGGGAAATTTGTTCTAAGCAAAATTTCAAACAATTGATCCAATCAATCCTCAATTAAACATACTTTAAGCATTCTAAATCAATCTCAATTTCATTAATCATACTCAAAATCAAGTTTGCCCAATTTTAAGCCCTAAATCAATTTCAAGCTTTTAACCAAGCTCTGATACCATTGTTGGAGATTCTAAGGGTCCCAAGGATCACAAATTAAGCATGAAAATGTATGAATACATTCGAGGAAGTCGCAGAATACTTACATCGAGCGGTTGAGCGACGCGGAGGCAACAAAAATGAAATCTTTCTGCCTTGTGAACTGCGGCAGTGGCAGTGAATTTCTTCACTGTTTTGGTGTCCATTGATGTCTTTCGTCGAGCTCCAAGGTTCATCGAATGGTTCCCGGCTCATGGGTGGGCTTCCCTATCACCTTCGCATTGATCCCGGAGTGTGCTAGCGCTCTCGATTTTGACACAAAATCACACTTGCTTCCCTTTATTTCTTCAAATACTCGACAGTTCACTGCCTTTGCAGAAGAAGAAATTCAGCAGCCCCAAAGGCGTGAGAGAAGGAGAAAATTGGAGAGAGAGAAGAGTAAAAGTGTTGTCTAATTTTGTATTTGATTTTATTAAATCATATACCAAAAATTTGGCTAATAAAAAGTCAAATTTTTAATGCCAACAACCACCACATCACTCAATCACATCAATCAATCACTTGTCATATCACTCAAAGTGACATGATTTGACGCTTGATGTGACGCTAGATGCGACTAGCGATTTGACGCTTGATTTGACTTGCGTGCCGCACTCGAATTCGAAATGCGAATGCGCTCGCAAATAATCTCGGGCTCGGTTTGCTAATTCCAAATTAATGATTTTCCGTTGCGTCGTAATTAAATGATTACGCTTAGCGAAATACATATATCTCACATCACTGCTTCAACGAATAATTCTAAATTAATTCGTACGCCCTAAATTCAATTTTATCTAATTCGTTGAAATCCAATTTAATATTCGTTAATATCATCTTAAATATATCAATTAAAATTAATTTAATCGATTAATCAATTAATCGTTCTCTCTCTTTAATTGATATTTTATCCCAGATAAAATATCTCCGCAATTAATCCCAGATTAATTTTCTCTCTCATCTTATTAATCCCCGATTAATTAAAAGTGTGAGTCATACGTCATCGGTGAATCTTTGGGAAAGGTCCCATGAGATCCCCGGATATGTTGGCAGTAAATTCGATCGTCGGACTATCCGAACACGTAAGTACCTCGTACTACGTTTTACCGATTTACAAGACAAGGTTGGCCTCTAGCAAAGCGCCATGCCTTCCCAATTCTCCGGAAACATCCTTACAGGAATAAAGGATCTGTATCAGGCGTAGTATACGTAGTATTGTGTATTTCTGTCCAGTATCGGATGATCACATGCGAGGCCTGGGGCTGGTACAGTGTCTGCCCCGTACGAAGCATATATCGGATAACGAGCAACTAGTCTCTTTAATATCGGATAATCATGACCAAGTCATATTATCCCGACGGTTGCAACCTTATTTAGAGAACCAGTTCTGTATCCCTGCGCAATCATCATCTCCATATGACTAGAGTGACACTTCCGTCTTGACATCACACCCAACACACTGCGATTCTCAATATATCCACTATTGGCATACACGGAACCGGTTAAAGCCCTGGACGACCTCAACCAAAGTATATTGATTGTCGCAAGTATTAACGATGCAAGTCTCAGGTTAAGACCAAATACACCTACCTTGATTTAAGATTTCCATAGACACATAGTCATACTACCATTGGAATTCCGAGGGGGTCTTATCCAGAGCGAAGCTGTTTCCCGTACCATCGGTAAAACACAACCTCCTATTACACTTGCATGAGTATCCTATACCCAAATATATGAGAACTATGCCGTTGTGCCTTTACAACGCGCACAAGTGTAATACTAGTCTTTTACGCATTCATTGATGTCCAATCTCGATAATGCTCTGACTAGGGATATTTAATGATTTATCCTTCGTGGACTGATACTGTCTCATATCATTCTCAATCTAGGAAAAAATCACAGGGACCTCCTATCATTTATATATCAAGGTGATCTAATCACAAATGATAATAGTGTAATCTCATTTGTCACATAGTTAATTTGTACAACAACACCATGATCTGTACAAATAGTGACACTATGGGTCATAATTGTCCAACACTAGTATCTGGCAAATGAAAATGATTAGTTAAACAATAAAATATATCGTGAAAGTAAAAAAGGTATGGATCATGTCGGAGAAAATAAAAGAAAATAACAAAACAAATCACAATTATTAGGAAAAGACAAAGAGATAATAATATTTACAAGAAGTAACGGCTTGAATGATGTCTATACGTCAGGGACAAGCTTCCCATCCAAATTTTTTATAAATTGGAAAACATGGTCTTTTAGAGTCAGATTCCCGAGACTTAACTGTTGTCTTTCTTTTCGGAATTGTGTATATAACATGTGAATTGCATGATGCACATATCCACTAGAATGCGTCTCAAGAGTCTTAGATATGTCATCTAAAGACTCCTTACTCAAGTCAACCCTAATGAATTTAATTTTTTTTTCACGGTTATCAGACATCATTCTTATAGAACGAAAACGAGTATTACATGTCATACAAACACATTTATAGCAAACACCCATTCTTTTAGCTCTTCTCTTTTTAGCATAGGTGCTTCTTCCTAAACCAGACAAATATGAAACAAAAGAGTCAGAGGACTCACCTGCCAATCGGACCCGTGCTTCAATAATCCAACGAATGTCATTAGGAATACCTTTGATCATCAGTAGTCTCATCCGTTCCAAGCGAGCTTTGTAGACTTTCATCAGAGAGTTTTGAGGGAGAGAAGGAAATTGCTTGTTAAAATTGCTAGAACTTCTTCCATCCTGAAAATACAAATTAACACACAAAAAATAAACCAAATCTGAATATATACACAAATTGCATGGGTTGCCTCCCTGCTAGCGCTAATTACTAGGTCGTCAGCTAGACATGACTGCCTGAACATTAGGTTGGATCTGAAAGTGTGATACTTTCTTTTTGTCGCTCAAATGATTCTCCCCAGTAGTGTTTGACACGCTTGTTTTTAACCTTGAATATTTTGTTGGAGTTGGAATCATGTAACTCAACGCCTTTATCTGGTAAAAATTTGGCGATTAAGAATGGACCTGACCACCGTGATTTTGGCTTCCATGGGAAGAGTTTCAACCTTGCTTTGTTTAACAGTACCCTCTGCCCTGGTTCTAGTTGTATGCGCACTAATTTCTCATCATGTCTCTTCTTGGCCTTTTCTTTGTACAGTTTAGCATTCTCAAAAGGCTGTATATGAAATTCCTCCAATTTATTAAACTGGTGGAACTGTTTCTCTTCTGTTGCTTGTAGTGCAAGAATATGATTTTTTCGTGCGCAGTACACTTTATCTTCAGGCTCCACAAACAGTTGACATGCTTTAAGTTTGTCAGTAGAACCTTGCATTGCATTGGAGTTCTTGATGGTACTATGTATCACATCAAGTCTGAAACATTCCTCCTTTTCGTCATCCGGGAAATTCATGGCTTTGAAAGCATTGGATGTTACTTCTTGGTCTTGTACCCTCATGGTTAGTTATCATTTTTGTACATCAATAACGGTTCGACAATCAAGAATGGTCTCCCGAGGATGATCGACACGTCTTCGTCTTCCTCAATATCAAGGACAATAAAATCTGCTAGGAAAATAAATTTGTCAACCTTGACCAGCACATCCTCAACTACACCTCTCAGAAATACGAGCGTTCTATCAGCAAGTTGCAGAGAGACTGAGGTGGGCATTTTTTCTCCAATCTACAATTTCCTGAAAATAGAAAAAAACATCAAGTTAACACTTGCACCTAGATCACACAAAACCCTACCGAAGTTATGCTCTCCTATGATGCAAGGAATGGTGTAATTGTCAGGATCCTTCAACTTTGGGGGAGGCTTCCTCTGGATATTAGCGATGCATTCTTTTGTTAATGCTATTGTCTCATAATCTCCCAATCTTCTCTTTTGTGAAATAATGTCTTTCATGAATTTGACATAGCTAGGCATTTGTTCCAAAGCTTCTGCAAATGGAATGTTGATATGCAGCTTTTTGAAGACTTCCAAGAATCGAGCAAACTGCTTGTTCAGTTTGTTTTTCTAGAGACGTTATGGAAAATGTGGAGGTAGAGTGATTATTTCTTGATCTTTTTCCTTTGTTTCTTTTTCCTCCATCTGTGGAACTGTTTCGCTGCTTTCTTTTAGAACTTCTTCAATGGATGCCTTGAATCCAACATCTTTGTTGATTTCTGTACCGCTTTTTAAAATGATGGCATGACATTGCTCCTTCCCCATGTTCCTTATATTTGGTTCTGTGTTGTTGGGAAGGTTTCCTGGCGGTCTGTATCTCTGAGCATTGGCCAGTTGTCCAATTTGATTTTCCAGTGCTTTAATAGACGCAGATTGGATTTGAATCAAAGCATCGTATTTTTTTAATTGGGCCAACACTTCCGCTATTCTTGGTTCTTTTTCATGATTCTGGCTTTGCTGTTGGAATCCTGGTGGTTGATTGTTCCTTTGTCGTGAATTGTTGCTCCATGCGAAATTGGGATGATTCCTCCACCATGGGTTATAGGTATTAGAAAATGGATCTTCCTCTGTCTGTTGAAATTGTTGACATAATTCACCATCTCTTCTTGTTGGTTTGGCTCTGGTATTCCTCCATATGGTGAACTTGTGGATCCAATATTGCCTTGCGTGCTGAGAGTTTCCATGAATTTGCACATCTGATCCAGCTTGGCATTCACTGCTGTGTTGGCTCCAACTTCATAAATTCCAGCAATTCTTTGGATCATACTCATTTCTGTTGGCCACAAGGAATTGTTGTTGGCCATTTCTTCAATTAGGTCTCAGGCCTGATCTTCTCCTTTTGCCATCAAAGCTCCTCAGCAGCAGCATCAATTGTGGTTTTCATTATTCCAGAAAGTCCATTATAGAAGGTTTGGACTTGTAGCCACTTTGCAATCTCATGGTGAGGACATTTCTGAAGTAAATCTTTGTACCTTTCCCAAGCTTCGCAGAGGGATTCTGAGTCATGTTGCACAAATGATGTGATGTCATTTCTCAACTTTGTAGTTCTGGCTGGTGGAAAATACTTTGCTAGGAATTTGGTGGCTAAAGTGTTCCAAGTTGTGATGGAACCTGCTGGTAATGAATGTAGCCAAGCCTTAGCTCTGTCTTTCAAGGACTATGGGAAAACACACAGTCTCATTGCTTCTTCAGCTGCTCGGTTGTAATTGAAAGTGCCGCAAACTTCCAGGAAGTTGCTGATGTGGGCATTAGGATCTTCAGTTGCATTCCCCCCCCAAACTGCACTGACTGTTGAATCATCTGGATGCATATTTTGATGTCATACGCATTTTCTGGTAATAGAGGAAGTACAATACAGGAAATGAAGCCGTCATCCACCGGAATGGTTCTGTCTCGAATGGGAATTGGTGGTACAACCTCTAAAGGTTCAGGTTCCATATTGATAAGTGATTCTTGGCCTTTTCGCCTTTCCCTTCTCAACTTTCTGAGGGTTCTTTCAATCTCTGGGTCAAGCGGTCGGATTTCAAAGCTTCTAGTTCGTCTCATGTAGTGTCTGAGAACCTGAAAAACAAGAAAACTGACATAATAAGTAAAAAGAAATTAGATACAAGTAAAGGTATCTAACCCCCAAACTAATAGTAAAAGATAAATAAGTCCCCGGCAACGGCGCCAAAAACTTGACCGATGCGTAATCACACGCATATAACGCAAGCGCACATATCGTTCAAGTAGTATAAAAAGTATTGATCCCACGAGGACTTAAAACCTAAGCTATTAATTTATGAAGCCAAATTTTTACAAGTATCTAATGGATTGATTATTTGATTGAGTGATGACTATAAAATTAAAACAAGTAAAAGAAATAGCGCAAAAGTAGATTGAGGAAAATTCAATATTAATAAACTATCCAGGGTTGTGAATTATTCCAATATATTTTTAAAGATGAAATGGTTATTTTACGTTTGTGTAATATATTAGTTTACTAACCTAGAACACGAAATTATGCAAAAGCCTCTGTCGATGGTCGAATGAAAATTCCCAGTGTAACCCAATTAATCATATGTCTATGTCAACCAAGTTACCTGAATTCATTAAGATTAAGTTCCAATTGTGGTTACCCGCGCCCGACAGGTATATGTCTATCCTGTAAGGAAATCTATTAAAGGGATATCTATCATCAAGGAAGATCGTGGGCTATTAAGTCTAAGGCTGAAACCTAAAATTCATTTGTCAAGTTTATTTTAAGTTTACCAAATCAATCTTATTAGTGGCCAGTTAACAAGAAGCATTAAGCTTAAGACTTAATAAGTAAACCTTTATAATACCCAAACTATAAAATAATCCCTTATAAACCGGTGATATTGGAATTCATCACAACCCCAAATAACAGACTTAGTTACGACACATATCTAAGGCTAGTAAGAACTTAAATAAAATAAAAGACATAAAGTAAATGCTGAAATTAAATAAAGTAAATTCTGGAAAGTAAATGCTGAAAATAAAAAATGTAAAAGTACAATAAAAGAAAATGCTGAGGTTAAAGGATCCACTTTTATCACTACTATTTTAGATATCTCCCTTATTATAATATATAAACTTTACGTGATAATTACCAACCAGCCATATAGGCGATATCCTGATTAAATCAAATTAATAATTAATTACCAACCGACCAATCAGGCGGTATCCAGTTTAGTCAAGTTTAAAACCAATTTCAATAATTACCAACCGACCAATAAAACGGTATCCTCATTAAGTCAGGTTTTAAATAGTTTATATATTATAATTAAGGGGGATTAATCTAAGTAATAGTAATAAAAGCTTTACCTTTTACCCCAGCAGGGGGGAGTTACCTCCTCATTACTGAAAAGTAAAGACTGAAAAGTAACGAAAGGAAAGTAATATTGCGTAAAAGTAAATAGCAGAAAGTAAAGACTGAAAAGTAAAGAAAAGAAAGTGCAAATGTGAAAACTAATTACTGAAAGCTGTAAATAAAAAAAAAAGATACAATCTTCTTAGTATTCTTAAGGAATTACATAGAAGAAAGTATGAAATGAAATCTGAAATTCGGCCTCTATTTATAGACAAATTTTTCCTCCACACGTCGTGACGCGCAAGATTGTTCTTGCGTCGTGACGCGCCGTTGATGAAGGACATGTGTTGCAGCGGCTTCCGGAGATGGTGACACGTGGCAGGCTGAATGATTATCTCAATAATTATGCTGATGTGGCGACCACTGAATTATTGTGCTGACGTCATTGATGACGTATGTGCTGATGTGGCGCTGACGTGGCGATGATGATTGTCGGCAGCATGTGATGATGACACGTGTCCGGCGCACGTTATCATGATTTACTATGATGTTGACACGTGGCAGACGCATGTTAGTAAGGCAAACTTCTTTGATGATGACACGTGTCCAGTGTATGTTAGCAGTACTCAGCACATGTTAGCCGTCGCGAGGCATAGCTGCGCATCGCGATACCCAAATGACTGTTTTGTCCTTTTTGTTCGTTTTTTACTATTTTGGCCCTAATTTGATTCCAAAGAGTCCTGAAACTTTATTCATCTATAAAATAACACAAAACACATCAAAATATTCACAAAAATCAAGAAACCATACAAAATATTAGGTTAAATTAGTGGGAAATAGTGATCTATTTACAACTCATCACACTCCCAAACCTAACATTTTGCTAGTCCTCGAGCAAAACAATAGCATAACATAAACATCTTTAAAATAAATTTAAATTAAGCCACTTCGTAGGGATCACAGTTGCATTTAGTGTATGCAACAAGCCTTTAAACCCCTAGGTGTCCCTAGTGGACGAGTTGTAGTCTCGTGAGGGCTTACATCAGCGATACCCACAAACGTTATTATAAAATTAATGCGCACAAAAGCAAAAAAATGCAAGAGAAAAGAGAATAAACAAGTTAGTGACTAAACATTTGAAACTCCTTATCTAAGTTAAGAGTTGTTTTCTTTCTTTCTAAATTACCGAATAAGTAAATTCTCTGATTATTTTTACCATTCTCCATACACACAGCTAACAAAGTATTAATCAACTCATTGTGCCCACAATATTCATAAGTGTAGTTGAATAGAAAGTAATATTTTTGCCCTAAAGTTATATAAGACCTCACACCGTTTTTTTAGCAATGGAATATTTCTCAGATTTTTTTTCAATTTTTTTTATTTATATACAATATCTTCCATACATGTAACGAGCTTTAGGCTAGTGACTCCCAAACCAGTTGGCTTTAGGGCACCAGGTGTTAAGAAACCCCTACGGACTTAATTACTCGGATTTTCGATATAAATATATTTTTTACAATATTTTCAATCCATATAGCGAGCTTTGGGTCAGTGACTCCCAAACTAGTTGGTTTTAGGGCACTAGGTGTTAAAACACCCCTACGGACTTAATGAATCGGATTTCAGACGTTTTTTTATCCCATCACTTTTTTAGATGCTTCCACCAATTAAACTATAGCACTGAATATTACAAACTCGTCAATTACTACTCAAGTTCGTATGTTACCATGCAAGTTGATAATACCTGTGAACTGAGCATATGAAGATCCATTTTAATCAGTCTTATGGAGAATTCACAAATTAAATAATTCAAAAGGAAATAAACAAAAATTAACTTGTTACGAAATATGTTGAGATACGTCTCAGGAGTGGAAATTCCTTACACAGCTATCTCATACCAATTTCACCTGATTAATTAAGTTAAAAACACAAAAATACAAAATAATTTTTGACGAAAAATCAAATAAAAATAACACAATAAAAACAAGATACTAGTCAACTATTCCCCTCCCCCAAACCTAAATGAGACATTGTCCCCAATGTCTTAAGAAGTAGAAGAAGAGTTTAGAAGATAGTACATGGTTAGCTGAAATTCTACATCTAAAATGAAAATTAATGGTTAAGATCCAGATTTATCCGACGCTTCTTACCACGATCATTATCGGACCAATTTATCTTGGAAAGGATAAGGTCAATTTGTGGTTCAAAGGCTAAAATTTGGTCAATTAAATCTTGGTCAATTCTGGCAGTGAAGATGAGATCTTTTACAGGTTTAGACACGAGCCCATTTCTACGGGCATCATCAAGAAATACACAAAGAAAATCATAAAATCCATCAGCATTAAACAGTCCAAGTGGTTTCTGGTGTAAGTTCAAGTTCGTCTAAGATAACACTGTAAAAATTTCATCTATCGTACCCAAGCCACCTGGCAAAGCAATAAAAGCATCAGCACGGTTAATCATTTCCACCAGTCGTTCAGACATACCTGGCACAATTAGTTCCTCTCCGTTTGATGGTTCTATAATATTCGCTTCCGCCAAAGGTTTTGGGATGATTCCCAAGACTTGACTGCCTCCTTCCTGTACAGCCCTTGAAACGATCCACATTAGTCCAAGATTGCCACCACCATATACTAAGTGCATATTCCTTTCAGCTATGATTCTACCCAATTCCTGTGCTGCCGCTACGAATTCTGGTTTAGAACCAACACTGGTACCGCAAAACACACAGATATTTAAAACTCGTCTTCTTGAAGTGGCTTCCATTTTTTTTATGTTTCTTTCTCAAATCTGGATGCCTTCAAGAGTGCAATGACGAGTTGAATTTATAACACCTGAAAAAGGGTGAGTAATAATAGCACTAGTATCTGCCAAATGACAATGATTAGTTAAACAATAAAATATATCATGAAAGTCAAAAAGGTCTGGATCCTGTCGGAGAAAATAAAAGAAAATAACAAAAAAATCACAATTATTAGGAAAAGACAAAGAGATAATAATATTTACAAGAAGTAACGGCTTGAATGACGTCTATGCGTCAGGGACAAGCTTCCCATCCAATTTTTTTTATAAATTGGCAAACAGGGTCTTTTAGAGTCAGATTCCCGAGACTTAACTGTTGTCTTTCTTTTCGGAATTGTGTATATAACATGTGAATTGCATGATGCACATATCCACTGGAATGCGTCTCAAGAGTCTTAGATATGTCATCTAAAGACTCCTTACTCAAGTCATCCCTAATGAATTTAATTTTATTTTCACGGTTATCAGACACCATTCTTAAAGAACGAAAACGAGTATTACATGTCATACGAACACATTTATAGCAAACACCCATTCTGAAGGAAATTGCTTGTGAAAATTGCGAGAACTTCTTCCATCTTGAAAATACAAATTAAACACAAAAAAATAAACCAAATCTGAATATATACACAAACTGCATGGGTTTCCTCCATGCTAGCGCTAATTACTAAGTCATCAGCTAGACATGACTGCCTGAACGTTAGGTTGGATCTGAAAGTGTGATACTTTATTTTTGTCGCTCAAATGATTCTCCCCAGTAGTGCTTGACACGCTTGTTTTTAACCTTGAATATTTTGTTGGAGTTGGAATCATGTAACTCAACGCCTTTATCTGGTAAAAATTTGGTGATTAAGAATGGACCTGACCACCGTGATTTTGGCTTCCATGGGAAGAGTTTCAACCTTGCTTTGTTTAACAGTACCCTCTGCCCTGGTTCTAGTTATATGCGCACTAATTTCTCATCATGTCTCTTCTTGGCCTTTTCTTTGTACAGTTTAGCATTCTCAAAAGGCTGTATATGAAATTCCTCCAATTCATTAAACTGGTGGAACTGTTTCTCTTCTGTTGCTTGTAGTGCAAGAATAGGCTTTTTTCGTGCGCAGTACACTTTATCTTCAGGCTCCACAGACAGTTGACATGCTTTAAGTTTGTCAGTAGAACTTTGCATTGCATTGGAGTTCTTGATGGTACTATATATCACATCAAGTCTGAAACATTCCTTCTTCTTTTCGTCATCCGGGAAATTCATGGCTTCGAAAGCATTGAATGTTACTTCTTGGTCTTGTACCCTCATGGTTAGTTATCATTTTTGTACATCAATAACGATTCGACAACCAAGAATGGTCTCCCGAGGATGATCGACACGTCTTCGTCTTCCTCAATATCAAGGACAATAAAATCTGCTAGGAAAATAAATTTGTCAACCTTGACCAGCACATCCTCAACTACACCTCTCAGAAATACGAGCGTTTTATCAGCAAGTTACAGAGAGACTGAGGTGGGCATTGTTTCTCCAATCTACAATTTCCTGAAAATAGAAAAAAGCATCAAGTTAACACTTGCACCTAGATCACACAAAACCCTACCGAAGTTATGCTCTCATATGATGCAATGAATGGTGAAACTGTCAGGATCCTTCAACTTTAGGGGAGGCTTCCTCTGGATATTAGTGATGCATTCTTTTGTTAATGCTATTGTCTCGTAATCTCCCAATCTTCTCTTTCGTGAAAGAATGTCTTTCATGAATTTGACATAGCTAGGCTTTTTCCAAAGCTTCTGCAAATGGAATGTTGATATGCAGCTTTTTGAAGACTTCCAAGAATCAAGCAAACTGCTTGTCCAATTTGTTTTTCTGGAGACGTTGTGGAAAATGTGGACTTTCAATGGATTTTATTTTCTTTGAAACATAACCTGTAGTAGATAGTTATAAGCCAATTCTTGTAATACTTGGTTGTCCATTTTTAGCAACAACTAATGCTTTAATTAATTGCAGGAGTGGAATCATGAATTTGTCCTTTGGCAATATGACGTTGAAGCTTAATGTTTTCAACATGTGCAAATAACTATACGATTAGGACAATGAAAACGAGAGCATGGAACTGATTGAACCAATTATGGAGGAATGTATTCAGGGGAGTGAATATGACCATATGAAAATATGTACAGCTAATTTTCTTAAATCAAGTACGCAATTAGATTCGGACATTTCTAATGATTTTTCTTTACTTGATTCTACACAGGTACTGAAGATGATGGAGGGAAACAAAATTTTGAGATCATAGGAACACTTGAAGAAGAGAAATATACGAAGCACCCAAATTATAATTAAAGACTTTGTCTGAATGGTTGAAATATACATTTCTTGGAGATAAATAAACTTACCATGCGGTAATTTCTTCTTTTCTTACAAGCGATCAAGAAGGTAAGTTGTTAAATGTGTTGAGAGAATATAAACAGAGAATTGGATGGACTTTAAAAGATATAAAATGCATTAATCCTTTAAAATGGACACGCATAATACATTTCAAAGCTAATGTCAGGACACGTCGACCACTTAAAAAAATAGTAAACCTTTATAAGAAAAACGTGGTTAAAAAAGTTATTAAATTTCTTGATTCATTCATCTCTTACATATTTGGTTTGGAGAAAAGCACCTATGCTAAGAAACATATAGCTAAACAATTAGATGTTTGTTATAAATGTGCATGTTGGATGTGCAACACTCGTTGTCGTTCTTTAGGAATAGTGTCTAACAATCGCGAAGATAAAATTCAATTCATTAGAGATGACTTGAGTAATGAGTCTTTAGATGATATATCATTGACTCTTGAGACATATTGATGAGTGGTAAATCTATCACTATTTCCCACTCATTTAACTTAATATTTTGTATAGTTTCTTGAGTTTTGTGAATATTTTGATGTGTTTTGTGTTATTTTGTAGATAAATAAAGTTTCAGGACATTCTGGAGGTAATTTGGAGCAAAACAATGAAAATTGGAAAAAATGGCATTTTGGTAATTTGAGGCGTCGCGACTCCTAACGTGCGCCGGGTCCACAAGTCAGAATCTGAAAAGTTGACTTTGCTAACGTGCGATGTGCCACGTGTCACCATCACAGCCGATCCGCTAACATTCGCCATGATACGTGTCATCATCCTAAGATGCCGACAATCATCATCTACGCTAAAATGCACCTGCCACGTGTCAAAATCTCAGCTAATCACGCTAATGTGCGTCTGGACACGTGTCGCCATCACATGTTTCCGACATCAATAATTCAACTGCCGACATAAGAGTGACACGTGTCACGATCTCGCGAAGCCAAACCAACGCGTGTCAGTGATCAACGCGTGTCGCGACGCCCAAACCCTTGGCGTCGCGACGCCCATGGCCTACCGAGGCCTATAAATTCAGCTCGATGTTTCAGTTTTAGATGTACCATTCTCTCTAAATTCTCTGATGTAAATATGGAGTTTTCTTCTTAGTTTCTTTAAAATTTAGTTTTGTAATTAATTTTAATTACGTTCTGTAATAATAGTAATTTACTTTCTTTACTTTTTACAGTTTTTACTATTCACCATGAGGAGGTAACTTCCCCCTGCTAGGGTGAAAGGTAATTCTTTTACTATTGCTATTTAGATTAATCTCCCTTAAATATAATATATTCACTATTTTAAATATTGACTTAATGAGGATACCGCCATATTGGTCGGTTGGTTATTCATTTTAATCTGGTTAAACCTGACTTAATGAGGATACCGCCAGATTGGTCGGTTGGTAATTAAATTTTCTTACCGCCCATATGGCAGGTTTATTTTGGTTCTGCCTTTATGGCTGGTTTATGGACAAATATTACCGCCTTAATGGCTAGTTGGACTTAATTTGACTTAATCAGGTTACCGCCTATATGGCTGGTTGGTAAAATTATCACAAGTATATAAATTATATTATGAGAGATATCTAAATAGTAAATAGTAGAAGTTAATTCCTTTTACCTTACATGATAGACATATACCTATCGGGCGGGGATAGATAACCCACGATCTTCATTGAGGATAGCTAACCCTTTAATAGATTTCCTTACATGATAGACATATACCTATCGGGCGGGGGTAACCATAATTGGAACTTAAACTTAATGAACCCATATAATTTGGTTGGCATAGACATATGGTTCAATTGGGTTAAACTGGGTGTTTGCGTTTGACCATCGACAGAGGCTTTCACATAATTTAGTGTTCCAGGTTAATAAATCAATATATTACCCAACTTTAAGATAACCACTTTATCTTTTAAAAGATATTAGAAAGATTCACAACCCTAGATAGTTTTTAATATTGAATTTTCTTAAAACCTACTTTCGAACAATTTTATTTACTTGTTTTTAAATTTAGAATCGTCACCATTTCAAATCAATCAAACAACCTGTTAGATACTAGTAATCATTTGACCTCATAAAATTAATAGCTTAGGTATTAAGTCCTCGTGGGATCGATACTTTTTATACTACTTGAACGATACCGTGCACTTGCGTTATACGCGTGTGTAAGCACCGGTCACATATCCTAATGGATATGTTCATAACTAGTGGTAAACACACACGTAACGCAAGCGCACGTATCGCTCAAGTAGTATAAAAATATCGATCCCATGAGGACTTAATTTCTATTGTTTTTATTAATTATTGATTCTATTTAATTACATGTATCTAATTAGGGTGAGAAGTGAATGATTGCTTGATTGGTTGGTTGAATGTGAATTTGCTAAATAAAAAAATAAAAATATAAAATGAAACAAATGAAATTAATAATAAAGAAAATAAACATATAGGTTTGTGATTCCACACAATATTATTCTAATGATGAATTATTTCTCTTATAAATGCGTAATAAATCAGTTTGTTAACCTGGAACACAAAGATATGCAAAAGCCTATGTCGATGGTCAGATGCAAACACCCAAAGTAACCCAATTAACTATATTCCTATGTTAACCAAGTTACCCGAATTCATTAAGTTCAAGTTCCAATTTTGACTACCCACACCCGACAGGTATATGTCTATCATGGAAGGAAATCTACCTTAAGGGAAATCTACCCTAATTTGAGATCGTGAGATATTGAATCTAAGGCGGATACCTAAAATCCCTTCGTCAAGTTCATTTTAAGTTTACCACATCAATTATACCTAAAATCCCTTCGTCAAGTTCATTTTAAGTTTACCTCATCAATCTTATTGGCGATCAGGCAACAAGAACCATTAAGGTTAAGATTCAATAAACAATCCAAAAAATCACACATTATATAAAGAAAATAAATTATTAAACTTGTGAGTATTGTACTTCATCACTTCCCTATATTAAAAATAAAAATATTGGGGTTAGAGGATCCACCTTTAATATTTCAAATGTAGAAATCTCACTTTATTATAATATAGAAATTGTCAGTGTTATCCAATTAAGTCAAACCAGCCATAAAGTTGGTGTTATTATTTGTCCATAAACCAGCAATATAGGCGGTAATCATTTGTCACCTAAAGACCGACCATATAGGCGGTGTCACATTATGTCAAATAAATAAAACTAGCCATGTAGGCGGTACAACATTAATCCATATTATTAGATTATAAATTCCATATTATAAATTATGTGAGATTAATCTACCTTATCATATTAAAAGTTTCACCCTTTCCTTAGCGGAAATTAATTACTAAACATAAAAGAAATTAAAAACACATAAACTATTATTACTACTAAAAATAAAAATAAAAAATTAAAATACAGAAAATAAACACACAAGATACAATCCTCAAGTTCCATATTAGAAACCTCAAGGAAAGTATGAAATTTACAAATGAAATAGCTTGGCATTTATAGGCAAAATTTTGCCTCCACCAAACATGGCACCAAATCCTCCATCAAACATGTAAGCATGTTTTTTGGAAGTTTAACAATTGTAAATTGTCATTTTCCATTTTTTTTTTTTTTTGATAATGACTTTAGTAATTACACATAACTCAATTCCGGCTATTTGATCAATTTCGGTCATGAAAACTTTAGAATTAGAAATTGTTATAAACATCAAAGTTGTAGATATTTGAGTCTTCTTTAATCTGGAACTTGAATCACCTCAATCTAATACGGAGTAGAAATCTAGGGCCAAAATACGAAAATTGCTCAAGGTTGAAATTTTGGAAATTGTACTTCGTTAGAACGCCATTTCAAGTTTCCAACCTGTAAAATCCAAATGTCAAGTCCAATTTTACCCTTATTTGTTCCATATTTTATCTTCATTGATTCCATTGAGTCTCGATTTTATTTTATCTGCAAAATAAACTAAAACACATCAAAACGTTCATAAAACCCGAGAAACTATACAAAATATTAAGTAAAAGTGGCGATAAATATTGATATATTTTCCGGTCATCACATCCTCAAACCTAATACTTTGCTAGTCCTCGAGTAAAACAAACAGAACAAAAAGAAATAAACAACTGAAACTAAATTAATCTAAGCCACTTTCGTAGGGATCACGGTTGCATTTAGCGTATGCAACAAGCCTTTAAACCCCTAGGTGTCCCTAGTGGACGAGTTATAGTCTCGTGAGGACTTACAGCGATGATACCAACAAACGTTAATGAAATGCACACAAAAGCAAAAAGACAAAAGAAACAAAATAAACAAGCTAATAACTAAACAAGTGAAATTTCTTATCCAACTTAGTAGTTGTTTTCTTTCTTTCTAAATTACTAAATAAGTAAATTCTTCAATGCTTTTTACCATTCTCCATATACAAAGCTAACAAGGTATTAATCAATTCATTGTGCCCACAATATTCATAAGTGTAGTTGAAAATAGAGTAATATTTTTGTCCTAAAGTTATATCAGAATTCACACCTTTTTAGAAATAGAATTTTTATTTCTTTTTTTTTAATTTAAAATAACATCTTCAATCCTTGTAGTGAGTTTTGGGCCAGTGACTCTCAAATCAGTTGGCTTTAGGACACTAGGTGTTAAGACACCCCTACAGACTTAATTACTCGGACATCAGATGTTAAAAGTTCTACATTTTGACGCGAACAATCACTGCTTACTGAGGTAAGACGCCCGGCTACTAAGAAAGAACTTTATTTATTCTATTTTTTTTTTAAAATTCTATCGCTTTCAGATGCTTCCTCCAATAAACTAGAGCACTGAATATTACAAACTTTTCACTTACAGCCCATGTCCGTATGTTACCATGCATGTTGATGATACATGTCAACTAAGCATATGAAATTTAGTCAGTATTATGGAGAATTCACAAATTTAAATAATTCAAAATGAAATAAATAAAAATTAACTTGTTACGAAATAGGTTGAGATACATCTTAGGAGTGGAAATTCCTTACACAGTTATCTCAAAATAATATTTTCACTTAGTTAGTCAAAAAATTAAGAAAAAAATAATAATAAAATAAACACAACATAAAAATACAACAAAGAAAAAAAAACTAGACATTAAAAAAAACAAAAGAAAATTAAAAAAAACTAATCAATTATGCAAAAATGACAAAACACAACAAATAACAATAAAAACAAACTCAAAACACAATAAAGAAAAAATAAAAATAAACTAGTCAACTATCTCATCCACCCAACCTAATTGAGACATTGTGCCAAGAAGAAGAAAAATTTAGAAGACACCAACTGGTTAGAAAAATAAGCATAAAAAAAAACAAAAGATGTAGGAAATAATAAAATAGAGCATGCAATAATCACCCCCAAACCTAAATCTAGCATTATCCCAATGCAATACAAAACAAAGTAAAAAGAAGGGAACAACACTACCGTGTAAATTTCTCGATTTGTTAAACACCATTCTTTGATGGCTCCTATTATTACTAGTAGATTGGTTTGCTTTGCCTTAAATGCTCCGTCTGTGTTTTTTCCTCATCGCTAGCGCTGAATTTTATGTCTTTAGCCAGACGTGTCTGAAGTTCGTCAATCAAGATGGCTTCAGCATGGTTTTAGATGTCCGATTGAGGACAATCCCATGTGCGTTGCTTTTGAACGGTCTCTTCCAACGATGAGGTGGCCAAAAGAATTTTGTCCGACTTGGTGCTTAAGCCACCTTTTTAAACTTTTTCGCTCAAGTGGTTCCTGAAAGGAAAGAAAGAATCAGAAGGTCTCGTATGGTGCTTTACTTTGAATGGTTGTTCCATTCTATCAAGATTCTGGGCAGTGTCCTCGATATGTACTCCCCAATACAGTGATGTTTCTCCTGAAGTCATGAGATTTTCAATGTGGTCAGATATTTGATCTTCCTTTTGTTCTTCATCTTGCTCCTCTTTTTCTTCATAGATGTATTTCAGAATTTCATTGTTCAGCTATTCATCTGTCATCTGTGAAATGCATGCTCCATATGTGTCAACCTGAGGATGTAAAGATATGTCTGATTGTAGGTCATTATCCTCTGTGGTTGGTATGAACGGCTCAGGTAGCTATTCTTCAAACTTATGTGTAATGCATACTCCAAGATCTTAATTTTGAGGATGCAAAGTTTCATCATCACTTGTTGGTGTAGTTGGTACAGACAGCTCTGTTACGTGTTCCTCCTCAGAGATGTAATCAGCGACCAAGGAATTATCCAGATCAAATTGAAACTCTGCTGGTTCAGGCTCCAGAATTGATACCTCGAATTCTTGATACTGCTCAGCCTCTTCCCATGTTAAAGTGTCATCGTGAAATACTTGGTATTCAAAGGCTTCGTCAATTTTATCTGAAAATATTTCGTGAGGTATGCTATTCTGATTTTCTGTTAATTATCTCATTTGATCTGTCATTCTCTGAAGCATGTCATCCCACTTTTCATTACTCTTGAGCATGTCCACCATGTCTCTTATCATCTGTTTTTCCTTTGATGAATATTTTTCTGGTTCTTGATGAAGATCGTAGGTTGATGGTGGATAAGATGGAGAATATGGTTCAGTGAAATATGCTGGTTCATCATACCATGAAGGATTTTGATAATTCTGCCACCCTGAATTGTAGTTGTACGTGCATGATTGCTAGGGTGATTACCATCACATATCTCACATCTGATCATTGTGTTCTGAAATGGTTGAGCAAATGTTGTGTTGAATGGCTCTGACATCCATGGATAGTTGTTGGGCTGGACAACAGGCCTAATAAAATTGGACTACTGCTCCCTAATTTGGGGTGTAACTTCTCTTTGTAAAGCTTGTAATTCTTCCATCGTCCAATAATGATCCATTTCAACCACCTGAAAAATAAAAGAAAGAAATAAAAAAATAAAGATAAAAATAAAGAAAATTAGATACAAGTAAAATGGATAGCTTCAAAATTAATAACGCAAGAAAAATAAGTCTCAGGCAACAGCGTCAAAAACTTGATCGGTGGTAAACACACACGTAATGCAAGGGCACGTATCGCTTAAATAGTATAAAAATATCGATCCCACGAGGACTTAATTTCTACTGTTGTAATTAATTATTGATTCTATTTAATTACAGGTATCTAATTAAGGTGAGAAGGGAATGATTGCTTGATTGGTTGGTTGAATGTGGATTTGCTAAATAAATAAAAATATAAAATGAAACAAAGAAAATTAATAATAAAGAAAATAAACATCTAGGTTTGGGATTCCACACAATATTATTCTAATGATGAATTGATTCTCTTATATATGTGTAATAAATCAGTTTGTTAACCTGGAACACGAATATATGCAAAAGCTTCTGTCGATGGTCAGATGCAAACACCCAAAGTAACCCAATTAACTATATTCCTATGTTAACTAAGTTACCCGAATTCATTAAGTTCAAGTTCCAATTATGGCTACCCACGCCCGATAGGTATATGTCTATCCTGGAAGAAAATATACCCTAAGGGAATTATACCCTAAGGTGAGATCGTGAGATATTGAATCTAAGGTTGATACCTAAAATCCCTTCGTCAAGTTCATTTTAAGTTTACCACATCAATCTTATTGGTGATCAGGCAACAAGAAGCATTAAGGTTAAGATTCAATAAATAAGTCAAAACATCACACATTATATAAAGAAAATCAATTATTAAACTTGTAAATATTGTATTTCATCACTTCCCTAGATTAAAAATAAAAATATTGGGGTTAGAGGATCCACCTTTAAAATTTCAAATGTAGAAATCTCACTTTATTATAATATAGAAATTGTCAGTGTTATCCAATTAAGTCAAACCAGTCATAAAGGTGGTGTTATTATTTGTCCATAAACCAGCCATATAGGCGGTAATCATCTGTCACCTAAAGACCGACCATATATGCGGTGTCACATTATGTCAAATAAATAAAACCAGCTATGTAGGTGGTACAACATTAATGCATATTATTATATTACAATTTCCATATTATAAATTAAGTGAGTATACCTTATCATATTAAAGGTTTCACCATTTCCCCAGTGGAAATTAATTACAAAACATAAAAGAAAGTAAGAACACACAAATTATTATTACTACTAAAAATAAAAATACAAAATTAAAATACAGAAAATAAATACACAAGATACAATCCTCAAGTTCCTTATTAGAAACCTCAAGGAAAGTATGAAATTTACAAATGAAATAGTTTGGTATTTATAGGCAAAATTCTGCCTCCGCCAATTTCTCCACAAATTTCTCCACCAATTTCTCCACCAAATATGGCACCAAACATGGCAAAAAACATGGCACCAAATCCTCCACCAAACATGCAAGCATGTTTTGTGGAAGTTTGACAATTGTAAATTGTAAATTGTAAATTGTAAATTGTCATTTTCCATTTTTTTTGTTTTAGATAATGACTTTAGTAATTACACATAACATAATTCCGGATGTTTTTATCAATTTATGTCATGAAAACTTCAAAATTAGAAATTATTATGAACGTCAAATTTGTAGATCTTTGAGTCTTCTTTAATCTAGAACTTGAATCACCTCAATCTGATATCAGAGTAGAAAGTTATGGCCAAAATACGAAAATTGCGCAAAGTTGAAATTTCGGAAATTGTACTTCGTTAGAACGCCATTTCAAGTTTCCAACCTCTAAAATCCAAATGTCAAGTCCAATTTTTGCCTTTATTTCTTCCATATTTCGTCCTGATTGATTTCATTGGGTCCCGGTTTTATTTTATCTGCAAAATAAACTAAAACACATTAAAATATTCATAAAACCCGAGAAACTATACAAAATATTAAGTAAAATGGGCGATAAATATTGATATATTTTCCGCTCATCAGTTCATCAAGTGATTCACAATTTGCATATATAATTTCAAAAAGAAAGACAAAATTATAGTCTCGGGAATCTGACTTTAAAAGACACTGTTTGCCAATTTATAAGAAAATTGGATGGAAAGCATATCCCTGACCTATAGAGGGTGTTCAAGCCGTTACTGGATGTAAAACCAGAAAAAGGTGTGGGCCATAATCACAAATACCAGTACATATTGTTTCAATTTGTTGCTTTGATTTCCTTTCTTTTAAATTTCTATTTTGATTTACTTTAATTTACTGTTTTGATTTCCTTTACTTTAATTTTTACTAACAATATCTAAATTTTTTGACTTTCACGATCTATTTTACTGTTCATCTGACAATTGTTATTTTACAAGTACTAGTGCTTTTACTACTCACCCTTTTTTAGGATCCATAAATACAGATTTTCATTTCTCTTTTCTACACATCCAGATAAGAGAGAGAATAAAAATGGAGAAACTTCAAGATGACGAGTCACTAATATCTGTGTGTTTTGTCGAACTAGCTCTGAAACTAAACCGGAGTTTGATGAATCTACAAAAGAATTGGGTAGAATTATGGCAGAAAGAAATATACACTTAGTATATGGCAGTGGAAAACTTAGATTGATGGAATATGTTTCAAAGACTGTTCAAGAAGGTGGCAGTCAAGTTTTGGGGATCATTCGAAAACCTTTGGCAGACGAAAACCTTATCGGAAAATCAAACGGAGAAGAATGCATTGTCTCAGGTATGTCTGTAAGACTTACTGAAATGATTAGTTATGCTGACACTATTATCGCTTTACTAGGTGGGCTGAGAACGCTGAAAGAAATATTCACAGTGGCATCATGGACGAACTTGATCATTCACCAAAAACCCATTGGACTACTTAATGTTGACCATTTTTTCAATTTTCTTTTAGTATTTCTTGATGATGCCAAAAGACATGGGTTCATTCCGAAACCGGTAAAAGATATCATCCTAACTGCAAGAAAAATTGATGAATTAAATGACCAACTCTTAGTTTATGAACCAAAAATCGACCCCATTCTTTCCAATTTGAACTGGTCTGATAACGATTGTGGCAAGAAGCGTAGAGTGGACTTGGATCTTAATCTGTAATTTTTCTTTTAAATAATCTTAGTTTCAATTGTCAATTCCACATTAACCATGTTATGTCTTATGAACTCTACTTCTTTTTATTCAGACATTGGGGACAATGTCTCAATTTGGTTGGGGGGATAATTGACTAGATAGTTTTCGTTTTTATGTTCCATTGTTGTATATTTCTTTCAAAAAAATATTTTCATTTTTGTGTTGTTGTTTTATATTAAAAAACGTTTTTTTAATTTTTTTTTGTGTTTTTCAAAAAAAAAAAAAAACTACATACAAACTAGCAACAAATTTTTGACTAACCAAGATGAATTGTTGTTCTGAGATGGCAGTGGAAGGAGTTTTCGCTCTTGAGACACATCTCAATATTTCCTAACAATTTATTTTTGCTTATTTCTTTTTGAATCATTTAAATTTATGATTTCTCCATAATATTGATTAAATTTGATCTTTATATGCTCATTTGACAAGTATTATCAACATACATGGTAACATATGATCGCTGGTTGTAATTGAAAATTTTATAATATCCAGTTCTCTAATTGGTTGGAGTTAACACCTAAAGGCAGTGAAATTTGTGTTTTTATTCAAAAAACTAACCATGCTTTTACTTTGTAACCAGACATCTTGCCTCAGTAAGCAGTGATTGTTCGCGTAAAATGGTAGAGCTTGAGATAAAAAAAAAGTGTGTGAATAAATTCAATTTTGTATCCTCTCTAACTCGAGCAATTAAGTCCGTAGGGGTATTTTTAATACTTAGTGCCTTAAGGCCAATTGGTCTGGGAGTCACTGGCCTAAAGCTCGTTACATGAGTTAGAGAGAAAGCTTAAAGAAATCAGACACTTCTTCTTTTTAATATCTCATATCCGAGCAATTAAGTCTGTAGGGGTGTCTTAACACATAGTGCCCTAAAGACAATTGGTTTGGGAGTCAATGACCCAAAGCTCATTACAAGGATTGAAGATATATTATTATTTAAAAAAAACTATTTTTGTATTTATAAATAAACTCTTATTGCCAAAAGGTGTGAACTCTAATATAATTTTAGGACAAAATATAACTCTCTTTTCATCAAAACCTATGAACCTTATGGGCACGATGAATTGATTAAATACCTTGTTTTATGTGTGTATGGAAGAAGGGTAAAAAGTAAAGGAGAATTTTACTTATTTGATTATTTAGAAAGAAAAAACAATTATTAATTTGGATAAGAATTTAACTTTTTAAAATTTTTTGCTTAAATTACTAGGGACTAGTAATAAGCTGGATGGAGGGGGTGTGATGAACATTAAATAGTGTGATGAACATTAAAAAGTGTACACTTAATAAAAGAGAAACTAATCATTTTACAGTTATAATTTCATTAATCCCCTTAATTTAGCATATTTGTAAAATAATAATTAAATTTATGGTTATTGTGATTTATTTCTTATATAGGTGAAATATTACTTTGGGTGCATAATTAGAAAAATGGACATGACATTTGGATTTTGGAGGCCAAAAACTTGAAAGGGAGTTTTAACAGCGTACAAATTCAGAAATTCCAACCATGCGTAATTTTCATATTTTAGCCATAAAGTTTTACTCCAATATCGGATTGAGATGATTCTAGTTCTAGATGAAAGAAGACTTAAAGATCTACAACTTTACTATTGACATAATTTTCTAATTCTGAGGTTTTCAAGGCCGAAATTGGTGAAAAATCTAAAGTGTATCATATGTAATTATTAAAGACAAAAACAAGAAGAAAAAAAAAGAAAAAAAATATGAAAGGTGGAAAATGACATCCATCTTTTGCAAAATCTAAAGTGTATCATATGTAATTCCCACTAATTTTGTAATTTGTAAATTGCTTTTGCAATTTGTAATTCATGGAGGGTTCTGAGCCCTTACTATAAATAAAGGTGCTCAGCACTTTAGAAAATCAGTTTGGTTTCCAAATTTCTCTCTGAAAATTTATGGAATTTTAGCTCTTGTGTGTTTTAATTTTTTAAAACTTTCTTGTAATTTATTTTTCTTTCATTAACAAAATTATGTATGTTTTTATTCAAATCATGAGTAGCTAATTCAGTTTGTTGGGCTAAATGATGAAGCTTTTAATATTAAAATATAGATTAATCTCATTTATATTATAATATATAAATTATAATATAATAATTAATATCTAATTTAAATTTAGATTAATCATTGACAAACTTTGTTACCGCCTATATGGCTGATTTTAGTTTTTTGCCATAATTGAGTACCTAACCAGACTTGTTATAGATAAATGTTATCACCGCATTTATGGTTTGTTTTATATGTTTTGGCATAATTAATTTCAGAAATAAATTAATTGGGTAATAATGATAATTTATATATTAAATATTAAAAGTGGATCCTCTAACCCTAATATTTTATGTTATTGTTGCAGTCCAATTTAGAAATTTTCAATCACTTCAAACAATTCAATCTTTACATTTTTACTCAAATTGTTATTTTATTTTACTAAATCTATTCCCTGTGGATCGATCTCGGACTTACCGGGTTATTTTATTACTTTGACACTCTTATACTTCTGAGTAAAAGAATCACTTTGTGAGCGTGTCACTCTCCAACTGATTCCACCACGGAGGCAAAATTTATAGCGACTTCGGAAGCTGCTAAAGAAGCTGTTTGTATTGTGATAATAGCGAAGCTATTGCGCAGGCTAAGGAGCCAAGAGCGCATTCCAAGTCTAAACACGTGGAAAGGAAATATCGTGTGATTAGAGAAATCATTGAACGAAAAGACATAGTGGTCTTGAAGGTTCAAGGACAAGTCAACATTGCAAAATCGTTTACTAAGGCTTTACCTCCTAAGTTATTCGATAAATTTATGGAGGAGATGAGATTTCGGTACCATCCATATTTACAGTAAGCAAGTGAGAGTTTGTTGGAGTTGGTGCTTGGAGCACCAACCCGAATAATATATTGTACATTATATTTTATTATTTATTAATAACATAAGTACATTTCCATTTCAACCTTGTTAATGGTAATGTCATTATGCATATTAGATTGATATATAAATATGCTAAGAATGACATCGACCTTAGAATTATCATGTAATAATACAGGACACAGGGTGGTCCGATATTGAGATAGTATTACTACTATAAACTATTCTTAAAGTAAAATATTCATAGTCGTTGGTTTTGGAATACGGTCGAATTCCTATAACCTAGAAGACTTGCACATGTAGTATATTGGAATTGGATTTTCAATAGTTTAACCCAATGTTCCATGAGTAAGGGAAGCTCGTATAGACATGTGGGTATTTCGTATGAGCAAATACTGAATGATTCACATGTGATTCCCAATAGTTGGAAGTACACGCCACCGTCAATAGGAATCTCCTCGAGTCGAGTAGCATATGTGGTCATTTGACTATATGATAACATTGATTTTGTGTGTGATCCTCCACACTTTGATGCCATATATGTCAGAGACCTTTCATGATCTGACCGCTAGATGTTAATTGGGTGTAGACCAATGCACTCGTTAATCAAGAGTATATAAAGATATGATCTGTCAGCCCGTATGTGAACCATAAGGTGTTTAGGTATCCATGTGAGTAAGTCACGATTCTTAATACTTTGACCAAAGCCGATCACCTAGGGTGGATCGCATATATCAAAAATGGTGTTTTGATTAGTTGTAATGAATCGTGGACATGTCGACATGAGATGTGCGCCTCGAAGACTTGACGATGTAATATATGTTTCTTAAGCACAACTCAGATAGCCTACGACGAAGGGATTGTTAAATATATGTGATGACCTCGACTTGTATAGTTCAGAAAGATCGTTTGTGTTCTTCCCGAATTTGGAGGTGGCCGAATTGCGTACATATAAGCTAAACTTATATGACGAACATGTCTGAACTTAGAGAGTCTCACAATATGAAGTATACTCATTGAGCACTTGGGTAGCCGATAATTTTTTATAATAAATAATATTTGATATTATAATTATCAACTAAATTAATTAAGTGTTATTGGATAACATTAATTATTTACTTTGATCGAATTGGATTAATTGGATTAATCCAAAATCACACAAGGGCTTGATTGTAATTTCATAAATAAATTATTTTTTGATTTAATTATTTTATTTTCTTATTTAATTATTTTATTTTAGATTTAATTATTTTATTTTTTATCCCATTTTTTTATATTTATATTATTTTCTCTTTTACTTATTTAATAAATCTTATATATATATATATATAAATATATATTTTATATTTCTTTATTTATTTAATTTTCTTTTGATTCTTTATTAATTTATTTAACATTACTTATGTATAATAGAAAATGTACTTTTTTCTGTTAGTAATAATTATTCATTTGTCACTAAAATGATATATGTATAGCTTACGAACAAACACTTTTTTCAAATAAAAAGTCTCTTAGACTAATCTTGTTTTAGCCCTCTTCAGAGAAAAATACAAGTAAAAATACTCAAAAAAATAGATAAAAATATATATAAAAAAAAACTTAAATTTTAATTTATGTTGCCTCCAAAGTCTCCTCCTGGAGCACTTTGTGATATATATATATACTAGTTTTTGCCCGTGCCTATGGCACGGTGTTACAGTATTTGGCTCGTGCCTACGGCACGGTGTTATAGAATTAAATGATTTTATTTTTTAATTAAATGATGTTTGTGCTACGGTACGGTGTTACAGTATTTGCCCGTGCTACGGCACGGTGTTACAGTATTTGCCCGTGCCTACGGCACGGTGTTACAGAATTAAATGATTTTATTTTTTAATTAAATGATTTTTTAACTTTCTATTTTTTATTTGAAAATTTGAAATTTTTGACCATTTCCATCAATCAATTCACAATTTCCTCCATTACCAATGAAATGATCTGGGCCGTCAATTAAGCCACATAAAGAGAGCCGTTGGATACACTCTCTTCCTTCAACACCATTCTCCTTTATTATATCGATATATATATATATATATATTATTCGTACTACAATATGATAAATAAAGTAGAAAAAAATAAATATAATAATAAAAGATATAAAGAATATTAAATAAATAAAGTCAAAAATATATATTAAAATAATAATTAAATAAATGAATTTAATGAATAAGATTAAAATAATAAATAAATAAACCAATAATTATATATATATCTATATATTTATTTATTTATGATTTTGTAAGGAATTGGGTAATATTGTAATTTTATTGGGGGTGGGGTGTCAGAGGAGGGGGAAAAGCAGCCCTCTTTTTTATTATCTTAATAGAATAATGTATTTATGTTTACTTATCATAATATTATGCCGTTTGGTATAGAGTTTAGTGAGTTTATAAGCTAGCTTATACACTCGATGCAATATTTATAAGTTAGCTTATATTCTCAATCAATACTCTCTACTAAACGATATCTAAATTTTTTATCTTAAGACTTCTAATTCTCTAACAACTGCCAATTTCATTTCAAATATAAACTCCTATATGGGACCATTGCCCAACTCATCAACATAAATGCATAATACTTCTCATACTAAGTACTCAATTTCACTACATATTTACAACTTTGACAGTGAACACTTATAATACATTATATATACAATCTTTACTATACAACATGTATGATAAATGACTTTTCCTAACTTTAACTGAACTGAACTCTGTCTCTGACTTGACCTGATGGACTCAACACCCCCAGTGACTGCCATCAGTATTCATCCTCCTGAGCTCGTCCTCCGAGTAACCTGCAAAATAAAGAAACTATGAGTGGAGAGGGTTAGATCATTTGAACGATCTAGTAGGTGAACAGTTAAAAACGAAAACTAACTCTTTTTGAAAATTCATAATTCTAAGAATTAAAGTGCTCCCAGAAATTATTATTTTCTGAAACTTCTTTCTCATCTGAAAGCTCAACTCTTCTAAAAAAAGCTTTTCTAAAAACTATTTTATAAAACTCATCTATTTTGAGAAATATGATTCTAGAAAATCCATTTTTGAAAATCCTTTTATGAAAAATCTATATCTGAAAACTCTGTATCTGAGAAATCTGTATCAGTATATCTGGTGTATATGGGCGTTATGTATCACCGTCCCCTATACACATAATCTGACACTTGGGGGCATCCCCCGTACGCAAATATCTGGTGGTCTTCGGTCGTTACGTCTCGCCGTCCCCCAAGCCAAAAATCTGAAGTCGGGGTACAAATCTATGCTACCCTCCAGACTCAAAATCTGGGATCCAGATGCTAGCCTGTTTTCAGGAACCATCATCAACTTCATCTTCACTCTAAACTTCTATTACACTACTTAAGCTATAAGCACAACTAATACACAAGATATCATAAATACTAATACATAAGATATCATAAATAACACCCTCTAATATTTTCTCATATTTGTATCAAAACACCAATAATTTGCTTTAATATCATCAAATCACCCACTCTAATCCTCTATCACATTCACATTCACACACACAAACACTTCATTTCATGTTTATTCCTTCAAAATATCTTTCAAAAAGCATACTAATAACTCTTCTAATACCAATCATGCAATTCTCATTGCTAGGGTAATGTAAGGTGCAAAATGTTTCTTTGATTTCTTTACCCAAAAGTAAAAATTGAGAAGATAGAAAGAGAAAAGAAACTTACCAAGCTTGAAATAGAGCTTGAAACTGAAGGTGAGAAGAAAATTTGCATGAAAAGGATTCCCCTACACCCTTCACGCTTTTGGCTTTTGAAGATGAGGGAATAATGCCCTTTTTGTAGATAAAAATGGCTAATTTTATTTTGAAATGGGTGTCTATGATTGAGCCATATCACCATATGTCTAGGTCATTCCCAAATTTTACTGTAGCTTCCGCAGAAATCTCGATTTTTGACTTGTTTCTGATTCAGATTTGGAAAAATTGTCCAACGCAAAAGTTGTAGGTCTCGATCTGAGATATAAAGTTCACCAAATACCATGGGTTGTCCGAAGTTAATATAGGAATGAATTTCATATCGGAACTGCGAAAAATTTGTCTAATGTTCAAAAAGTCATTTCCTGAGTGTATACATGTTCGAACATTATTTATATCATGTATCATGCGTCCCATAATACAATAGTCATCAGGATTACTGGGGTGTTACAAATTTTCCCCCCTTAAATAGGATTCATCCTCGAATCTCTTCAGATTGAACTTTTTAGGTCCGTCTTGGTTTGAAATATATGGCTCATATTATGACTTCTGGAAATCCGTTATCTTGATATACTCTACTTGATTATTGTCTTATAATCTAATTTACGTACAATACCTCTCATATCATGCTTACAAATTCTACTCCAAAGTTCGTGGGCTTTAGTGAATAATTCCTTGAATTCTTGACCGAGATAAAATTCCTTGTTCTCATTCCATGAAACTTCTACTGAGTACGTAATACTGCCGTTAGGTTATAATTATGTCCATGCATCTAAGAAATCCCATTTCTAGACTTCTAGTTTATGCTCAACATTCTCCAACCCTATTCTTTACGTGACCTTTTAATTCTTAAATTGACACTATATTCATGGCCGACATCCTGCACACCTTAGTTCCACTCATGTTTGAAAACTATTGTATTTGTTGCCATGACAACTTAATTCCTAAATATTACTTGGAACTTCTGTTGCCCTTCATGGTTAATGTATCATTGTTGTATTTCCTTCTTAGTTGGTACTTCCGAATCCCTAGAAGTACTAGTGTTTTCTATGGTTTGGCTTTTTCTTATCATACTCCCATTATTGGTGTAAATGTATAAAAGAAATAACCTTACTAAATAATTCCTTACTACCATATACTTGATCTGATTCTAGCTTTCAGCTTCATAATTTTGGCTATTTAACTCTCTATTTTCCCTTCACCAAGCTTCCACTGCTTATCGACTCTATTCTTCAAATTCTCATGTCTTTGCTTATCTGTGGGCATAAGACCTCATAACCCATGGTCAATTTCTACATGTACTTCTAGCTTACTATTGTTGTATATCAATGGCTCTTATATTCAAGATATTAATCCTAAGCAGATTCTCTGGTGGTCTTTCTTAATTGGCTAAAGCCTTCAGAACAAGGTGCTTATATTAAGTCTAACTGTACATACATTTGTGCTTAAACTGTATTCCTCACTGTTAACATCGATGTTAGCGATTCGATTCAGGTTACCGTCCATCCTCTTTTCGTAATTTTCAAATTCGTGACTAGTATAAATCTAGTTAATCCCTCATTGTACTAACTTGCTCTCTTTGCTCGGTTTCCCTCCGGAATGTTCCATCTTTAATTATTCCCATGGTCTTGTTATGTTAGGTGTTGTTCTGATCTCAACAACATCCGTATACCTAGTTTCTTGGCCGTCTCTATGTTATATTTCAATAAATCTGTCTCATGTCGTACTTCACCTTGTTTCTAAGTCAGGTATATTGTAATGGGAATTTATGGGCTACCTTTCTTCTATTTTCTATATGATGGAATTCCGGTCTTATTTCGACACTGAGAAAACTTGATGTTCCGTAGTATTATTGAACTTAACCATCGAAAGTATATTTTAGCACTTATGCACCTTTGTCATTATTTATCTAGTATCTTTTTCTATTACCATCCTATCTCGGCAATTCCATCTCCAAACATTTTACTTGTTGCCCTTTTTATTTTCTTTTTGCTCTATTCTATAACTGGAACTTATGTGGTCTATATCTATGCCTTCTTATTTGAAAAATATCATCTTTTACATGTCATTAGTCTTGTCTAATGTTGGTTCTTTGTATTCCGTCATTGCCTGACAAATACATTCCCTCTTTATCGTTTCATCTAGATAACTTCCCTCCCAAATCCTTTATTTAGAGCTATTTTCCTCTTCTATTATGCTCTTGTACTATATCTAAAGGTCTTATATTTTGGTCTCCTTTCATTACTTATTCACTCGTTTCTGGGAGTATCTTGAGGTAAATGTCAAGGCCCGTGTTTGCTACTGTTTTCTATCGAGGGTTGGGAGGGTGGGAATTGGTCGTGAAGTCTTTCTAGTTGCGATGATCTCACTAGCTACCCTTGCTGTAGTTACGCTTGCTACTTATCTATAGCCTTGAACTCTCGTGTTTACATATCTAGTGTTGGCTCCCACATTAAAGTAGTTCTACTAGGTACTATCTGAATTTCTTTTTCGACTATACTTCTGATTATTTTTCGTCTATTGATCTTATAACCTTCTACTGAGTACCTTCTTAAGGGTCATGCTCTTTCAAATTCCTACTATACTACCTATATTATTCTTCCTACTAAGCTCAGTTTCTTAACCCCTTAAGTCTTTTACTTCTCTCGGAACTTCATATTCGACGATAAGTCATGATATTACTATCGAGCCTTAGGTATAAGTGTTGCTCTCTTCTAATTCTTCCCATCTATTCTTGTGTGAAGCTCTTCATAAGTCATATGTCTTACACATAGGAGTCGCTATATATGTTGCTTATTCTGGTTCCTTAATATTTTGAGCCTTTACTTCCTTGATAACTTTTTGTTCTTCGATAGAGCAGGTTATCACTTCTAAATTTAGTTAGACTTATTGTGAATATTACTATCTTACGATTCTTATTTAGGTCATATTAAGCTTCTTGGTTTGGCTATTCTACTGCCTCATGATCTGTTTACCCTATCCGACGCTTTTCTATATTTATCCAAAACCTTTTTGGGTCTTAGGCTGAGGGGTGGATACATGTTTTCTCTAGAAATTTGGAAATTTACACCACTGTTGATGATCTAGGCTTAGTGAGGGTCTGGTTAGGTGCCTATATACTCATTAGAGTAGAGTTACTAGGAGGAAAATTTATCATCTGTTCAGTTGGGATTGCAATGGCTATTTCAGGTCTTAAAGTTCCACAACTTCATCAATCATTCAGAGATCTCCATTCCATTACTATCCTTAAGCTATATTATCTCTTTTTACTATATACACTTCTATAGATCACGACCATGGTACTCTGTCCTACTGTCCATTCTGGTACTTTTGCTAACTTCTGAGTATATCCAATCCCATGGGTCTGTCATTTTTAATCTTTTGTGAATTCCTACTGGCAATGGTCTGTTGTTTGGATTCTACTACGTTGGTCTATTCTATGGACTTCTGCTAGTACTGTAAGCCTCGTGCTGAATTGCCTAGATTTTTATACTATACTGGGTTATCTTCTTTCTAACATCGGAGGCTTCCTTAATCCTTTTCTGGGTGATCTATCTTCCAATGTATTCCGTTTCTAACTTAGGATGAATTCTCGTCGGGTTTCCTTACAATTACTGTTATCTATGCTGGTAGAAGTTATGGCAAGCATCTTACGTCTCTATGGATATCAATGTCCTTGTTCTGGTACTCTGTGTCCTGGTAGAGTCTATGCTTATGTAATATAGGTATGAGATAGACTCTTTCATGATAATTTATTTAACTAGTATTATTTATGGGTGAGGATCTGGGCATCTTAGGGCTGTATCTATGTCGGGTTTCTTGGGGTAAAGTAACTAATCGTCTCTGCGTACAACCTTCATTTATTTGTTTGCAATCCTGAGTTTGAGGATCTAGAATCTCTTCATCCTTTTTGGCATCTTTTGTCTATTGGAACTCCCACGTCTATTTCTGATTTCTTGCTGCTTTTATCTTTGTGTCTATCCTTCGTTACTTGGGGAACTTGCTATCTATATGAGGTATTAAAAGCTATAGGATCTATTTGAAGGAATTTTTTCCGATGCGGGAAGGAGTCTTACTATGAATGAAGGAATCTTTCGAGAAGGGAAGAAACCTTACTTAGGTCTACTTGATATTTTTCTCATGCTCAGGCTTATTCTATTCTCTTTACTACTGTAGGTTCTGGTATTTCCTTATTTATCTGTTTCTATATCTTTATCTCTTATTGGCTTTGGTTGCTTAAACATCTATGTACCATTTTTTACTTTTCTTAAAGCCTTCTTTTCCCACTCCTTTGCGTAACTATTCTTAGAACTTTACTATCTATTCTTCTAACTTGTCTTGAACTTCTGTTGATGTGCCATGGTAACTAGAGAAGGATTTTCTTCTAAAATAAGGCTTATGGTTACTTTATTAGGAAGAAGATTAAGATAGCTTTAGGAATTTTACTAACCTATCTATAAGACATGAGGACGTACTCGAGGATCAGATACTGGAGAGGTAGTGCCTCACATACGGGTATCCCGGACATACTGCGTATACAAGACCCCAACACTCTACCCACTGTAGTCACTGACTATCTAGACTGTGCTATGATACCATCTTTGGAACATCACACTCCTAGACTGAACTTTGTCTCTGACTTGACCTGATGGACTCAACACCTCTAGTGAATGCCATTAATATCCATCATCTTGAGCTCGTCCTCCGAGTAACCTGTAAAATAAAGAAACTGGGAGTGGAGGGGTTAGAACGATCTAGTAAGTGGACAGTTAAAAATGAAAACAAACTCTTTCTGAAAATTCATGGTTCTAAAAACTAAAGTGCTCCCAGAAAATATTCTTTTCTGAAATCTTTTTCTTATCTGAAAACTCAACTCTTCTAAAAAAGGATTTTCTAAAAACTATTTTATAAAACTCATCTCTTTTGAGAAATCTGTTTCTGGAAATCCATTTGTGAAAAATACATATCTGAAAACTCTATATCTGAGGAATATGTATCTTTATATCTGACACATGAGGGCGTTACGTATCGCCTCTCCCCATACGTATAATCTGGCGCTTAGGGGCATCCCCCCGTAAGCAAATATCTGGTGGTCTTGGGATGTTACGTCTCACCGTCCCCCAAGCCACGAATATGGAGTTAGGGGTGCAGATCTATATTACCCTCCAAACTCAAACTATAGGTTCTAGGGGCATCAATCATCATTAGTCCTGAACTGCGTGTGCACACGATATCTGAATCTTTCAATTCCATATATGAGTCAAGTTACATACCGAGGTAAGTTTTTCTCCCATGTCTTGAAATCATGAACTCAAGCATCTTGAAAACAATCTTTCAAAAAAACATCATCAATTGTAAAATATATGTAATAAATATTTGGCTTACGCCTTATGTGCGGAAAGTAAGTCTGATATCAAAACAGTTAAATAAAATCAGTTTTGAGAAAATGGGTCAACTCATAGATTTTTGGAATCTGGCTGGTACTATACCATTTCATCGAAAAGAGTTGTTGTTCCTGTCAATAATCTATAATTGATAAACTTAATTAGTATACTAGTCATTAGTTATGCTTGCAACATAATGTAATGTGTGTATATGCGCTGATACGAAGCCTTAGGGTGGCTTCTAAAATCCTAAGATGAAATTGGAATGGCAAAAACTATTTTCTGAAAAATTAGTCACGCGTCGCGACTCTGGCCCAATAGCATCGCGACCCTCACTCAAGTGGCTGAGACATAGTCCATCTAATGGTTTCGTATCACGACGCTATGGTCTAAGCATCGCAACTCCCTCACGCGTCGCGACGCTAAGTGTTGAGCATCACGCGCTAAGTTCGGAGCGTCGCGAAATCCACCAAACAGGGACGAGTTAGTGAGGTTCCCTTATTTTACGCGTCGTGACATTAATCCTTCGGCGTCACAACGCTCAAAATTCAAGAACCGAATCAGGGAAAAATTTCCAGCACACTTCGGGATGCCGGGGGTGCACGTCGTGACACCAGCCTATTTTTAGGACCCATCACCAACTTCATCTTCACTCTCAACTTCTATTACAATACTTAATCTTTAAGCACAACTAAGTAGGAATTTTAAGGGGGAATATCGGTAACGCAGCGGAATAGTGGAAAATCAAAATTTTCCGATTTCAAAATTTTTCTCGGATCAATTAAATAAACTTATTTATTTAATTATCCAATTATCAAATTCTGAAAAATTACACAAGAGATCAAATTTCTTAGTAATTACCGAATTACCCCAAAACTTTGTAAATTGATTATTTTAGCCTAAAAATTATCAAATATAATTTTGGATGATTCTAAATCATTTCTAAAATATTTTTCAACACATCTAATGCATTAAAATCAGATTTAACACAAATCCCCAATTGTTGAGTAATTTCCGAGAGCACCCCAAATTTTCAAGTAATTGCATTTTGGTCCATTTTGTTCAAAACATGCCAAGATCAAATCCAATCAACCCAAAACTTTACATGCATCATATTCATACCATAATACATCACATATATGAAAATCCCCAAAATTTGGAGTGGGTTATGAACCCTAATTTTTCAATTTCATCAAATTGTCCAATTTCACCAAATTTACAAAATCCAACACTTTAATCCCTTCAATACTTCACCAATCTAGCCTCACCACTTTGAAACAACTCTAGAATAATTCTAGGTCACCAAGGAGTGGCGTACCAACTCTAGAATGGCAACTTGATTTTCAAAAAATAAAAAGTAAAACTTTGAAACCATTTCAAGCTTACTTACATGCATCAATCTTTCATCAAAGTTCACAACCAAAATAAACACAAACTATAAGAAGAGAGACAACACCAAAGCAACACAAAATGATGCTAAGCATGTTAGAAACAATTTTCATGTTGAAGACATTGAAAAAAAACTTACAAAAACATGATTTTTCCAAGATTTCTTCTTTAGGCCTTTAAGTTTTTCTCTAATCCTTTTTATGTTTATTTGGTATCTAATGAACTTGTCTAACCCTAAAAAATGAAATAAAACAATATATACTTGTTCCAAATAGCCCTTGGCCGAAATTGGTGGTGTATATATAAAATATCATGATATTTTTATTTCATTTAATTTTGCTTTATCAACTTGCAAAAGTCATCATCAAACCATTTAATGATATTCTTAAAGTCAAATAAAACAACAAAAAAAAAATATAACAATTATATTTATTTCAGGGTGTTGGCCAAAAATAACAAAAAATAAAAGGAAATTGATATTTTCAATTTTTAACAATTAAAACAAATATCTTCAGAAGTCAAACTCAATTTGACAATGATTTCCTTTTAATGTAAAGTCAAACATTTACACTAATAATCATTTCCTAACATTATCATTTGGTAAGATATTTATATTTTAATTATATTAATCATTTAACAATTAAATAATTAAATAATTAAATAAATACAAATATCTCAAATATATGTATTATATTTACTTTAAATATCTCAAATACATATATTAATGATATATGTCAAATACCTTTATTTGAAAATTTATTAATGTGTATTTAATAATATCATATATTAAATACAAATACACATTAATTAGGAAATGACGGTTCGGCCCGTTCGCATGTATTTTTCGTTTAACGTTTAAACGATTTATAAATAATCACCATTATTTATAAAAGTCGCCCTAGTGCTCTACGAGTATATTTCATTAGTGAGACTCTCTAGATTCAGGTATATCCGTCATAAAATCCAATTTCGTGTCCATAACTTACCCACCCGTAAATTTTGACGACCACAGATAAACTCGCTGAATCATACAGGTCGAGGTCATTGCATACGTATAATCCCTCCATCACAGGTATCCGGATAATCCCAGAGATATAGATGTAAACGTCAAATCTCTATAGGTATTATCCCGTCGACGATTCTATTAGCAATCTATAAATAACATTCGGAACTCACTTCCGAAGTATACTATGGCCATAGATTTAACCGATTACTAATCACATATGGACTACCTATGCTCTGTACACAGAACTGACGGATCCTATCTTGACACACACAGGATATCCTGAGGATCGGTCCACACCCAACGAACAGACGGAGGTCTGATCTAAATAGATCGGTGATGTGACTGCCATCTAAGTGTGGAGGATGTCTCATACATCCACAGTGGTATCTCAAGTCGAAGGATCACTATGCTACTCAACCCGAGAAGATTCTTATTGACGTTGGTGTACCATCCATTAAGAATCTTCGGTGAGTCACTCAGTATTTATCCACTATAAACACCTACACGTCTATATGAGTCTCCCAAGACTCATGGTTCATTGAGATAAACCATCGGACCAAGTCTCGATATATGACATGTACTGTCTCAGCCGATTTGACTAACTGACATGTTTTAATAAATCTTGACCAGGAACAATGTTTGATAATATACATTTAACAGTGACACTTCCCAATGTCAATTACAAACTACCTTTGTAACTGTGTACTGCATTATATATTATCGGGCCTTTGTCTAATATATACATATCACTAAACCACATTTAGTTTCAATCTAATCGTAATTAGATCGAATACGTATATAAAAACAAGAGGTGCAACCATAAATAAGTAATATTATGGAAAAATAAATTGATCGTATTCATGAATTAGACATCAACAATTTCTCCCACTTGCTCTTGTGCCAATCCACGGTATCATATACATATATCAATGTGTATCGTATACTATTGGCTCTCAAAAGCTCACCTAGCACTTAAGAGGAAGGCAACAAGAAGTAGGTCCGCTATAACATATTGAGTTTGTCAGACAAACTCCATCGTTTCTCATAGACAGCATCATTCATATTTTGTAGAATCTAAATTATACATCAATATGACTCTGATGCTACATCAGTATTGTGCTACAGCTACTGAGTTGTCCAAGTATGTAGGGATCAAATCCAAAAAACTATGAAGACAACCGCAAGCACAACAACAATTCAAAATTTCTAATTTATCAGGTCACTATGAAACTTCATAAGTCAATACTTCATAAGTTGCATCTAATTCCACTATATAGTAGAATTCTCTGTGACACTCTCATTGCATGTTTTCTGACTCTTTATGTTTTCTGACTCTTTATGACGTAGACTGTCTAACGTCATAATTAGTCTCAAAACTAATATGACCCTAATGGTTGCAGACTGTATGCTCCATGAATTAGAAACTCGTTCTTAATATCTCAAAGATCACAAAGAACGTGTTTCATGATCCATCCCATAGTCTATATGGTATCAAAAAAAGTCGTAACAATTACGATTAAATCAATATCTTTAATCGCACATAATAAAGTATTCCTTATGTAATCATCAAATGATCCATAAGATTGATTAGACATTCTAATCAATATTTCTTTCGAAAAAAGAATCATCATTTATGAAAGATGAATACTATATACAAGACACACATTAACTGTCAAACAGTTATACTAACTGTCATACAGATAGCCTTGTTGTGTCTTTTATTAGATCATATCTAATGCACGAATAATAGGAGTATCTCACAAGTCTCTTAGTTTTATATCTTATATAAACTTTATATCGAATATAACAGAGACTACTCTCACTGCTTTCACGGAGTAAAGAAGACTTAGATAAACCTTTTACCTCATAAACATCTCATTATTACCATAATAATGATGATTTCGTTAGGATATATAACACTAGAAAGTAATTTGTATGCTACCACTAACCCTTCAATCACATATGTATTCTCTATACTTTGACAAGATCATACAATCTGACTGATATCAGAAATAGAGAACACGGATTTCCGGAAGACTTATCCGAGTCTACAATAGGCTCTATAAGCTAGCACACTAAACTGCGATCTCAGCAGAACACAAACTCTAGGGCCATTCCAGAATGAACTCTTCAAACAAAGAAATCACAACTGATCTCTTATCTTAATAAGTCATTCAAAAACGCCACTTTGCATTCTTTAGCTAAAATGTACAGTTTAATATCAACATTGTCCAATATATCTTTAATTGTTCAATTAGTGTGATTAGAGACAAATTTTCTCAGAATCTACCATAGATTGCTGAGTATAACTTTTCTCACTGTCATACTATAAAGGTCAAACCTTCAATAAGCTAACATTGCTTTCGCTGCGCAAACAATTAGCACAAATCATGAACTAATTCATAATGAAAGCTTAATCAAGTTCAAAACTTGATCGTAGTAAGCTACGAACAATCTTAGATCTATGGTTCAATGATGAACTTCCAGAATCGATATCAAATATCGCTTCCATTATAAGTTATAGGATAATTTTCTTTGGTAAGAAAACAACAGAACCATTAAGTATCAAATACTCGTAAATGATTCTGATATCCTATTAGACTTATATAGAATATGTATAAGGGTTGTTTCATCTTATTAATTACGTAGTTCCATTTATAATTTATCATTCTCACATTTGACTTCAATAAGTCAAGTCTTTTCTACAATTGTTAACATCTGATGTTACACACCAAGTAATAAAACGATTTTATTACTTAGGATCGTAGAAAATATATTCTATCAAATAGAATACAATATTCTATTAAACAGAATAAACGATAAACTTTTACATATACCTCCGAGGTGTAAGTAATTTCCATTATATAACTATTATATAAAAGAAAGATTCAAATCTCAAACTTTTCAAGATTCAGATTTTCTACTTATACATATCATATATGTAACTGTAGAAATAAATGGAACCTAAATTAAAAAGATGAACTAGTGTTACTGAAGCATATCCCCAAGAGTATTGAAACTAATTCGGTAACATTCAATATCAAACAAATCAAATCATATAAGATTCGACTGCTCACACTACTCAATTCCATCAAAATGGAATCGTGGAAGAATAATATTGAATAAGAATCATATTCACTGAATAACCTTAGAACTAATTGCTTTAAATTCATATGTTTGATCGTATCAAAGATCTTTGAACAGTTCAAAGACATGTAATGAATTTTAAGGATAGAGTTCTCATAAAACTTCAGATTGAATATATTTGAACAAGTCAAAAATGTTCAACCTACGTTTCATCAGAACATATTGAAAGTACTTGGATCATTTCAAGACGTTCAATATGTGTTCTTTCATTAACACGTAACTAAGTTATGATAATTCATAAACTAAGTTACGAAGTAAAGAAAACTACCTTAAGCAATTACAATTCATTAAACTACATACATCTAATGTATCAGTTTAATAAATCTGGTGGTCCAATGACAAATCATTGGTTAAACGAGATTTTAATCACCTTCCTGAATACAATATTCATTAAATGGATAAGGATATGTGGTGTGATCTAATATCAAACCATCATTTACCATACGTAATAAGCATCCAATGCTTAAGTGATAAAATCTCATAAAGCACCGTTCTAAATTATTTACTTTACCGAATAATTTTTCCTGATGTTCATCTCTACGTCAATGACAAACCTAGTTATATTTAAAATATATAATAATTGTTTATAAAAAAACAAGTAACTATCCAATAGTCGCAAGTTCCGATATTAAATATCAAAACAATCATTAACTAATATTTTAAATAACTAGACGGGAGATCTGGTATCCAATACCTATAGTTGTAGTATTGTGAAAATCGATATTTTCTATACACAACTATATGCATCTCCTTTCTTTAGCTTTACTATTTGCATTCAACTATTCACAACAATTGCAAATAACTGATTAGCAAATTGTGTCAGACACATTGCCTTTAAAGGTAATTAAAGCTAAGAAACGTCATTACTAGATAAACAAATATCTAATAGGGCTTTCTTAATGCCAGTCAAGAATCTCGAGACATGAAATAATTCTAGTCAATTCTTACTGCATAAGAAACTATTCTCTCTAAAGTATTATATCCTAAAAGGAATATCTATCTAGATTATCTATCATGACTAAGAAACTAAGTCACTAACCATCGTGATTTTACAAGAGAATCGGAACAACAGTTCCCGATGGTTTAGACCAATCTAATAATATCCGAGTCAAGTCAGATAACATATCAAAATATGTGTGCAGTAAATAAAAGTTCAATTCTATATAAACAATAGAATAAGGAAACAAACAAGCGGCAACTTCCATAATAATACACACTGCCTAAGTTATGGAATATTTTAAATTTAGAAGTGCCTCCCATTATTTTACGTAATACCGTAATCCCAAACGGAAAAATGAGAATTCAATAATTAAATCGAATTCCATAATGGGAAGTGGACCCCATGAATATATTTCGACTCACAGCAGAGGCACGGTCTCGCCTACGTATATTCATCAGGTAGACAACTCATTTGTCAATCACTCAATAGTGACTCCTGGGTTCCGGTCCTGGTCGTTTCTCGTTGTGATTGCTAAGGCAGGCCCACAAGGAGACGTACCAAGGTTAAACTCGTCAATGATAAAATCAAGCTACTTGTGTAACCCTGACAGCTATGGCACGTTCAGGATTCCGCTTTTGCTTGAATTTATCTAGTATCTGATATACATCCGGCATAAATAAATTTCTATCGGCTACACCCTCACAGCAGAGGCAAGGTCTCGGATGTAGTCACGGAAAAATATTCATAAACCGTATTGACAAGACGGACCAAGAAATAAGTATTCCAAATACTAGTTACTTTAAAACCTTATTAAGCGGGGATATTCCATAAAGTGTCATACACTTTAAATTTAATCAAATTAAATGAAAGCATGCATGTATCAAGTAAAGATAAGAACAAACATTAGATTTTAAAGGGCTAATCATTAGGGTGTCCAGAATCATACTCGCTCTGATACCATTTTGTAGGGGTTTTAAGGGGGAATATCGATAACGCAGCGAAATAGTGGAAAATCAAAATTTTCCGATTTCAAAATTTTTCTCGAATCAAATAAATAAAATTATTTATTTAATTATCCAATTATCAAATTCTGAAAAATTACACAAGAGATCAAATTTCTTGGTAATTACTGAATTACCCCAAAACTTTGTAAATTGATTATTTTAGCCCAAAAATTATCAAATATAATTTTGATGATTCTAAATCATTTCTAAAATGTTTCTCAACACATCTAATGCATCAAAATCAGATTTAACATAAATCCCTAATTTTTGAGTAATTGCCGTGAGCACCTCAAATTTTCAAGTAATTGCATTTTGGTCCCTTTTGTTCAAAACATGCCAAGATCAAATCCAATCAACCCAAAAATTTACATGCATCATATTCATACCATAATACATCACATATATGAAAAGCCCCAAATTTGGAGTGGGTTATGAACCCTAATTTTTCAATTTCATCAAATTGTCCAATTTCACCAAATTTACAAAATCCAACACTTTAATCCATTCAATACTTCACCAATCTAGCCTCACCACTTTGAAACAACTCTAGAACAATTCTAGGTCACCAAGGAGTGGCTTACCAACTCTAGAATGACAACTTGATTTTCAAAAAATCGAAAGTAAAGCTTTGAAACCATTTCAAGCTTACTTACATGCATCAATCTTTCATCAAAGTTCACAACCAAAATAAACACAAACTATAAGAAGAGAGACAACACCAAAGCAACAAAAAATGATGCTAAGCATGTTAGAAACAATTTTCATGTTGAAGACTTTGAAGAAAAACTTACAAAAATATGATTTTTCCAAGCTTTCTTCTTTAGGCCTTCAAGCTTTTCTCTCATCTTATTTTATGTTTATTTGGTATCTAATGAACTTGTCTAATCCTAAAAAATGAAACAAAATAATATATACTTGTTCCAAATAGCCCTTGGCCGAAATTGGTAGTGTATATACAAAATATCATGATATTTTTATTTCATTTAATTTTGCTTTATCAACTTGCAAAAGTCATCATCAAACCATTTAATGATATTCTTAAAGTCAAATAAAGCAACTAAAAAAATATATATAACAATTATATTTATTTTAGGGTGTTGGCCGAAAATAACAAAAAATAAAGGAAATTGATATTTTCAATTTTTCACAATTAAAACAAATATCTTCAGAAGTCAAACTCAATTTGACAATCATTTCCTTTTAATGTAAAGTCAAACATTTACACTAATAATCATTTCCTAACATTATCATTTGGTAAGATATTTATATTTTAATTATATTAATCATTTAACAATTAAATAATTAAATAATTAATTAAATACAAATATCTCAAATATATGTATTATATTTACTTTAAATATCTCAAATACATATATTAATGATATATGTCAAATACCTTTATTTGACAATTTATTAATCTGTATTTAATAATATCATATATTAAATACAAATACACATTAATTAGGAAATGACGGTTCGGCCCGTTCGCATGTATTTTTCGTTTAACGTTTAAACGATTTATAAATAATCACCATTATTTATAAAAGTCGCCCTAGTGCTCTATGAGTATATTTCATTAGTGAGACTCTCTAGATTCAGGTATATCCGTCACAAAATCCAATTTCGTGTCCATAACTTACCCACCCGTAAATTATGATGACCACGGATAAACTCACCGAATCATACAGGTCGAGGTCATTACATACGTATAATCCATCTGTCATAGGTTTCCGGATAATCCCAGAGATATAGATGTAAACGTCAAATCTCTATAGGTATTATCCCGTCGACGATTCTATTAGCAATCTATAAATAACATTCAGAACTCACTTCCGAAGTATACTATGGCCATAGATTTAACTGATTACTAATCACATATGGACTATCTATGCTATGTACACAGAACTGACGGATCCTATCTTGACACACACATGATATCCTGAGGATCGGTCCACACCCAACGAACAAGCGGAGGTTTGATCTAAATAGATCGGTGACGTGACTGCCATCTAAGTGTGGAGGATGTCTCATACATCCACAGTGGTATCTCAAGTCGAAAGACCACTATACTACTCAACCCGAGAAGATTCTTATTGACGTTGGTGTACCATCCATTAAGAATCTTCGGTGAGTCGTTCAGTGTTTATCCACTATAAACACCTACACGTCTATATGAGTTTCCCAAGACTCGTGGTTCATTGGGATAAACCATCGGACCAAGTCTCGATATATGACATGTACTGGTCTCAGCCGATTTGACTAACTGACCCGTGTTAGTAAATCTTTACCAGAAACAATGTTTGATAATATACATTTAGCAGTGACACTTCCCAATGTCAATTACAAACTATATTTGTAACTGTGTACTGCATTATATATTATCGAGCCTTTGTCTAATATATACATATCACTAAACCACATTTAGTTTCAATCTAATCGTAATTAGATCGAATACGTATATAAAAATAAGAGGTGCAACCATAAATAAGTAATATTATGGAAAAAGAATTGATCGTATTCATGAATCAGACATAAATACGGCCCGGATTGACGCTCTGAGCACCAACCCCAACAACTAATACACAAGATATCATAAATAACATCGTCTAATATTTTCTCATATTTGTATCAAAACACTAATCATTTGCTTTAATACCATCAAATCACCCACTCTAATCCCCCATCATATTCATACACACAAACACTTCATTTCATGTTTATGCCTTCAAAACATCTTTCAAAAAGCATACTAATAACTCTTCTAATAACAATCATGCAATTCTCATCACTAGGGTAATGTAAGGTGCGAAATGGGGCTTTGATTTCTTTGCCCAAAATTGAAAATTGAGAAGATAGAAAGAGAAAAGAAACATTCCAAGCTTTAAATAGAGCTTGAATGGGTCAAGATAGCTTGAAGAAATGAAGGTGAGAAGAAAATTTACACGAGAAGGCTTCCCCTACACCCTTCACATTTTTTGGATTTTGAAGATGAGGGAATAGTGCCCTTTTTATAGACAAAAAATAGCTGATTTTATTTTGAAATGGGTGGCTAGGATTGAGCCACATCACCATAAGTATAGGTCATTCCCGAATTTTACTGTAGCTGCCGCGAAAATCTTGATTTTTGACTTGTTTCGATTCGAATTTGGAAACATGTCCAGTAAAAATTGTAGGTCTCGATTACGACCCAAATACCATGGGATGTCCGGACTTATTCTAGGAATGAATTTCGTATCTGAACTACGAAAAATTTGCCGAATGTTCAAAAAGTCATTTCGCGAGTGTATACATGTTCGAATATTATTTATATCATGTATCATGCGTCCTATAACATAATAGTTGTCATGATTACCGGGGTGTAGTAATCTAATACCACATGGAGTCCTTAGAAAATTGGCATAAATCGATGTATTGAGTGAGTTTAAAGGCTATTTTAGGACTGTTTTGAAAGTGTCATAGATTTATGTGTTATAAAATTTTATGACAGTTATTTTTACCGATATCCAACAATGACAGTTTTATGTCATTATATTATGTCATTTGTCAGTCATTAAATCACGTCATATATCTATCATAAATCATTGACATTTATATGTCAACAAATAATGACAGTTTTCTATCATAAAAATATCGGAAAATGATTTCAAATTTAAATAGAAATATTAGAAAAAAATTAACGGAAATTTATTAAATATTTAAGTTTTAAAATATTAATTTAACGGGAAACTTTTAAATAATTTTTATTTTTATATTTTTCCACGATTTAAATTCATTAAATTAATACCAATACATACATACATACATACATACATACATACATACATACATACGTACATATATATATATATATGAATAATTTCCAAAATAAAATCATTATCATTTTTAATAAAATTAAAACACTTATCATGTTAAATACAATAAATAAATTTTTTTCTTAATACATACTCTTAATAAATAGTTAAATAAATTTATGATAATTATCTGTCATATATTAATGACCGAAAGTCTCATGATATACATATGTCATAAATTCATGACACAAGTTATTTTATGATACAAAAATATCATAAAAATATAATACAATATAATCTATTCCCTTTTTCTTATAGTGAAATGACGCAATGAGAATACTTACAAATATTTAAATTTTAACACAAAATATCAATTTTCACACCCTAGTCTCTTGCAAAACACAAAAATGGAAATATATATATATATATATCAAAGAGTGGTAAAAATTGCATCAAGAGAGAAGCCAAGCAACCATGTCATTTTGCTTCTCATAGTTGATCATCAAATCATCTTCACGTTTGTGACTCTTTCTAATTTCATCAACATTATTATCGCAATCCCACAGCGAAGTTAAAAAGTTATCTTGATCACATTGCTGATCGTGGTGCCCTTGAATAGCTGCAGCACACTTCCAATCCCATTCAAAATATAATCATCAAAAAATGAAGTCATTGAAGAGCAAGCAAAACTACTCTCTCCAATATTTGTACTCTCAGTACTCTTTGCATGCGTAGTCCCAATTTCTCTTTGTTCCTTGTTAACATTCATGGCACAATTCTCTGCAGATTCCTCCTCCAGTAAAGTCCAAAACTCATTTAAATCCAACGCAACATTGCCTATAATGTCATTGAAACACATCGTTTCATTGTTAATGCCTTCCACTTCCATTAAAACTCCAGTCTCTTTCTCCTCACCACTTGGACACAACATTGAATCCTTGCAGTAACCTTCAATAACAGTACTGGGCAAAGTCTCTTTCTTTTGCGACGGAGTGGCTGGCATCTGAATTTCTTCAGGTCTCTGAGCGGAGACATTGTTATTATTACCGACGTCGATTGAAACATTTTCTTCGGGACCGTGAGCGGAGACATTATTAGCAAGTTGTTTCTTGTTGTAGCTTTTGCATTTTCTTGTTTTGGCGGGTTTCTTCTTATTGGCTGTGACGCTAGCGCCGGCCACGTTTGGTAGTAAGGATTGATCACCAGCTGGCCCCAGGGACATGTTAATTTTTTTGCTCATATATGTGTTCCAGTGGTTCTTTAACTCATTATCTGTTCTACCTGGTAAATGACTTGCTATTAACGACCACCTGAAACATAAATGGTAAGCGTTAAATTTAATTTGGAAAATACTTATATTTGGTGCTGAATTAAGTTTTATACTAATATATATATATATTTTCTTTTTACAAAAAAAAAAAATTGGTAATTATATTGAGGATTGGTTCTGAAATTTAGGTGGTCTAGATGAGCCTTGAAAATGGATCCTTAAGTTATGGTAAAGTTGTAGTTAATAATATAACCTTAAATGATTTGCAGGCCAATTTTTTTTTTTTTTTATTTTTTATTTTTTACTAAAAAAACAAATAATGAAAGCTAGTTAAATGTATAACACGAGTTATGTTTGTTCTTCATCTTTCTTTTTATTAAATTGGAGAGTCTCAATCTAGAATTGAGGCCCCTAAACGGCCGCCTATGCTGCCGGCCCGAATTATAGTAGGAATAAGAATCTAACCTTTTGCCGAAAGAGACATGCAACTTAATGATGATCTCTTCCTCTTCAGTAGTAATGTTACCCCTCTTCAAATCAGACCTCAAGTAGTTAACCCAACGTAATCTGCAACTCTTTCCACACCTAAGCAACCCTTTTAACAACAAAACAAAACCGTTAAGTAAAAATTGAGAAGGTGGCCAAGATGAAATATATTTTTTAATTCATTATCTCCCCATAATATACCCTGGGCGTTGCACTCTAAAAGCGCTTATTTTTGCTAATCCCGGCTACATCCTGGGAGGCAGTAAAATTGAAACCATCTTCAATATATAATTACTTTAACATTGAGATTACTTGCCTGCTTTCTGGGGCAGTAACCTCCATGACCCTTCTCCGTTAGCTTGAATATACTTGGTCAAAATTTCATCTTCTTTGGCTGTCCATTTCCCCTTCTTCAGTCCCACTTTCTCACAACATGGAGCTCTCCCCATTTCTCTTAAAGTACAAGCTTCAAGTATAAGAGCAAAGTGTTTGCAAGTAAAGAGCTAGAGCTTTTATTTGTTACCTCTTTGGATTCAAGCATGAAAGAGTAAAAACTAGTGTAATTTATACAGACAGATCAGATACGTGAACACATCTCATGTGACCATGTTTATGCCCTACCTAAACATAATTTGTCCTTTTATTGGGTTTTGGTTTGTTAAATAATGGGGGCCAACAAATTTTATTGCTTGCTTTTTTTGACTCACCTACCTTTACTCATTGCTTGTATTATATTAAAACAATAGTAAGTAGAACCCAAACATGAAAAAGTCAGTTATATTCTTCTATGAATGATAAATAATATAAATTACGGGAAAAAACTTTCATTTTCGTATCCTATTATTTGAAAATATCTATATATTAAAAGAAAAAAGGACTTCAATGTCTTTATTGTTCATTTTTGTACTTTTACTATTTATTTTTCATTTTTATCACCTATGAGATGACCAATCTATATATGGAAAGAAAAAAAAGACTTCAATGTCTTTATTTTACATTTTCTCCACTTTTACTGTTTATTTTTCATTTTTATCACCTAAAAAATTATGTATTGTTATAAAGAAAATTGAAAATAGAAGAAGATAATATACCTCGTAAAACTGCAGATTTTTCTTATTAATTATGAATGAATAAAAATAAAAACTACAAAGGGCTTCTTTATATTTATAGGGAGGAGTTATAGTGGGATAAGTAAAAATAATTATCTAAATAATAAAATACAAGATAAATGTTAAAAGTAGTGGAGATCACCACAATATATATATTTACAACACTCCCACTTGAGCCCGACTACTTTAATCCTACATAATTTGTTTGACTTCTGGACATGATAACTTTGTCGCATTAAAACATTGCCAGTAAAACCTAGTGAGACAAAACCTGGTTGAAGGAAAAAGAGTACAATGCATTTGTGTCACGTCAATGAATATGCCCCCTGATGAAAGATATATTTAGGATAATTTACTAAGTCGACGCATGCCAATGCTACGTATAAGCTTCTCAAACGTTGATGTCAGTAAAGCTTTCGTAAATAAGTCTGTAAAATTTTTGGTTGATCGTATTTACTTGACATCAATTTGCTTGCTTTGTTGGAGCTCGTGAGTATGAAATAATTTTGGTGAGATGTACTTGGTTATGTGTCCCTTGATGTACCATCCTATAGTTTGTGCAATACAGGCAATATTATCTTCATATATTACTGTCGGAATATTAGTGGTAGAGTTTAAATTGCATATGCTCTGAATGTGATGGATAAGTGACATTAACCATATACATTCTCTGCTTGCTTCATGTAGTGCAAGTATCTCTGAGTGATTGGAAGATGTAGCAGTAAAAGACTGTTTTGTAGATCGCCATGAAATTACCGTGTTATTGTAGGTAAAAACATATCCTTTCTGTGAACATACCTTATGAGGGTCAGAGAGATATCATGCATCAGTATAACCAACAAGGCCTGGATTTTGTGTTAGCTCATTTGAGTAAAATAATCCAAAGTCTTTAGTCCCATGAAGATAACAGAAGATATGTTTGACGCCATTCCGATGTCGTCGAGTTGACGCAGAGCTAAATCTTGCCAATAAATTTACTGAGAATGCAATATCCGGTCTAGTACATTGAGCTAAATATAATAAGGCACCAATTCTACTAAGATATGGTACTTCTTCATTATCTTCTTTAGGACGAAATTGATCATTTTTAGGATCAAGAGATCGGACTACCATGGGAGTAATTAATGGATGAGCATTATCCATATTGAAACATTTTAGAATCTTTTCAATATAATCACACTGATGGATAAATAGTCCATTAGTTTTATGCTCGATTTGTAAGCCGAGATAATATTTCATTTTCCCCAAGTCTTTCATCTCAAATTCTCTTTTCAAATATTCAGTAATTTTTAAAAGCTGTTCAGGAGTTCCAATAAAGTTCATGTCGTCGACATATATTGCTATGATGAAGAAAAAGCTAAAGGAGGACCCTTGAAAACATGTGGAGAGGCTGGGAAGAATGAGGGGGTCATTGGAATGGAGGATGACACCCCATTTTTAAAGGTGGGTGGTGTTGGGAACGAGGCTGAGGAAGAGTCTGGTCAAATGGAGGAGCACACCCCCACCCTGATGGTTGACGACGCCGAGAAGACTCCACTCATCGAAAAGTCGGTTGTAAGGATTCTTGACGCTCCTGTCACTAATACTCTGGTTGTTCCAGCCGTCGATATTCTAGAAACTGAAGAAGATTAATTAGGTTTTATTGTATTTAGAATATTTTATAAATACTTTAACTTGATAAATTTTTGTAACTTAACGAGCTTTTCTAATGAAAGGAGATATTCTTTTGAGTTTTTTTTCTCTCCCTTGTATGTTTATCTTTGTTTTTGTGGACGTGTCGTTAATAATTTGGTAGTTTTGCTTCTTTGTTGACTCGAAACTTATAATTTGATGTTGACTTGGGGTTTTGGCTTAAGCGGAGGCTTGGATTTGGTTGATTGGGAATAATGTCGACTCATGACTTAGGCTTAGATGAAGGCCAAGTCTTGATGGCTTGGGAGTGTTGTTGATGATGAAAACTAAAAATTACACATTTATTAAAAGAAAAATTAATCATTTTACACTTGTAGTTCCATTAATCCCCTTGATTTAGCACATTTGTGAAATAATAATTAAATTTATATTTTAATTTTTTTATTGTGATTTTTATTTATTGTGTAGGCAAAATACAACTTTGGAAGCTCATCAGGAAAAATGAATATGAAATATGAACTCCAGGACCCGGAAATCCTAAAAGAGCGTGACAGCTATATTCAAATCGAACTTGGAAAATATTCACCATGATTAGATCAACAACAAAATGAACTTATAATGTATTAAGCCACACAATATTTTTATTATTATTATTATAAAAAGACTAAATAAAAAAAAAAACAAATCAATAGAAAATAAAATAAAAAAGAGTAAAAAACTAAATAACAAAAACAAAAAAAATGATTTGCAATTGCTTTCCGCCTTTCGGTGGAAAGCCATTGCAAGCTCAGGTTGTAATTTGCACAAGAGGTGCTCAACACCTCATTTAGGCAGTAAAATTTTCACAGGTCTCTCTTGAGATTTTTTGGGATGAGCTTTTGTGTGTATTTTTTCTTTTGTAATTTATTTTTCTTTTATTAATACAATTATGAATATTTTTATTTATATCTTGTTGTGCTAATTTGTATCATGCTGTGGTAAATGGTGAAGCTAGTGGTATGAAAATATATGCGATTTTTATGTTATATTTTATAAATTATGATAATTTTCCAAATAAAATTTATACTCTTTCCAGTTTATTGAGGACTATTGACTAGCTATAGGCAGTCCCTGATTGGCACAAATAATACTTGAATCCCATAAATGAGAGAATGGACTATTAAAGATCTGAATTAATTATAGACAATAAGGTTCCGTATATATGGCTAGTTTTATATATTTAGCATAATTGAGTACCTAACTGAACTTGTTATAGATAAATATTATCTCCGCCTTTATGGCTGATTTTATATGTTTTGGCATATTTAGTACGTTGACATGACTAATTATTTGTTAGGGTTGGTGCTTGGAGCGCTAATTTTCTTATGTATTTTCATGTAAATACTTATGTAACATTTTATTATGAATAAAATAAACAGTTTCTATTATATAACATCTCTTTATATATGGTAAAGACATAATTGACCTTAGAATGATTAGTTATGATACTGTTCAAAAACGTCACAACTGACATTGAGTTGTATCATGACGTTGTCATTCTTAGACAGTTCCTGGTCAATGTTTACACTACTTGGTCAGTAAAGTAAACCCGATGAGACTGGTACATGTCGTATACTGGAATCTTGGATTCTAATGGTTTCTCAATGAACCATGAGTCTTGGAGACTCGTATAGACCTGTTGGTGTTTATAGCGGATAAACACTAAACGATTCACTGAAGATTCTTAATAGATGCTACACCAACGTCAATAAGAATCTTCTCGGGTTGAGTAGCATAATGATTCCTTGACTTGAGATACCACTGTGGATATATGAGATATCCTCCACACTTAGATGGCAGTCACGTCACCGACCTATTAAGGTCAGACCTCCGTCTGTCCGTTGGGTGTGGACTGATCCTCAGGATATCCTCTGTGTGTCAAGATAGAATCATTCAGCTCTGTGTACAGAGCATAGGTATTCAATATGGAATTAGTAATATGTTAAATCCATGGGCCCTTGGTACACTGTAGAAGCGAGTTCTAACTGTTATTAAGATATTGGTAATAGAAACGTCGACGTGATTATATCTATAGAGATTTGACGTTTATATCTATATCTCTGGAATAATCTGGATACCTGTTATGGAGGGATTATATGTATGTAATGACCTCGGCCTGTATGATTCAGTGAGTTTATCTGTGATCGTCATAATTTACGGGTGAGTAGATTATGGACATGAAATTGGATTTCGTGACGGATATGCCTGAACCTCGAAAGTCCCACTAATGAAATATACTCGTAGTGTAGAGCACTATGGTAACTTTTATGAATAATATTGATTATTTATAAATCGTTTAACGGTTAAATGAAAGATACATGCAAAGAGACATTTTGGTCATTTCCTAATTAATGTGTATTTGTATTTAATGCATGATTTTATTAAATACACATTAATTAATGTCAAATTGTGATATTTGACATATATCATTAATATATGTATTTGAGATATTTAAAGTAAATATAATACATATATTTGAGATATTTGTATTTAATTAATCAATTAATTATTTAATTGTTAAATAATTAAAGTAATTAAAATCTAAATATCTGATATTATGATAAAGTTAGGAAATGATTAATTTGTGTATATTGTTGACTTTCCTTTAAAGATAAAAGTAAGTCAAATGGTATTTGGCTTGTTTAGATATTTGTTTATTTAAAAAAATTAACAAAATATCTAGTATTTTTTACAAGGCCAAATTCGGCCAAACCCTAGCATATTTAAAGTTTTATTTTTTCCATTTCCTTCAAACAAGTCTAAGCCTCCAAAACATAAACAAAATAAGTTAGAGAGAAAAAGAGAAGAAACAAAAAGAAAAACTAAAGAAAGCTTAGATTTTGTAAATATTTCCACCTTTCTATTAGAAGGAAATTTGTTCCTTTCTGTTCTTGGCTATAACATCGTTTGTTCTTAAGTTTTTCTACTCTTTCTTTTTTGTGTTTTTGATGGTTGGAAGCATGGGTGATGGATGTATGCATGTATGATAATGAAAGAAAGCTGGTAAAGAGTTAGTAAGCATTCTTTTGGTTATTTGATGATCATGTTGCCATTCTAGAGTTGTTAGGCCACTCATTGATGACCTAGAATTTTTCTAGAGTTATTTCAAAGTGGTGAGACTTATTTAGTGTGGTAGAGATTGATTAAAGTATTGGATTTGTTTAATTTGGTGTAATTTGATTAATTTGATTAATATGTAAAATTAGGGTTTGTACCCCTTCCAAATTTGGGACTTTTCATATATGTGTTGTGTAATGATGTATATATGATGTATATTAAATTTGGTGTTGATTGGATATCAGCTAATATTGTTTTGAACAAGATTGGACCAAAATGCACAAGTTGGAAAATATTTGGCCTTCTCGGCAATTTGGGGATTTTATGGCTTTTGAGTTGAAATTTTTATTTTGATCTATTGGATATTTATAAATCATTTTGGGATTGATTTGGAATCACTTAATTTTTTATTTGACAATTTAAGGACTAAAATGAACAAAATACAAAGTATTGGGGGGTCTCTCGGTAATTAATGAAAAATAAGATTTTTGGGTAAAAAATTTGCAGTTTTTAAGTATTGAGTAATTAGAATAAATAAGTTTAATTTAATTGCCCAAGAAAAATTATTGAAATTGGAAAATTTTGATTTTCCGCGTTCCACTGCCCTTACCCGGATTTGCCTCTAAAAACCCCAACAAAATAGTATCAGAGCGAGTCTGATTCTGAACACTTGATATGATTATGCTTTTAAATTTAATTTTTAATGTAATCTTTACTTTATGTATGCATGTGTTTATTTAATTTGATTAAATAAAGTAAAACCATCTTTTGCGGAAAATCCCTTTTTATAAACAAGGTTTTATTTTTAATATGTATTTGATGCATGTTACTTGGTCCGTCTTGTCAATACCGCTTATGGATAAATAATCTATTACTATATCTGAGAATGTGCCAAAGCTGTGATGATATAGCCGGTACAGATTTATCTGTACCGAATATAGTTTTGATATTAGGTAAATTCAAGTGAAAGTGGAATCCTGAATGTGCCAAAGCTGTCAGGGTTACACAAGTATCTTGAATTTATCATTGACAAGTTTAACCTTGATACACCTCCTTGTGAACGTGCCAAAGCTGTCACAATGAGAAACGATCAGGACCGAAACCCATGAGTCACTTGTGAGTGGTTGATAATGAGTTGTCTACCTAATGAATATACGTAAGCGAGAACATGTCAAAGCTGTGAGCTGAAATATATTCATGGGGTCCACTTTTCACTATTGTATTTAATTTGATTATTTCTTATTATGTATTCTGTTTGGGTATTACAATTTTGCATGAAATAGTGGGAGATGCATTTTTTAGATTAAAAATCCATGATCTATTTAATTTTTTTGATATTATATGAAACTATTTTGTCTGCTAACAGTTTATTCATTATCTATTTGATAGATATGCGACGGCAGCGCCTTCAAACAATCTTATTGCTCGTATGCTTGATATGAATAAGCTTAAAGGCGCTGAGAATTTTGCAGACTGGGATATGGATTTGATGATCTCACTCGGATCTGAGAAGTTGAGATATATTTTGGAAAGTCCATTACTCCTTGTTATATCTGAAGATGCATCGCCTGAAGAGATTGAGACTTTCCAAAAATGGAAAGATAATGATTTAAGGGTTAAGTCATTTATTCTCAGTTCTCTGTCTTTTGAACTGAAGAGGCAATATTTTGAGATGCATGATGCTTATAGCATGATGACACAACTTCTTGAATCATTCATGAACCAGGAACAGGTCGTGGTTCATAGAGTAGCAATGGAACTATTCCATTCTAAACTTGACGAGGGACAGGCTGTGAGCACACATGTGTTTCTTTTGTTCGAGTAATTGAGATGCAGTGATTTCCCTCTCAATGATACTCTAGGATGAAGTGTCATACTTTGTTCGCTCTTGGCGTCGTAACGCCGGTTTGTCATGTACTTCAACATGAATAGGATTCACTGCACTTACCGTGAGTTACATAGGATGCTTCTCACAGCGGAGGAGGATTTGAAGAAGGGAGTTTCGACTCGCCTTCCGAAACCCACTTCACTTTCTGCCTCTTTCTACTCCAAGTCGAAGGGGAAAAGACGAAAGGAAATAAGAAGAAAGGTTTCAATGTTCCTCCGCAGGCTAAGGTAGCGAAGCTCAAGAGAGATTCTGAAGATAAATGCCATCACTGCCAGAAGGTCGGGCACTGGAAGATAAACTGTCCTGACTACCTTGCCCAGATTAGGAAGGAAAAATCATCGACATCAGGTACTTTTATTTTTCTCGTTATTGATATCTCATTAGCTTGTGAAGCTATTACATCCGGTTGTATTTTAGATTCTGCTTATCCTATTCACATTTGCAATTCGTTGCAGGTGCTGACGGAAAGTAGACGGTTGAAATCTGAGGAGATGTAGTTGCGATTCAGGAGTGGCGAATCTCTGGATGCGGTTGTAGTGGGCTTATACGACATTCCCCTACTCAGTGGGAGACTTTTGTTGCATGACTGCTTTTTTGTGCCAAGATGTGTGGCAAAAATTATATCACTTTTTGTATTAGATACTAAAGGACATTTGCAATGATGTATGAACTTTTCCACGTGGGACCAAGCTTTCCGTCTCCCACTCATTTAGTGTTCTAAAGGACATTGCGTAGGACCCAATCTCCTTTTTTAAAGTTTCGACACCTGACATTCTTGTTAAATTGCTTAGCCATCCTTTACTGGTGGGCAAAAAGTCATATCAGTGTATGTTCCCTTAACTCATCAATGGTGTCGAGGCTATGATTAATGAGCTGTCTGTTGGATTCCTCTTTGAGCCTCTAGTATATTAGGGATGAGATGCTTCTTTCGACAGGTATGGTTGCCTTGATTCCAAATGCAAATGAGAAGAGGGTCTCTCCAGTTGATAAGCATATTGTTTATCAGTAAGACGAAGGTGCCCCTGGAAGCTCGTCCGCTCACGCTCCTTTAACTTTCTCCAGTCGCTTATTCAAAGTATTGATGATGGTTTTATTGGAAGACTCATCTTTTCCATTAGCTTAGGGGAATCGTGGAGTTTTTAAGCTGAGCTTTATCCCCCAATATCGTAGAAGTCTTGGAAGCGATGGCTGATGAACTATGAGCTATTGTCTGTGACTATCTCCCTCGCCATCTCAAACTAAAGATAATGTTCTTCCAAACAAAGGTATATACTTCTCGATCTCGTGTTCTAGCAAAGGCCTCGGATTTGATCCACTTGGAGTAGTAGTTAGTGAGTGCAAGCATGTAGAATCGTAGGCCTGGGGCTGTTGAAAACTTGACCACAATGTCAATCCCCCACTTCATGAATGGCCGCGAGGAGAGGATAGGGTTGAGATTTTCTGGTGGTAAATGGGAGACTGGGGCGAACCTTTGACATTTTTCTCATCGATGAGCGAACTCTACAGTGTCGGCTTGCATATTAGGCAAATAATATCCTATCGATTTCCATCTTAACCACATATTTCTTGTTAAAATGTTTTCCTTAATAAAGAGATGCTTCCCCAATAAACACAACCCTCAACATTATAAAAAGAGAGAAAAAACACATAAAATGGGGACTTTTGGAGAAGACGTGAAAACCAAACCCTAAAACATTAACCATAAGTTTCCCAACTCCAGTAAGAGATCCAGCAACTAACCTACTTATAGGACACATAACTTGACGACGTTGTTCTAGGCTCGAGGCCTAGTCGGGAGTATGGAGTAACCCAAGGGGGAACTAAACCGGAGAAATAACATGGAGTCGTGACCGGTGCGTAATCACACGCATATAACACAAGCGCACGTATCATTCAAGTAGTATAAAAAGTATCGATCCCACGAGGACTTAATACCTAATCTATTAATTTTATGAGGTTAAATGATTACTAGTATCTAACAGATTGATTGATTGATTTGAAATGGTGAAGATTTTAAATTTAAAAACAAGTAAATAAAATTGCACGAATGTAGGTTTAAGAAAATTCAATATTAAAAACTATTTAGGGTTGTGATTTCTTCCAATATCATTTTAAAGATGAAGTGGTTATTTTATGTTTGTATAATAAATCGGTTTACTAACCCGGAACACTAAATTATGCGAAAGCCTCTGTAGATGGTCAGACTCAAATACCCAGTATAACCCAATTGAACCATATGTCTATGTCAACCAAATTACCTGGATTCATTAAGTTTAAGTTCCAATTATGGCTACCCCCGCCCGACAGGTATATGGCTATCCTGTAAGGATATCTATTAAAGGGTTATCTATCCTCAAGGAAGATCGTGGGCTATTAAGTTTAAGGCTGAAACCTAAAATTCCTTTGTCAAGTTTATTTTAGATTTACCACATCAATCTTATTGGTGATCAGACAACAAGAAGCATTAAGCTTAAGACTTAATAAGTAAACCTTTAAATTACCCAAACTATAAAAGAACCCCTTATAAACCGGTGATATTAGAATTCATCACAACCCCAGATAACTAACTTAGTTATGACACATAACTAGGGCTAGTAAAAACTTAAATAAAATAAAAGACATAAAGTAAAATACTGAAAAGTAAATTGCTGAAAAGTAAATGACGGAAAGTAAATGCTGAAATTAAATACTGAAAATTAAATGCTGAAAAGTAAAAGACATAAAGTAAATTACTGAAAAGTAAATACTGAAAGTAAATTGCTGAAAGTAAATTGCTGAAAAGTAAATTCTGAAAGTAAATAAAGTAAAAGTACAATAAAAGAAAATGCTGAGGTAAAAGGATCCACTTTTATTACTTCTATTTTAGATATCTCCCTTAATATAATATATTAACTTTGCATGATAATTACCAACCAGCCATAGAGGCGGTATTCAGATTAAGTCAAATTAATAATTATTTACCAACCGACCAATCAGGCGGTATCCAGTTTAGTCAGGTTAAAGCCAATTTAAATAATTACCAACCGACCAATATGGCGGTATCCTCGTTAAATCAGGTTTTAACTAGTTTATATATTATAATTAAAGGAGATTAATCTAAATATTAGTAATAAAAGTTTTACCTTTTACTCCACCAAAGGGGAGTTACCTCCTCATTACTGAAAAGTAAAAACTGAAAATTAAAGAAAGAAAAGTACTGTGCATAAAAGTAAATTGCGGAAAGTAAAAACTGAAAAGTAAAGAAAAGAAAGTGCGAAAGCGGAAATTAATTACTGAAAGCTGTAAATAAACAAACAAGATACAATCTTTTTAGTATTCTTAAGGAATTCCTTAGAAGAAAGTATGAATTTACAAATGAAATGGCTTGGTATTTATAGGCAAAATTTTGCCTCCATCAAATCATCCACCAAATCCATTATTAATTGCTCCACTAATTGCTCCACCAAATCCATTATTAATTGCTCCACTAATTTCTTATCATGTTTGGTGGTGATTTGATAATTTTTATTATTTATTTATTAATTTATTTTTTTGCTTTGAAAATGATTGAAAATGACTTTAATAATTACACACAACACACTTCTGGATGGTTCATCAATTTCGGGCATGAAATCTTCAGAATTAGAAATTATTTTGTCTTTCAAAGTTGTAGAACTTTGCGTCTTCTTTAATCTGGAACTTGAATCAGCTCAATCCGATATTGGAGTAAAACGTTATGCCCACAATACAACAAATGCGCAAAATTGGAATTTCCAAAACTGCACTTCGTTGAAACGCCCTTTCAAGTTTCCAATCTCCAAAATTAATATGTCAAGTCCAATTTTTGCCCTTATTTGACCCACATTTCATCCTTAATGATTTCATTGGGTCCCAATATTATTTTATCTGTAAAATAAACTAAAACACATCAAAACGTAATCAAACCCGAGAAACTAAACAAAATATTAAGTAAAAGAGGCGGTAAATATTGATATATTTTGCGCTCATCACACCCCCAAACCTAACATTTTGCTAGTCCTCGAGCAAAACAATAAAATAAAATACAAGAAACAATTGAAATTAAACTAAGCCACTTTTGTAGGGATCATGGTTGCATTTAGCATATGCAACAAGCCTTTAAACCCCTAGGTATCCCTAGTGGAAGAGTTGTAGTCTCGTGAGAGTTTATATCAATGATACCCACAAATATTTTACAAAAGTAAAAATGTAGTGAAACTAATGCACACAAAAGCAGAAAGACAAGCGAAAAGAGAATAAAGAAGTTAGTGACTAATCAGGTGAAACTTCTACTCCAAGTTACTAGTTGTTTTCTTTCCTTCTAAATTACCGAATAAGTAAATTCTCCTATTATATTTACCATTCTCCATATACACAGCCGACAAAATATTAAACAACTCATTTTTGCCCACAACAATCACAAGTGTAGTTGATAAGAGAGTAATATTTTTGTCCTAAAGTTTTATCAGATTTCACACTTTTTGTAGCAATGGAATAATTTTTCTGATTTTTTTCTTTGATTTTTGATTTTTTTTTATTTATATACAATATATTCCATTTATGTAGCGAGTGTTGGGTCGGTGGCTCCCAAACCAGTTGGCTTTAGGGCACCAGGTGTTAAAACACCCTTACAGACTTAATTACTCATACTTCAGATATATATATTTTTGCAGCATCTTTGATCCATGTAGCGAGCTTTGGGCCAGTGACACCCAAACCAGTTGGCTTTAGGGCACTAGGTGTTAAAACACCCTAACAGACTTAATAACTCGGATCTCAGATGTTTTTTTTTTACTCCATCACTTTTTGAGATGCTTCCTCAATTAAACTAGAGCACTGAATATTACAAGCTTTTCAATTTTAGCTCATTTCCGTATGTTACAATGCATATTGATAATATCTGCTAACTGAGCATATGAAGATCCATTTTAGTCAGTTTTATGGAGAATTTACAAATTAAATAATTTAAAATGAAATCAACAAAAACTAACTTGTTTAAAAAATGGTTTGAGATACGTCTCAGGAGTGGAAATTCCTTACACAGCTATCTCTTACCAATTTCACCTTTTTAGTCAAACTAAAAACACAAAAACACAAAATATTTTTGTAATTTTTCAAAATTTTTTGTATTTTTTGAAAAATTTAGGACTAAAAATAAAAACAACACACAAACTAAAAACAAGGTACTGATCAACTAATTCCCTCCCTCAAACCTAAATGAGACATTGTCCCCAATGTCTTAAACAGTAGAAGAAGAGTTTAGAAGATAATACCTGGATAACTGAAATTCTACAGGAAATTAAAGGTTAAGATCCAGATTAATCCGACGCCTCTTACCACGATCGTCCTCGAACCAATTTATCTTTGAAATGATAGGGTCAATTTGTGGTTCATAGGGTAAGATTTGGTCAATTAGATCCGGAGCAGTTCTGGCAGTAAAGAGTAGTTATTTTAAAGGTTTTGACACGAACCCATTTCTCCAGGCATCATCAAGAAACACACAAAGAAAATCATAAAATTCATCAACGTTGTACAGTCCAAGTGGTTTCTGGTGTATGTTCAGGTTCGCCCAAGACAACACTGTAAAAATTTCCTCCAATGTACCCAAGCCACATGGCAAAGCAATAAAAGCATCAGCACGGTTAATCATTTCTACCAATCGTTCAGACATACCTGGCACGATTAGTTCATCTCCGTTTGATGGTCCAATAATATTTGCATCCGCCAAGGGTTTTGGAATGATTCCCAAAACGTGACTGCCTCATTCCTGTACGGCTTTTGAAACGATCCCCATAAGTCTAAGATTGCCTCCGCCATATACTAAGTGCATATTCCTTGCAGTTAAGACTCGACCCAATTCCTGTGCTGCTTCTACGTATTGTGGCTTAATACCAACACTAGTACCGCAAAACACACAGATGTTTTTTGTTGGACAGTTATGACCCATAGCGTCACTATTTGTAAAAACATTGTGGTTTTGTACAAATTAACTATGTAGTAATGGAAATTTCCATTTATCATTTCGTAATTAGATTACTTAAATGTGTGAATGATGAAAGTCCTTATGATTAGTTCCGGATTGAGATGATATGAGACAGTATCAATCCACGACGGTTTAATCATTAAATATCCCTAGTCGTAGTATTATCGAGACTGGACATCGATAATGCGGAATAGACTAGTGTCGCACTTGTGCGTGTTATGGAAGCGTAACAGCATAGTTCTCATATATTTAAGTATTGGATACTTATGCAAGTGTTGTAGGAGGTTGTGTTTTACCGATGGTACGGAAAACAGCTTCGCTCTGGATAGACCCCGCGGAATCCCACTGGTAGTATGACTATGTGTCTATGGGAGTCCGCATCAGGGTAGGTGTATTTGGTCTTAACCTAAGACTTGCATCGCTAGTACTTGCGACAATCGATACGCTTTAGTTTTGGTCATCCAGGACTTTAACAGGTTCTGTGTACGCCTCTTCTGGGTTTATTGAGAATCGTAGTGTATTGGATGTGATGTCAAGACGAAAGTATCACTTCAGTCATATGGAGATGATGGTCACGCAGGGATACAGAACTGGTTCTCTAAGGGTTGCAACCATCGGGATAATATGACTTGGTAATGATTATCCGATAATAAAGAGACTAGTTGCTAGTAATCTGATATATGCTTCGTACGGGGCAGACACTGTACCAGCCCCAGGCCTTGCATGTGACATCCGATACTGGATCGTAATACGAAATACTACGTATACTACGCCTGTTAAAGATCGTATATTCCATTAAGAATATTACTGGAGAATTGGGTAGGCATAGCGCTTTGCTAGAAGCCAACTTTGTCTTGTAAATCGGTAAAAACGTAGTACTAGGTACGTACGTGTTCGGATAGTCCGACGACTGGATTTACTGCCAACATATCCAGTGATCTCTTGGGTCGCTTCCCGAAGATTCACCGATGACGTATGATTCGAGCTAAATTAATCTGGGATTAATTGCGGAGAGATTTTATCTGGGATAAAATAATATTTCAAGAGAGAGAAATATTAATTTGGAATTAATCGATAAAATAATATATTTGATATATTAAACGAAATTAGATTGCGACGCGGAATTACAATTAGATTTTTATTCGGGCAAATGAGTTAATTTAGAATTAATTCGTTAGCGACGTGAATAGTAATTTTGCTAGGCATAATTATTTAATTAAATTTGATTTAATTACGTCACGACGGAAGTTCGTTAATTCGGAATTAGCAAACCCGAGCCCGGGAGTGTTTGCGGGCCCACTCGTATTTTGAATCGAGTGGGGCCCACATGTCACATCAACCATCACATCACTTGTCACCTTTAGTTGATTTTGGTTGATGTGTTTATGTGAGTTGGTGAAGGTGTGTTATACACTCCAAGTCAAAGCTTTGATGGACTTTTACCAAATCCAACTTTTGGTATATCAATTTAATTTGTTTTTGAAACAAATACACAAGCTTATTCTCTCTCTCATCACCGAAACTTGGAGCAAGTTTTTCTCTCCCAAATTTCTTCTTCCTTCACCGAAAGTTACAAGGAGAAATATAAGGATTTTTGTTGCAAAAATTCTCAAAGGGCTAGCACTCTTCAAGGGATCATACAAGGTGTTAGGGAAACCAACACAAGAGCTTGGAATCTTGAAAAAGCTTGGAGCTTGATCATCTTCTTCCTTGGACTGCCTTGGCCGAATCTTAAAGCTTCTTGGAGGAGAAATTTTGTTGATCAATGCATCCATTATCCGCTCAATGTAAGTGTATTTCCGCCACTCTTCTTTGTTATTCATTCATGATTTTATGCTTATTTGATCTTGGGACTAAATCTAGAAACCCAACAATAGTATCATTGAGCCTAAATGAGCATGAAATGTATTATGGTAAAATTTGGGTAAAATCAATTTGAGCATGATTTGATAAAATTGATTGATTGAGTATGCTTAAATGTTGATATATCGAGGTTGGATTGGATCAATTTCATGTATTATTGATTGGATCAATTTTTGCCCCTTGGATAGGCTTGGCCGAATTATGTTGTTACCCTAGGTTCTTGGTATTTTTTGTTTTGATGCTCATTGGATGACTTGAAACGAATTGGAAATGTCGATTTGTAATTCGATCGGATTGAAAAATGAAATCGGACAAAAATCCTTACCTTGGCCGAGAACAAATTAGCATGTATGGACTTGATTTTTGATTCAAGAATGTTGGACATTAGTTGAACAAATAGGATACATAATTAATTGGTTAAATTGTATTTTGGAAATATTGATTTTGTTAATTAATTGATGTATTACACTTTAATTAATTAAGTTATAAAATTTGGAATTTTAAAATTTGGTTAATTGGGCTTAATTTTGAATTGGGCTTTCCATTAAGTCCAAATGTAATATATGGGCTTTAAAAGTTTAATTGGGCCTTATGGGCTTAAAATTGTTTTCTTGGCAAATGAGGGTGATTCCTTAATTGGGCTTGGTAATTGGGTTTGACCCATATTGACCAAAGCCCATGCCTTATGAAATCAATTGAAAGCCCATCGGACTTTAATTAAACGAACGTTGGATGTTAGTTGGGCTTTGAGACTTGATTAGATTAGATTTGGAATCTAAGTCGTTAAAGCGCATTAAAAAGTGTAGATATTTAATTTAGAATTAAATAATTGAATTAGTATTGAATACGACTTAAATTAGATTTAACTAGTAGTTCGATATAATTCAAGAATTCGTACTTTGAGTACTTATTTGCAAACGAGTTGGGCTCGCACAAAATCAAATCGTTGTTTGAACATTGGATGATCACATAATTCAAAGACTAATTAATTGGATTAGATTGGTTGAATTGCATGCTATAAATGAATATATGGATGTGTTGAATGAATAGCGTATATCGGATGGATATTAGAAGGGAAATGGCAATTTTAGAAATTGTTGTAAATTTGGAATTTATAAATTGGACCTACGTGTCCAGCCTTATCTCTCATTATTTCTTTGTATTCTCTTCTCACCTAATTCCCCTAAATGTAATGAGGTTTCTATTATTGTATTATGTAATTGGGTAGAAGTAGAATAGTGCTAGCCGGGGAGAGGAAAATGTGTGTTTTGTTCTAGGAACAAGTTGTTAAATATCCATCCGCATATCGTTATTAATTTACTTTCGCGCCTTATTATGTGTTTAGAATGCATGTTTAAGGGTGTATGATGATGAGACCTAATAAAGATAATAAATTGGTTGCCAATTTACGCGAAAATCCCTCAAAACATATTAAGCGATATTTCCTTCCATTGAGTGATTCTTACTCAAGATCCAAGATTGGCATTGGCTTGTTGGCCAAAGTCAAGGCCTTTGTCATATCGCGGATGTGTTTGAATCATGAAAGTTTTGTTCCATATCGGTGTCTTGTCCAAGTTGTGATTTGTTGGCCAAAGTCAAGATCACTTCTTGTCCATCGACATTGATTACGAAACTTTCCCACGTCAATGGGTCCCGCTTAACTGGAATCATTAAGCTTGTTGTGCCAAAGCCAAAGCTTAGTTGATTCAGAGGAAACAGGTTAGGAAATACATTGGATGTATTGGCATATATATTGTATATATGTTTCGGACTTGGACGTCCACCTACCAGATTTAGGAATTGGATGAGATCCAATTGATCTTCGAGATCTACCTAGTTAAATATCATACAACTTGTTGGCCAAAGTCAAGGTTGTGCGTTATTTAACGGGATCCTAGCCCACTAGGAAACTGGGTTTCCCGAGTACTCGACGGAGGGTTAGAGGCTCGCCGAAAAATAGTGGGAGGCTAGTATTGAACTTGCAATTTCGTTCGAATACTTAGCTTTACACGCTTTCAAATATTTTCGTCAAAATTATTTTATTAGTTTGACTAATATAATGTTATTTTTCTTGTAACAGTTGGAATGTACCCTTCATTGTTAATCGGATAATTAGATTATCACGATCAAAATGACCGGAAAGAATAGTGTGCGTGACATTATCATGGGAGAAAATGTCTTCAACGGCACTAACTTCTCCGATTGGGAACTCAATCTAAGGATAGTCCTTGGATCTGAGAGGCTTCTATATACTATAGAGAGACCTCTTGGGCCTAAGCCCAGTTCTGATCAGTTGCTCGAGCTAGATCTTTGGAAGACACATAGTGACGACAATGCGACTGCTCAGTCAATTATGCTTGCTGCTATGACTCAGCAATTCCGTCGACAAAACAAGGGATTGGATCCCCATAGCATGTTGGTGAAGTTTCACGATCTGCACCGATCTAACCTTAGGTCGCAGCGATATGAGTTACAGAAGAAGTTCTTCCGTGCTCGGATGTCGGAGGGTACGTCTGTGGAACATCATGTGACACAGATGATTGCCGATATTGAGCAGCTTGGACAAATGGGGATTGTCTTTGAGATAGAGACCTCTATAGATTTGATCTTGCAGTCTCTCTCTGACACTTGGAGTGGGTTCATCATGAACTACAACATGATGAACCAAGAGCAGACTCTTGGAGAGCTGATGTCCACGCTGCGTGAGGCCGAGAAGGAGCTCTATAAGGGCAAAAAGCGCGAGGCACGCTTTTCTTCGACATCTCATTCACCGAGGGCTGGGCCCTGTTAGTGTTCCTAGAACATGCCAATGATCTAATAAACATGAAAACATGTTCATAAATTCAAAATAAGTTACGGAATTACTTTCATCGAATGGATTTGAGCTTTTAAATTTTTTTGAGAAGAAGATCTCCAAGATGGTTCCTTTGTTGATTCCAAGCTTTGAGTTGTGAGAAGTGATCTCCAAGATCCAACCTTCAATGTTGATTCCAAGCTTTGAGTTGTTTCCCTATCACCTTTGTTGATTCCTTGAAGTGCTAGCTAACTTGATTTTGCCACAAAATCAAAGAGAAGATGAAGACCATATTCACGCCCATTTGGAGGATATTAGGGTTTCCATTTTGTTCCAAGTGTGTTTTGTGTGAAGCATACACAAATGAGAGAGAGAGAAGGGTTTTGGTAAAAGCCAATATACCATTTTCACCTAAACAAGGTGGTTGGGTAAATGGTTTTGCCAAAACCATTCCAAGGTGGTTGGAAAGTGGATGGTATGGCATAAATGCCAACCACTCTCCCAAGTACCACATTTAAAGTGGGCCCCACATTTGAATTCAAAATTCAAATGTCTCTACGAACATTTGCCGCGGCTCGGATCCGTTTCATCCGATTAAACGAATTCTCGTCGCTAAATAATTAAATCTAATTTAATTAAATAACGATGCCTCGCAAATATATTACGAATGTCGTCTACGAATTAATTCTAAATTAATTCGTTCGTTCATATTAAAGTCCGACTTTAATTTCGTAACGAAATCCAATTCATATTAATATATCTGATATATTAATTTTAGCCCATACGAATAAATTAAATAGAAAAATCAAATTTAACTATTAAATTTATTCTACCGATTAATTCCAAATTAATCGTGTTTCCTCTCTTCCGAACACATTTAATCCCAGATTAAATAATACCTCAATTAATCCTAGATTAATTTTCTCTCTCTTAATTAATCCCAGATTAATTCTAATTCGAATCAACTGTCATCGGTGAATCTTTGGGAAGCGACCCAAGAGATCCCTGGATATGTTGGCAGTAAATACGGTCATCGGATTATCCGAATACGTGCGTACCTCGTACCACGTGCTTACCGATTTACAAGACATGGTTGGCTTCTAGCAAAGCACCGTGCCTACCCAATTCTCCAGAAATATTCTTACTGGAATATATAATCTATGTCAGGCGTAGTATACGTAGTATTTGCGCATTGCGATCCAGTATCGAATGTCACGTGCTAGGCCTGGGGCTGGAACTGTGTCTGCCCCGTACGAAGCACATGTCGGATGTTTGGTAACTAGTCTCTATTATCGGATATAAATGACCTAGTCATAATATCCCGATGACTGCAATACTTAAGAGCATTAGTACCGTATCCTACGTGACATCATCTCCACTATGACTGGAGTGATACTTTTGTCTTGACATCACACCCAATACACTACGATTCTCAACATACCCAGCAGAGGCGTACACAGAACCGGTTAAAGCCCTGGACGACCAAAACTAAAGCATATTGATTGTCGCAAGTGTTAGCGGTGCAAGTCTCAGGTTAAGACCAAATACACCTACCCTGATTTCGGACTTCCATAGACACATAGTCATACCACCAATGGAATTCCAAGGGGTCTATCCAGAGCGAAGCTGTTTTCTGTACCATCGGTAAAACACAACCTCCTATTACACTTGCATGAGTATCATATACCCAAATATATGAGAACTATGCTATTACGCTTCCATAATACGCACAAGTATAATACTAGTCTATTCCGCATTATCGATGTCTAGTCTCGATAATACTACGACTAGGGATATTTAATGATTAATCCTTCGTGGAATGATATTGTCTCATATCATCTCAATCCTGGAACTAATCATAATGACCTCATATCATTTATACATCTAGGTGATCTAATCATAATTGATAAGAGCGCAATCTCCTTGTCACATAGTTAATTTGTACAACAACACCATGATCTGTAAAAATAGTGACGCTATGGGTCATAACTGTCCAACAATCTCCCACTTGGCCAATAGCCAGTCACTCGAGTGTCTTACACCCGAACTACGTACGGTTCGCTCAAACTGTTGATGAAAGGCTTTCGTAAACGGATTTGTATGATTATCGTCTGATGCAATTCATTCGATCATCACATCGCCACGATGTATGATCCGAACGAATCAGATGAATAGTCGAAGTATATATCTGGATCGTTGATGAGACCATTAATTCTTTATTCTATGCTGTAGCCTAGCTCAGCTACTAACAGAACTATATCTAATCTAATTAGATTTGTTAATGACCCAGATGGCTTCTATTGCTGCCTCAGCCGCAGCAATAACCCGCATTTGTTGTTTATTCGGCAACAACATATTGCTTGGAAGATTTCCAGCTCACTGTACCGTTATTCAAACTGTATAGTACCGTTATTACGACTTTTAGTCGCTTAATCGGTTAGGAAACTTGCAACAGTGATCCCAGTCACTTCAAGTTCTCCATCTCCATAGTTTAAGACATCATCCTTAGTTCTCTAAGATACTAACGAATGTTCTTATTATCAATCCAGTGACTATCACTTGGATTGACCTGTTTGTGACTCCATATGCTCAAAGCGTATGAGACACCAGGTCACGTACATTTTTCAATGTACGAGTTCTCAGAGAGTGTTAACAACTTTAAATCTATCCCAGTAGATCTTTATTCCTAGAATAAAGGTTTTTTCTCCCAAGAATTCTACGGAGAGTTTTCATGAAAGCCAAGCTTTCACCGATTATAATATGGGAATATCATTTCCAAGAAATGACATATCATTTCATAAGGACATTTACTGTCACTGCGCTCCCACTAACCTCTTTATATACACAAGAATCATTTCATTTTAATTAAATCATACACCATTATGATTACATCAAAACGTTAGTTCCAAGAACGTAATGCTTACTTCAATCCCTCTATGGATCGAATAACCCGCAAACCTTGTTTGCTAGTTTTGGTACGACAAAACCGCCAAGATGTTGTAAACATCCTCCAAAAGATTTCCTTTTTAGGAAAGCGATTTTTTGGTTCAGCTGCCATATTTCATAAATGAAACATGCAGCACAGTAAGCATTATCCAAATGGATTTAACGTGGCAACAGGTAAAAGATTTCGTTGTAATCAACACAATGTTGATAATGATATCTTTCGGCTACAAGCCTAGCTTAGTATGTTGGTATGCTGCCATCCACATATGTCTTCCTTGAAGACTTATATAGTACCAATAGGCACAATGCCTTGCGGTACAACAACTAGTGTCCAAACATAGTTGTTATACATGGAATCCATTTCGGACTCATGGCACTTTGCCATAATAGGGAGTCGATACCTTGTATCACTTCCTCATACGTAGTCAGTTGGTATTTCTCAAAAGATTGACATCTTTATAAGGTGAGATCAGAAACCCATACCCCAGGTTGTTTTCTGATTCTCTCCGATCTAAGCGGTTCTTGTGTATTCGAATATTACTGGTATAGTTTCATCCATGATGAACTATTCGTGTTCCATTAAGGACTTGGTGCCTTGAACAGTATAACTCTGATTTTCATCGAGTTTTACTATCCTCCCACTTACCACTGCATATCGGTATTCCTTAGGAAAAACCGCATGGTGAGCAACAATTACATTGTTCTCAAGTGAGTTGTATAAGTACTATACTTTGGTTTCCCTAGGATAACCTACAATTGGCACTTATCCAATTTGGGTTCTTGTTTGGCATCATCCAAACATATGCTTAGCATTCCCAAATCAACAGGAGTGAGAAAGCCCAGTTTCTTTCATGTTCATATCTAATATGAAATCTGTCAAACAGATTTTTTTATGGAACCTTATTCAAAATAAGTATTGCACTGTTAATGCTTATCCCTTTTGAAGGAAAATGGTAGCTCAGAGCGACTCATGATTAACCTTATCATGTCCAACAAAATTCGGTTTCTCCGTTCGGACACACCGTCAAACTGACGTGTTCCGGGAGGAGTCCTCATTGAAAGAATACTATACTCTTTCAAGTATTTGAGAAACTTATTGCTTAAGTATTTTCATCATGGTCAAACCGTGATGTTTTAATACTTTAGCTGATCTGTTCGTCTATTTCGTGTCGAAACTCTAAAAGTTTCCAATTTGTGTTTCAAAAGAAACATATAACCATAACGCGATGCCACATCCGTAAGGTCACAAAACATTCATATCCACCTCTAGCCTAGCTAGACATGGGCCCACTTGCTTCACTATGAATAAGGCTAACAAATCGGTGGCTCTTGCACTTCTACCAAGTAAGGTATTTTAGGTACTTTACCTAATAAACTAGATTCGTAGACTTTATTTGAATGGAATCAAATCCGTCCTAGTATCCACTCTTCAAAAGTGTGGATATACGAGTCTTGTTTAATGTGTCCTAGACAATACTGCCACAAATAAGTCTTATCTGATCAAATCAGTTTGAGCTACTTGTTTGTCATATTATATGTTTGAGATTTATTTATATTCAAAATATAAATACTGTTATTCACATCTAATGTGTTTATCTCAATATCATCTTTATAAAATAAAACACTTTAGTGTTCTAGAATATAAAGGTATACTTGCAACGAGTTATACACTATATAGAGATATTGTTTCTAGTCAAACTAGTTACATTTTAACAGTTTCCTAATTTAAGTACATACCCGAAGGGTAGTTCCTAAAATTAGGTATCTACGGTTAAAACAGCGACTGTCGTCCCGTTTCATATTCGCAGATTAATCTCATCTGAAGTCAGTATCCTGCTCATAGCAGATTCTGCACATCAGTACATATATTTATGTATCACACTATTTAATATCTAAAATCCAATTTTAATATTAGTATTGAACATTCTTATGATAAACATACTTAAAGTCAGAGCCTTGCCCTTTCTTTTATTCCTTCATGTCTGCCTTGTCCATACGGCAGTCACGCTTCAATGACTCCGTTTGCCACAATTTAGGTAGACATCTTGGGATATGTCCTTTGTCTTCCTAGAAGACAATAATGATTTTGCCTTTGCCATTTTCTACATTCTAGAAGCCTTTGGCCAAGCCTTGGCCTTCTAGAATATTGAAGTAAGATGCGTCTTGCGCTACTTGCCTTATTGCAAACTTTGGCTTTGTCTCCTTGAGAATGACCATTAACTCTCCAAGAGTTATTAATTGCAATTTAATACTTCTAAGATCTAAGAATAGATCTATGAAGATCCTTCAATTTCTTCATCATACTTTAAGGATCTAATCCTTAGTTCTGATTAGGAAATTAAGGAGTCTTTATGGCAAGCATGATGGATTAAACACTAAAGTTATCATCACATGAATCTTCCAAAGATCATGCTCTACTATTTGCTTAACTCCGGGCTTAGGCCTAAGATGTTTTTTATCATCAAATAAAATCTCCTTAGTTTCAGGACTATCCTGAAATTTATTCCCAATTTGAAAATTAAAGTCGTTTAAACACATTTTCCTTAGGATAATGTTTTAAACACTAATCTTTCAATTTAATCTTGATTCTAATAGTCCAACTATTTAATCAACGATTTCAGGTACAATTTAATGTAATGATTACTATAGTCTAACTATATAACTTATTACAATTTTATTGGTTAAAATCAAATATATATTGATTACTATAATCCAATTATATATCATTATAAATGATCGGTTAAATCCAAATATTGATTACTATAATCCAATTATATAATCAACTATAAATGAAGGGTAAAATTCAAATATATTGATTACTATAATCCAATTATATAATCAACTATAAATGAAGTAGTTTGAATACAGTCCAACTGTTTAATTAAAACAACAATAAATATTAGTCCAACTAATATATAATTTATTTGACGAATGATATTTGATTGAGCGTGCATGGCAAGTAACTAAAAAAATATTGCAAATCTAATACTTGCCTCCCACTATTTTTCGGCGAGCCTCTAACCCTCTGTGGAGTACTCGGGAAACCTAGTTTCCTAGTGGGCTAGGAATCCGTTAAATAACACACAATCTTGACTTTGGCCAACAAATTGTATGATACTTAACTAGGTAGATCTCTAAGATCAATTGGATCTCATCCAATTCCTAGATCCAGTAGGTGGACATCCAAGTCCGAAACATATATCTTATATATGCCAATATATCAAATATATTACCTAACCTTTTTCCTCTGAATCAACTAAGCCTTGGCTTTGGCACAACAAACTTAATGATCCCAGTTAAGCGGAACCCATTGACATAGAAAACTTCGTAATCAATGTCGATGGACAAGAAGTGATCTTGACTTTGGCCAACAAATCACGACTTAGACAAGACACCGATATGGAACAAAGCCTTCATGATTCAAACACATCCGCAATTGACAAAGGTCTTGACTTTGGCCAACAAACCAATGCCAACTTTGGATCTTGAGTAAGAATCACTCAACGGAAGGAAAAACGCTTAATATGTTTTGAGGGTTTTTCGCGTGCAAATTGGCAACCAATTTATTATCTTTGTTAAGGTCTCATCATCATACACCCTTAAACATGCATTCTAAACACATAATAAAGCGCGTATAAATAAATAAATTAATAATGATATGCAGATGGATATCTCACAAATTGTTCCTAGAACAAATCACTCCATTTCCTCTCCCCAGCTAGAACTATTCTAACTTCTACCCAATTACTTAATACAATAAAGAAACCTCATTTACATTGAGGGGAATAGGTGAGAAGAGAAATACAATGAGAAAGGAGATAAAAGGCTGGACACGCAGGTCCAATTTAAATAAATTCTAAATTTATTACAATTTCCAAAATTACCCTCGCCCTTCTAATATCCATCCGATATACATTATTCATACAACACATTCATGTATTTATACAAATCATGTTATTCAATCAATCCAATCCAATTAATTAATCTTTGAATTAATGACCATCCAATGTTCAAACAACGATTTGATTTGCACGAGTCCAACTCGTTTAAGAATAAATACTTAAAGTACATATTCTTGAATTATATCGAACTACAACGTTAAATCCAATTTATTTGTATTCAATACTAATTCCAAATTTAATTCCAAATTAAATATTTACACTTACTTATAAGCCTTAAAGACTTGGATTCCAAATCCAATCTTAATGGGTCTCAAAGGCCCAATAACATCCAATGTCATTTCAATTAAAGTCCAATGGGCTTTTAATTGATTCTTAAGGCATGGGCTTTGGCCATAATGGATCAAACCCAAAATGCCAAGGCCCAATAGGAATCACCCTATTGCCAACAAATCAATTTAGGCCCATTAGGCCCAATCAAATTCTTTAAAGGGCCAAGTGATGTATTTGGACTTTATGGAATTGGTTTTGGGCCCAATTGGATCCAATCCAAAAGTCCAAAACCAAACTTAGTCAAACCAAGCCCATTAAGCCCAAATACACACTTTTAGCCCAATTCATAATTAAAGGCTTATTAATATAATTATAATATTCCAAATATCACAATTACTTTAATTAAAGTGTATTAGCCATGATTAATTAATTGAACTCAATATTTCCAAAATACCAATTAACTTAATTAATCATGCTTAATCCATCAATTTATGCTTAACACAAATTGAACCCAAAATTCATCATTTCATGCTCAACACAAAATTGAATCTAAAACACATCATTTCATGCTCAACATGCTCTTTGATTTTAACATAAAATTTATTGACTTTGATTCCAATCCAATCAAACCAACAATCAACATTTAAACACATCATTTCATGTTACAAAAATAAAAAAATATGCAGTGGACTGCACTGTCAAATTCGGCCATACTAAGGAGAAATTAAAAATTTGATCCAATCAATTTTTCTCAAATCTAATCATGCACAACTCTAAGTTAACATAATCTAAGCATGCTCAAAGCATCAATTTGAAGAAATCATGCTCAAAACACAAAAGCCCCAAATTTTAGTCTCATGAACCCTAAAATTTTCATGCTTAAAATTGGCTCTGATACCATTGTTAGTGTTCCTAGAACATGCCAAGGATCTAATAAGCATGAAAACATGTTCATAAATTCAAAATAAGTTGCGGAATTACTTACATTGAATGGATTTGAGCTTTTAAAATTTTTTGAGAAGAAGATCTCCAAGATGCTTCCTTTATTGATTCCAAGCTTTGAGTTGTGAGAAGTGATCTCCAAGATCCAACCTTCAATGTTGATTCCAAGCTTTGAGTTGTTTCCCTATCACCTTTTTTGATCCTTGAAGTGCTAGCTAACTTGATTTTGCCACAAAATCAAAGAGAAGAGGGAGACAATATTCACGCCCATTTGGAGGATATTAGGGTTTCCATTTTGTTCCAAGTGTGTTTTGTGTGAAGCATACACAAATGAGAGAGAGAGAAGGGTTTTGGTAAAAGCCAATTTACCCTTTTCACCTAAACAAGGTGGTTGGGTAAATGGGTTTGCCAAAACTATTCCAAGGTGGTTGGAAAGTGGATGGTATGGCATAAATGCCAACCACTCTCCCAACTACCACATTTAAAGTGGGCCCCACATTTGAATTCAAAATTCAAATGCTTTTTCAAAATTAATCCGATTAAACGAATTCTCGTCGCTAAATAATTAAATCTAATTTAATTAAATAACGATGCTTCGCAAATATATTACGAATGTCGTCTACGAATTAATTCTAAATTAATTCGTTCGTTCATATTAAAGTCCGACTTTAATTTCGTAACGAAATCCACTTCATATTAATATATCCGATATATTAATTTTAGCCCATACGAATAAATTAAATAGAAAAATCAAATTTAACTATTAAATTTATTCTACCGATTAATTCCAAATTAATCGTGTTCTTTCTCTTCCGAACACATTTAATCCCAGATTAAATAATACCTCAATTAATCCTAGATTAATTTTCTCTCTCTTAATTAATCCCAGATTAATTCTCTCTCTTAATTAATCCCAGATTAATTCTAATTCGAATCAACTGTCATCGGTGAATCTTTGGGAAGCGACCCAAGAGATCCCTGGATATGTTGGCAGTAAATACGGTCATCGGATTATCCGAATACGTGCGTACCTCGTACCACGTGCTTATCGATTTACAAGACATGGTTGGCTTCTAGCAAAGCACCGTGCCTACCAATTTCCAGAAATATTCTTACTGGAATATATAATCTATGTCAGGCGTAGTATACGTAGTATTTGCGCATTGCGATCCAGTATCGAATGTCACGTGCTAGGCCTGGGGCTGGAACTGTGTCTGCCCCGTAGGAAGCACATGTCAGATGTCTGGTAACTAGTCTCTATTATCGGATATAAATGACCTAGTCATAATATCCCGATGACTGTAGTACTTAAGAGCACTAGTACCGTATCCTACGTGACATCATCTCCACTATGACTGGAGTGATACTTCCGTCTTGACATCACACCCAATACACTACGATTCTCAATATACCCAGCAGAGGCGTACACAGAACCAGTTAAAGCCCTGGACGACCAAAACTAAAGCATACCGATTGTCGCAAGTATTAGGGGTGTAAGTCTCAGGTTAAGACCAAATACACCTACCCTGATTTCGGACTTCCATAGACACATAGTCATACCACCAATGGAATTCTGAGGGGTCTATCCAGAGCGAAGCTATTTTCCGTACCATCGGTAAAACACACCCTCCTATTACACTTGCATGAGTATCCTATACCAAAATATATGAGAACTATGCTATTACGCTTCCATAATATGCACAAGTGTAATACTAGTCTATTCCGCATTATCGATGTCCAGTCTCGATAATACTACGACTAGGGATATTTAATGATTAATCCTTCGTGGACTGATATTGTCTCATATCATCTCAATCCAGGAACTAATCAGAAGGACCTCCTATCATTTATACATCTAGGTGATCTAATCACAAATGATAAGAGCGCAATCTCTTTGTCACATAGTTAATTTGTACAATAACACCATGATCTGTACAAATAGTGACGCTATGGGTCATAACTGTCCAACAGGCCCAAGGCGACTGGAGGTGTGAAAAAGAAAAGCATAAGAAGAAGGGCAAGGGTAAGGCGTCAAAGGCTTATGGGAAGCCGAAGGACAAGTCTCAGGATGTTTGCCTCCAGTGCGGGAAGCGGGGTCATTGGAAACGTGACTGCCGCGAGTACAAGGCACTCCAGAAGGAGATAAAGGCGGGCAAGGCACCGGCCTCATGTATGTTTGTTATAGAAATAAACATGAACTACTTCTGTTTTAAAAATGGATTTTTGATTCTGTTGTGGTACTCACATTTGTACTGATGTGCAGGATCTGCGGACTAGCAGGAAACTGCGTCAGGGGAGATTGATCTGCGTGTTGGAAATGGGACATATGTTGCCGTTTTGGCCGTGGGCACTTTTGTTTTGGAACTGCCCTCGGGGCATGTACTTGAACTTTTGGACTGTTATTATGTACCTAGTTTGACTAGGAATATTATATCTGTATCTATGTTAACCCAATGTGGGTATACTTTTATATTTCGAAACACTGGGTGTTTTATGTATAAAAATGATATAGAAATTTGCACTGCTGTTGTAAATATGGTCTTTATATTTTGAATATAAATCAATCTCAACCAAATTCTGTAACAAACAAAAGACTTAAAGTAAGTCATAAAGATGAAACTTATATATGGTATTGTCGTATGGGACACATAAACAAGACTTGCATATCCACACTTTCGAAGAGTGGGTACTTAGACGGATTTGATCCAAATTCGTATGACGTCTGTGAATCTTGCTTATTAGGCAAAATGCCTAAGTCACCTTTTAGCGGTAAAGGTGTACGAGCCACCGAACTGTTATCCCTTGTTCATAGTGACGTTTGTGGGCCCATGTCTAGCCAGGCTAGAGGTGGATATGAATACTTCGTAACCTTTACGGATGATGCATCGCGTTATGGTTATATGTATCTTATGAGACACAAGTCGGAAACTTTTGAGAAATTCAAAGAGTTTCGACACGAAGTTGAAAAACAGACCGGCAAGAGTATTAAGACATTACGGTCGGACCGTGGTGGCGAATACTTGAGCAATGAGTTTCTTGACTACTTGAAAGAATATGGTATTCTTTCACATTGGACTCCTCCTGGAACACCGCAATTAAATGGTGTGTCCGAACGGAGAAACCGAACTTTGTTAGACATGGTGAGGTCTATGATGAGTCGCACTGAGTTACCTATTTCCTTCTGGGGATATGCATTAAACAGTGCAATACTTATTTTAAATAAGGTTCCGTCAAAGTCTGTTCAACAGACTCCGTATGAGATATGGACAGGAAAGAAACCGGGTTTCTCATCCCTGAAGATTTGGGGATGCTGGGCATACGTCAAACGTTTGGAAGGTACCAAACTTGAACCTAAATTGGATAAATGCCTATTCGTAGGATATCCTAGGGAAACCAAAGGATATTACTTCTATCACCCATCAGAGAACAAAGTATTTGTTGCTCTACATGCGGTTTTCCTTGAGAAGGAATTCCTAAATGCAGTGGTTAGTGGGAGGAAAGTAGAACTCGATGAAAATCGGAGTGATACTGTTCCTGGCATTGAATCCTCAACGGAACATGAACAGTTCATCAAGGATGAAGCTGTACCACAATCTTCGATTACACAAGGACCGCGTAGGTCGGAGAGAGTCAGGAAACAACCTGAGAGGTATGGGTTTCTGATCTCACCTCATGTAGATATTAATCTCATTGAGGATAACGAACCGGCTACGTATGAGGAAGCGATACTAGATATCGATTCTGCTTTATGGCAAAAGGCCATGAAATCCGAAATGGATTCCATGTACACCAACCAAGTTTGGACACTGGTTAATGCACCAGAAGGCGTAAAGCCTATTGGATGCAAATGGGTCTTCAAGAAGAAGACCGACATGGATGGCAACGTACAAACGTACAAAGCTAGGCTTGTAGCGAAGGAATATTGTCAACGACATGGTGTCGATTATGACGAAACTTTCTCACCCGTTGCCATGATTAAATCCATTCGGATAATGCTTGTGATAGCTGCATATTTCGATTACGAGATATGGCAGATGGATGTCAAAACCACTTTCCTTAACGAAAACCTTTTGGAGGATGTTTATATGCAACAGCCTGACGGTTTTGTCGTGCCGCGACTTTCAAACAAGGTTTGTAAGTTAAATCGATCCATTTATGGATTGAAGCAAGCATCGCGTTCTTGGAACCAACACTTTGATGAGATCATAAAGAATATGATTTCGTTCAAAGCGAAGATGATCCTTGTGTATATAAGAAGGTTAATGGGAGAGCACTGACATTCATTATCCTTTATGTTGATGATGTATTGCTTATTGGCAATGATATTCCCATGTTAACGTCGGTGAAAGCTTGGCTTTCATTGAAATTCTCCATGAAAGATCTGAGAGAAGCAGCCTTCATTCTAGGAATAAAGATCTACCGGGATAGATCTAGAAAGCTGCTTGGACTCTCTCAGAGTACGTACATTGACACATTGTTGAAGAGACTGTTGCCAATGTCACATGACGTCACTCTATCTAAGGACATGTGTCCTAAAACTCAAGATGAGAGAGACAGCATGAGTCAGATACCGTTCGCCTCGGCAGTCGGATCGATCATGTATGCCATGATATGTATGCGACCTGATGTCTCCTATGCTTTGAGCATGTGTAGTCGCTATCAGGCCGATCCAGGTGAAAATCACTGGATAGCGGTTAAGAATATCCTTAAGTATCTCAGATGAACTAAGGATGCTTTCTTAATCTATGGAGATGGAGAACTTGAGGTAACTGGGTATACCGATGCAAGTTTCTAAACCGAAAAAGATGAATGTAAGTCACAATCCGGGTACATATTTTGTTTGAATAACGGAGCAGTAAGCTGGAAATCTTCCAAGCAAGATACTGTTGCCGATTCAACAACAGAAGCGGAGTATATAGCTGCAGCCGAAGCAGTAAATGAGTAGTTCCGTTAGCAGCTGAGCTCGTTCCATTGTATTGTGACAATAATGGGGCTATAGCGCAGGCTAAGGAACCACAGTCTCATCAACGATCCAAGCATGTTCTTCGATGTTTCCATCTGATTCGTGAGATCATACATCATGGCGATGTGAAGATCGAGAAGGTCGCATCAGAGGACAACATTGCAGATCTGCTGACGAAAGCCATTCATCAGCCAAAGTTTGAGCGACATATACATAGTTCAGGTATTAGATGCTTGAGTGACTGGCTATAGGCCAAGTGGAAGATTGTTGGACAGTTATGACCCATAGCGTCACTTTTTGTAAAAACATTGTGGTTTTGTACAAATTAACTATGTAGTAATGGAAATTGCCTTTTATCATTTCGTAATTAGATTACTTAAATGTGTGAATGATGAAAGTCCTTATGATTAGTTCCGGAATGAGATGATATGAGACGGTATCAATCCACGACGGTTGAATCATTAAATATCTCTAGTCGTAGTATTATCGAGACTGGACATCGATAATGCGGAATAGACTAGTATCACACTTGTGCGTGTTATGGAAGCGTAACAGCATAGTTCTCATATATTTAAGTATTGGATACTTATGCAAGTGTGATAGGAGGTTGTGTTTTACCGATGGTACGGAAAACAGCTTCGCTCTGGATAGACCCCGCGGAATCCCATTGGTAGTATGACTATGTGTCTATGGGAGTCCGCATCAAGGTAGGTGTATTTGGTCTTAACCTGAGACTTGCATCGCTAGTACTTGCGACAATCGATACGCTTTAGTTTTGGTCGTCCAGGACTGTAACAGGTTCTCTGTACGCCTCTTCTGGGTTTATTGAGAATCGCAATGTATTGGATGTGATGTCAAGACGGAAGTATCACTTCAGTCATATGGAGATGATGGTCACACAAGGATACAGAACTGGTTCTCTAAGGGTTGCAACCATCGGGATAATATGACTTGGTCATGATTATCCGATAATAAAGAGACTAGTTGCTAGTAATCCGATATATCCTTCGTACGGGGCAGACACTATACCAGCCACAGGCCTTGCATGTGACATCCGATACTGGATCGCAATACGAAATACTACGTATACTACGCCTGTTAAAGATCGTATATTCCATTAAGAATATTTCTGGAGAATTGGGTAGGCATGGCGCTTTGCTAGAAGCCAACCTTGTCTTGTAAATCGGTAAAAACATAGTACTAGGTACGTACGTGTTCGGATAGTCTGACGACCGAATTTACTGCCAACATATCCAGGGATCTCTTGGGTCGCTTCCTGAAGATTCACCGATGACGTATGATTCGAGCTAAATTAATCTGGGATTAATTGCGGAAAGATTTTATCTGGGATAAAATAATATTTGAAGAGAGAGAAAGATTAATTTGGAATTAATCGATAAAATATTATATTTGATTTATTAAACGAAATTAGATTTCGACGCGGAATTATAATTAGATTTTAATTCGGGCAAACGAGTTAATTTAGAATTAGTTCGTTAGCGATATGAATAGTAATTTTGCTAGGCATAATTATTTAATTAAATTCGATTTAATTACGTCGCGACGGAAGTTCGTTAATTAGGAATTAGCGAACCCGAGCCCGGGAGTATTTACGGGCCCACTCGCATTTTGAATCGAGTGGGGCCCACATGTCATATCAACCATCACATCACATGTCACCTTTAGTTGCTTTTGGTTGATGTGTTTAGGTGAGTTGGTGAAGGTGTGTTATACACTCCAAGTCAAAGCTTTGATGGACTTTTACCAAATCCAACTTTTGGTATATCAATTTAATTTGTTTTTGAAACAAATACACAAGCTTATTCTCTCTCTCATCACCGAAACTTGGAGCAAGTTTTTCTCTTCCAAATTTCTTCTTCCTTCACCGAAAGTTACAATGAGAAATAAAAGGATTTTTGTTGCAAAAATTCTCAAAGGGCTAGCACTCTTCAAGGGATCATACAAGGTGTTAGGGAAACCAACACAAGAGCTTGGAATCTTGAAAAAGCTTGGAGCTTGATCATCTTCTTCCTTGGACTGCCTTGGCCGAATCTTAAAGCTTCTTGGAGGAGAAATTTTGTTGATCAATGCATCCATTATCCGCTCAATGTAAGTGTGTTTCCGCCACTCTTCTTTGTTATTCATTCATGATTTTATGCTTATTTGATCTTGGGACTAAATCTAGAAACCCAACATTTTCAGCTCGTCTTCTTGAAGTGGCTTCCATGTTTTACTCTGGATGTCTTCAAAAGTGCAATGATGAGTTGAATTTATAACACCTAAAAAGGTGAGTAAAATAATAGCACTATTACCTGCCAAATGACAATTATTAGTTAATAGTAAAATAAATTATGATAGTCAAAAAGGTATGGATCCTGTCGGAGAAAATAAAAGAAAACAACAAAACAAATTACAATTATTAGGAAAAGACAAAAAGATATAATATTTACAAGAAAAGTAGCGGCTTGATTGACGTCTATGCGTCAGGGACAAGCTTCCCATCCAATTTTCTTATAAATTGGCAAACAGGGTCTTTTTGAGTCAGATTCCCGAGACTTAACTGCTGTCTTTCTTTTTGAAATTGTGTATGCAACACACAAATTTCGTGATACACATATCCACTGGGATGCGTCTCAAGAGTTTTAGATATATCATCCAAAGACTCCTTACTCAAGCCATCCCTAATGAAATTAATCTTATCTTCGCGGTTATCAGACACCATTCCTAAAGAACGACAACGAGTATCACAAAACATATGAGCACATTTATAACAGACAAACATTCTTTCGGCTCTTCTCTTTTTAGTATAGGTGCTCCTTCCTAAACCAGGCAGATGTGAAATAAAAGAGTCAGAAGACTCACCTGCCAATCGGACCCGTGCTTCAATAATCCAATTAATATCAGTAGGAATACCTTTGATCATCAGTAGTCTCATCCGTTCCAAGCGAGCTTTGTAGAATTTTATCAGAGATTTTTGAAGGAGAGAAGGAAATTGCTTGCGAATATTTGCCAGAGCTTCTTCCATCGTGAAATGACTTTACCTACAAAAACTAAACACACAAAAATAAAACACACCAGATCACAATATATACACAAATTGCATGGGTTGCCTTTCTGCGAGTGCTAAGTTTAACGTCGACAGCTAGACGTGACTTCTCGAATGTTAGGCTGGATCTGAAAGTGTGACATTTTCTTTTTGTCGCTCAAATGATTCTCCCCAGTAGTGCTTAACACGCTTGTTTTTAACCTTGAAAGTTTTGTTGGAGTCAGGATCATGTATCTCAACGGCTCTATCTGGTAAAAATTTGGTGATCACAAATGGACCTGACCACCATGATTTTGGCTTCCATGGGAAGAATTTCACCCTTGATTTGTTTAACAGTACCTTTTTCCCTGGTTCCAGTTGTATGCACACTAAATTCTCATCATGTCTCTTCTTAGCCTTTTCTTTGTACAATTTGGCATCCTCAAAAGACTGATTGTGAAATTCCTCCAATTCGTTGAGCTGGTGGAACTTTTTCTCTTCTGTTGCTTGTAGTACAAGAATTGGCTTTTTCAGTGCAAAAGACGCTTTATCTTCAGGCTCCACAGGCAATTGACATGTTTTAAGTTTGTCAGTAAAACTTTGCATTGCATTGGAGTTCTGAATGGTACTGAGTATCACATCAAGTTTGAAACATTCCTCATTCTTTTCATCATCTGGGAAATTCATGGCCTTGAAAACATTGAATGTTACCTATTGGTCCTGTACCCTCATGGTTAATTCTCCTTTTTGTACATCAATAATGGTTCGACCTATAGCCAAGAATGGTCTCCCGAGGATTATTGGCACGTCTGCGTCTTCCTCCATATTAAGGACAATAAAATATGCTGGGAAAATGAATTTGTCAACCTTGACCAGCACATCCTCAACTACGCCTCTTGGAAATACGAGCGTTCTATCAGTAAGTTGTAGAGAGACTGAAGTTGGCATTGTTTCTTCAATCTGTAATTTCCTGAAAATAGAAAAAGGCATCAAGTTAACACTTGACCCTAAATCACATAAAGCCCTACCAAAGTTATGTTCTCCTATGATGCAAGGAATGGTGAAACTCCCAGGATCTTTCAACTTTGGGGGAAGCTTCCTCTGAATGATGGCGCTGCATTCTTCTGTCAATGCTACTGTCTCGTAATCTCCCAATCTCCATTTTCGTGAAAGAATGTCTTTCATGAATTTTACATAGCTGGGCATTTGTTCCAAGGCTTCTACAAATGGAATGTTGATGTGCAGCTTTTTGAACACCTCCAGGAAATGAGCAAATTGCTTGTCCATATTGTTTTTCTGAAGACGCTGAGGAAAAGGTGGAGGTGGAGTGATCTGTTCTTTTTCCTTTGCTTCTTTTTCCTCCATTTGTTGCTTTGTTTCTTTTGGAACTTCCTCAGCAGTTGTTTTGGCTCCAACATCTTTGTTGATTTCAGTACCGCTTTTTAACATGATGGCATGACATTGCTCCTTTCCTCGGTTCCTTGGATTGGGTTCTGTGTTGCTGGGAAGATTACCTGGCGGTCTGTAACTTTGAGCATTGGCCAGTTGTCCAATTTGATTCTCCAGTGCTTTGATGGAAGCATATTGGCTCTGAAAGATAGCATCATATGCTGCTTGTTGCTTTCTGAACATCTCTGCAATCCATTCTTTCATTTCTGGTTCTTTTTCATGTTCCTGGCCTTTGTTCTGTTGTTGAAATCCTGGTGGTGGATAGTTCTGTTGTTGGAATCCAGGTGGTGGATTGTTCTTTTGTCCTGAATTGTTGCTCCATGAAAATTTGGGATGATTCCTCCACCATGGGTTGTAGGTGTTGGAATATGGATTGTTCCCCTGTTTGTTGAAATTGTTGACATAATTCACCGTCTCTTTAAGTTGGTTTGGTTCTGGTGCTCCTCCATATGGTGAACTTGTGGATCCAGTGCTGAGAGTCTCCATGAATTTGCATATCTGATCCAGCTTGGCGTTGACTGCTGTATTGGCTCCACTTTCATAAATTCCTGCAATTCTTCGGATCATGCACCTTTCTGTTGGCCACAAGGAATTGTTGTTGGCCATTTCTTCGATTAGGTCCCAGGCTTGATCTTCTCATTTTTCCATTAAAGCTCCTCCAGCAGCAGCATCGATTGTGGTTCTCATCAGTCCAAAAAGTCCATTATAGAAGGTTTGGACTTGAAGCCATTTTGGAATCTCATGGTGAGGACATTTCCGGAGCAAATCTTTGTATATTTCCCAAGCTTCGTAGAGAGTTTCTGAGTCTTGTTGCACAAAGGATGTGATGTCATTCCTCAGCTTTCCAGTTCTGGCTGGTGGAAAGTACTTTGCAAGAAATTTGGTGGCTAAAGTGTTCCAAGTTGTGATGGAACCTGCTGGTAGTGAATGTAGCCAAGCTTTAGCTCTGTCCTTCAAGGAGTATGGGAAAATACGTAGTCTCATTGCTTCTTTAGCTTCTCGGTTGTAATTAAAAGTGTCGCAAACTTCCAGGAAGTTGCTGATGTGGGCATTAGGATCTTCAGTTGCATTCCCCGAAAACTGAACTGATTGCTGAATCATCTGAATGTATGTTTTGATGTCCACTGCATTTGCTGGTAAGGGAGGAAGTACAATACATGAAATGAGTCTGTCAACCACCAGAATGGTTCTGTCTCGAATGGGAATTGGTGGTGCAACCTCCAAAGGTTCAGGTTCCATGTTGACTAAAGCTTTTTGGCCTTCTCGCCTTTCCCTTCTCAACTATCTGATGGTTCTTTCAATTTATGGGTCAAGTGGTCGGAGTTCAAAGCTTCTGGTTCGTCTCATGAATTTTCTGAGAACCCGTAACACAAGAAAACAAAAATTATAAGTAAAAAGAAATTAGATACAAGTAAAGGTATCTAACCTTAAAACTAATAGTGAAAGATAAATAAGTCCCCGGCAACGGCGCCAAAAACTTGACCGGCGCGTAATCACACGCGTATAACGCAAACGCAGGTATCGTTCAAGTAGTATAAAAAGTATCGATCCCACGAGGACTTAATACCTAATCTATTAATTTTATGAGGTCAAATGATTACTAGTATCTAATAGATTGATTGATTGATTTTAAATGGTGAAGATTTTAAATTTAAAAACAAGTAAATAAAATTGCACGAAGGTAGATTTAAGAAAATTCATTATTAAAAACTATCTAGGGTTGTTATTTCTTCCAATATCATTTTAAAGATGAAGTGGTTATTTTATGTTTGTATAATAAATCGGTTTACTAACCTGGAACACTAAATTATGCGAAAGCCTCTGTCGATGGTCAGACGTAAATACCCAGTATAACCCAATTGAACCATATGTCTATGTCAACCAAATTACCTGGATTCATTAAGTTTAAGTTCCAATTATGGCTACCCTCGCCCGACAGGTATATGTCTATCCTGTAAGGAAATCTATTAAAGGGTTATCTATCCTCAAGGAAGATCGTGGGCTATTAAGTCTAAGGCTGAAACCTAAAATTCCTTTGTCAAGTTTATTTTATATTTACCACATCAATCTTATTGGTGATCAGACAACAAGAAGCATTAAACTTAAGACTTAATAAGTAAACCTTTAAATTACCGAAACTATAAAATAACCCCTTATAAACCGGTGATATTAGATTTCATCACAACCCCAGATAACTAACTTAGTTATGACACATAACTAGGGCTAGTAAAAACTTAAATAAAATAAAAGACATAAAGTAAAATGCTGAAAAGTAAATTGCTAAAAAGTAAATGACGGGAAGTAAATGCTGAAAAGTAAAAGACATAAAGTAAATTACTGAAAAGTAAATGCTGAAAGTAAATTGCTGAAAAGTAAATGCTGAAAGTAAATAAAGTAAAAGTACAATAAAAGAAAATGCTGAGGTAAAAGGATCTGCTTTTATTACTTTTATTTTAGATATCTCCCTTAATATAATATATTAACTTTGCATGATAATTACCAACCAGCCATATAGGCGGTATCCAGATTAAGTCAAATTAATAATTATTTACCAACCGACCAATCAGGCGGTATCCAGTTTAGTCAAGTTAAAACCAATTTAAATAATTACCAACCGACCAATATGACGGTATCCTCGTTAAGTCAGGTTTTAACTAGTTTATATATTATAATTAAGGGAGATTAATTTAAATATTAGTAATAAAATTTTTACCTTTTACCCCAGCAAAGGGGAGTTACCTCCTCATTACTGAAAAGTAAAAACTGAAAATTAAAGAAAGAAAAGTACTGTGCGTAAAAGTAAATTGCGGAAAGTAAAAACTGAAAAGTAAAGAAAAGAAAGTGCGAAAGCGGAAATTAATTACTGAAAGCTGTAAATAAACAAACAAGATACTATTTTCTTAGTATTCTTAAGGAATTCCTTAGAAGAAAGTATGAATTTACAAATGAAATGGCTTGGTATTTATTGGCAAAATTTTGCCTCCATCAAATCATCCAACAAATCCATTATTAATTGCTCCACTAATTGCTCCACCAAATCCATTATTAATTGCTCCACTAATTGCTTATCATGTTTGGTGGTGATTTGATAATTTTTATTATTTATTTATTAATTTATTTTTTTTCTTTGAAAATGATTGAAAATGACTTTAATAATTACACACAACACACTTCTGGATGGTTCATCAATTTCGGGCATGAAATCTTCAGAATTCCAAATTATTTTGTCTTTCACAGTTGTAGAGATTTGAGTCTTCTTTAATCTGGAACTTGAATCAGCTCAATCTGATATCAGAGTAAAACGTTATGCTTAAAATACGACAGATACGCAAAATTGGAATTTCCAAAACTGCACTTCGTTGAAACGCCCTTTCAAGTTTCCAATCTCCAAAATTAATATGTCAAGTCCAATTTTTGCCCTTATTTGACCCACATTTCGTCCTTAATGATTTCATTGGGTCCCAATATTATTTTATCTGTAAAATAAACTAAAACACATCAAAACGTTCATCAAAACCGAGAAACTAAACAAAATATTAAGTAAAATGGGCGGTAAATATTGATATATTTTCCGCTCATCAAGTCGCAACCCAGTTTGAACTGGGAAATGATTTAAGGCGGCACTCACCCCTCGCAAGGGAAGACCTCAAACCGTTGGGTTCGGAATGGTCCCTTACTTATGCCACTGGTAATGAAAAGATTTGTGCTATAATTTAACCAAGTCTACGCAACAACAACCTACATCTAAGTTTGCATACTACCGATATCTAAGTTTGCATGCATAAAAATAAGTCGGAATAACGGAAAGCACACAATCTCATGCATACATTAAATCGCTAAGCATGGCAATGTAAATAAATAATAATCTAAACATAAACGTAGAAGAGACATAATCAAGTTCCTAATGCGAAAGAAATAACTAATCATGCTTGGAAATAATCAACTAATCATGCATAAAAAAATAACATACTAAACGACTAATTCATGAATAAACATAAGATTGGATGAAACGAAATATGTGTGTCTCTTAAGCGGTACGTGGCATTGTATCCCGAGTGTAGACCACACTACCGTCCATTCGGATTCGACTACGGAATTTACGTCCGGGTTTCCATCCGATATACCGCAAGAGAGAACACATATTTCATTCATCCGAAAGTCATAGCATACACCAATTAACAATACTCATGCGAAGTAAAATAAGAAAATTCATAAAAATAAAGGTGAATAAATAAAAAGGGTGCCCTCAGGTCTAACCTCTTAAGTCATCTCTTGGAAGCGCGTTACACGGTTGTCAGAAGGGTTGATGCTCCGCGGCTTTTCTGATTTACTGGTTTGTTGTTTTCCTTCGTTGCTTCACTGCTTTGGGTTGCTGTTTTACTCTGTTTCGCTGCTATTTTTGCTGTATTTTCTGGTCACTATTTTGCGATAATTGGGGACTGTTTTGGCTTGCGGTTTGCATGTTTACTGGACTATTTTTCAGAGGACAGAATTTTGGTAAAAAGGGGCTGTTTTCGATGGTTTGGGACAAGCTTGGACTGTTTAGTTTTGGTTTAAGGGTTGTTATTTGTGTTGTGCGTGTTTTGTCTTTATTAGTGGGCAATGTGATGGTTAACATGGCTGTGTGGCGTGAAGCTGAGTCATGTGTGTGGGTTCATTGTAGAGAGTGGAGTGGCATAAATTTGCTAGGTCAGTGTGTGTTTGTGTCGGCTGAGTAAGTCTTTGTGTTTATTGTAGGTGCGCAAACGATGTGGGATTTAAAGGCTGTAGCTGTGGTTCACGTTGGTGAGTTTAGGTGAGAGAGAATAGGCTGCGTGAGGGATGAGAGGGCTGGCAGTTTCAAGGTTGTTTGTGCGGTAATGGAGGGCTTTGCTGGAGATTGTTCACGACAATAGAGGGGATTTTTAGGATGCTTTAGGCGTGAATCTTTAGGTTATTTTCTTTGTGTTTTCGTGAGAATGAGCCAGGGCCTCTAAGGTTTGGTTTAGGGTTCTTTTTATAGGCAAGGGTTGGGGTTTACCTTATGCGAATAGGGAAAGAATATTGTGTAATTATGGGGATATTTAATTTGTGTATCATAAGGAAATGATCTCTTCATTTTAGGAAGGTAAATTGATTTGATTTGATTTTATTTCATTTAGTTTAGGAATGTGATTTAATTTAATTAGGAAGATGATTGATGAGATTTGATTTGATTTTATTTAGTTTAGGAAGGTGATTTAATTGGCATTTTATCCCGAGTGCAGACCGCACTACCGTCCATTCGGATTCAGCTACGGAATTTACGTTAGGGTTTCCATCCGATATACCGCAAGAGAGAACACATATTCCATTCATCCGAAAGTCATAGCATACACCAATCAACAATACTCATGCGAAGTAAAATAAGAAAATTCATAAAAATAAAGGAGAATAAATAAAAAAGGTGCCCTTAGGTATAACCTCTTAAGTCGTCTCTTGGAAGCGCGTTACACGATTGTCGGAAGGGTTGATGCTCTGTGGCTTTTTCAATTTACTGGTTTGTTGTTTTCCTTCGTTGCTTCACTACTTCGGGTTGTTGTTTTACTCTGTTTCACTGCTATTTTTACTGTATTTTTTGGTCACTATATTGTGATAATTGGGGACTATTTTGGCTTGCAGTTTGCGGGTTTACTGGACTCTTTTTCAGAGGATAGAATTTTGGTAAAAATGGGCTATTTTCGGTGGTTTGGAACAGGCTTGGACTGTGTAGTTTTGGTTTAAGGGCTGTGATTTGTGTTGTGCATATTTTGTCTTTATTAGTGGGTAATGTGATGGTTAACGTGGCTGTGTGGCGTGAAGCTGAGTCATGTGCGTGGGTTCATTGTAGAGAGTGGAGTGGCATAAATTTGCTAGGTCAATGTCTGTTTGTGTCGGCCGAGTAAGTCTTTGTGTTTATTATAGGTGCGCAACCGATGTGGGATTTAAGGGCTGTAGCTGTGGTTCACGTTGGTGAGTTTAGGTGAGAGAGAATAGGCTGTGTGAGGGATGAGAGGGCTGGCAGTTTCAGGGTCGTTTGTGCGGCAATGGAGGGCTTTGCTGGAGATTGTTCATAGCAATAGAATGGATTTTTATGATGCTTTAGGCGTGAATCTTTAGGTTATTTTCTTTGTGTTTTCGTGAGAATGAGCCAGGGCCTCTAAGGTTTGGTTTAGGGTTATTTTTATAGGCAAGGGTTGGGGTTTAGCTTATGCGAATAGGGAAAGAATATTGTGTAATTATGAGGATATTTAATTTGTGTATCATAAGGAAAAAATATCTTCATTTTAGGAAGGTAAATTTATTTGATTTGATTTGATTTTAATTAGTTTAAGAATGTGATTTAATTTAATTAGGAAGGTGATTGATGAGATTTGATTTGATTTTATTTAGTTTAGGAAGGTTATTTAATTGGATTAGGAATGTGATTTATATGATTTGATTTGATTCTTTTAATTCGGGAAGGTCATTTATTTGGATTTCAACATGTGTTTAATGGGCTTGGGCGTGAGCTAAGGGGATTTGGGCGTGGGTTTGGTTCTTTTTGGTGGGCTTGGTGTGTGGCTTGGTGGTGTGTGATCTTGGTGTGTGGCTTGCGGGGGTTTGAGCTGAGGATGAATTTTAAAATAGAGGTCTAACGAGCGAACCCACAGCTAAGCAAACTAATTTAGTCCAACAAGATATCAATTTCCAACTTTTCCCTTCCGACGTCCATTTCCCGCGGCTTGCAAAACTTAAAGAGGAGTGCCTCCGTAGGAGACTCATCATCGGGACTTATATGCAAAAATGCAGTGCCTACTGTCGCCCCCACTTTGATGGGACTTGTGCAGTGTGTGACAATGACAATCCTATCAAAGTTATGCAATGCATTTTTACTTACCTGGCTCGCTAGCTGCCACCTGACTTGCCTGCTGCTTCGAACTGAGTTGATGATACAGTGGGCCTCGACCCTGGGACGCATCCCAATAACTGCAACTGACAACGGGGGCCTCGACCCTGGGACGTATCCCAATACCGCTGACAATGTGGGCCTCGACCCTGGGACGCATCCCAAAATTGATGATGTAGTGGGCCTCGACCCTGGGACGCATCCCAGAACTACAACTGATGACGCAGTGGGTCTCGACCCTGGGACCCATCCTGGAAATGCTGACAATAGGGGCCTCGACCCTGGGACGCATCCCAATACCGCTGAAAATATGGGCCTCGACTCTGGGACGCATCCCAAAACTGATGATGTAGGGGGCCTCGACCTTGGGACGCATCCCGGAACTACAACTGATGATGTAGTGGGCCTCGACCCTGGGATGCATCCCGGAACTGCTGACAATGGGGGTCTCGACCCTGGGACGCATCCCAATACCGCTGACAATGTGGGCCTCGACCCTGGGACGCATCCCAAAACTGATGATGATGTGGGCCTCGACCCTGAGACGCATCCCAAAACTGATATTGATGCTGATGTGGGCCTCGACCCTGAGACTCATCCCAAAAACTGATATTGATGCTGATATGGGCCTCAACCTTGGGACTCATCCCTAAAACTGATACTGATGCTGATGTGGGCCTCGACCCTGGGACTCATCCCCAAAACTGATACTGACGCTGATGTGATGGTTCGTTCCCGAACTGTGCTGTATGAGAAAAGGTAGACTGGTCGCCCCCAGTCTCGGTTTCATTTTTCTGTTCTTTACTGCTCTCATAAGTACTACTTCTCACGAGATAATCCTGATAGCTAAACATATTTTCATCCTCAAAGAATGCTTCGCGTCGAAACCAGAGAACCTTTGAAGTACTTAATACACTCAAATCTGATCGTCTGAATGAGTGATCTGAACTAGAATCCTAGTGTGTGTGTGCCGAGGTTCTTTCGCAGCTTGATCCTTAAGTAAACCAACTCGATGATTTTATCTCGGAGAATTGGATTAGTGGGTCTAACCAACCAAGATGTCTTGATCATACTCTGTGATTACTTCCTCGTACTCAACGTGATATGGTTTTCTTTTTTTTATTTTTTTTCTTTTATCTCTTTCTTTTCTTTCTTTTCATTTTGAACTTTTTTTTTCGACACCCCTACCCTTTAAGGTAGAATTTCTCCTCATGGTGGTCCTAATACTCTCACACAGGTAGCTTCACGCTTATCGGTTATAAGTGGTCTATTATTTTTCTTTTCAGAGACTTTTTCTTTGTTTCCAACCATATCACATATCTTAACATAAGTAAATCAGGATGGACATCTTGGCAAACGGTCATTCACTAATCCATCATCTCCTTAACTAGTCATCTCGCCAACTACTCAGGCTTCTACCGCTAAGATCTCGTAATCAAGTGCTCGTGAGTCTAACCGAGATCAATTACTCAGAATACCGGATGAGAGCACGTCTCGCACTTATCGTTTCTAAGGTTTCACCATACAGCAAATAATTTCATCACTGGACACATGTCTAACCATCAAGGACCTTTCTCTCTCTCCTTTTTTTTTTCACTCACTCCATTGAAATTCTTCCTTTCAACTGCGGGCTTCGCCCCCTGGGATTCATTCCCGAGAACCGATACTGACGTGGGCCTCAACCCTGGGACTCATCACTGAAACTAACACTGATGCAGGCCTCACCCTGGGACTCATCCCTGAAACTAATACCGATGTGGGCCTCAACCCTGGGACTCATCCCCGAAACCAATACTCATATGTTGCTGCTTCTGGTTGGTTTGCATTTACCGCTTTCTTTCTTTTTCTTCTTTGAAACATGTGAATACAAAACAAAACAAAACACAAAAATAATGCATATATATTATGTGTATGTATGTATGCATGAATGAATTTCCTATTCCGTTGGGTTAGGTCTTCTGCCGGTGACTGGTCGGTCTTTTTTTCCTCAGGCAAAATACTGCTTCAATCTATCCACGTTGATCGGCTCGGTGAACTCGTTCCCTTCCAAGTCTGACAGTCTCACTGCCCCATTTCCCATCACTTTTTGGACTATGTAGGGTCATTCTCAATTGGGTCTGAACTTTCCCCTCGGATCTGTCATTGACGGTTTCGACTTTTTAAGTACTAGATCACCCTTTCTGATCTTAGTAGGAAACCTTTTGTTGAACGCTCGAGCCAACCTCTTCTGGTATATCTGCATATGATGTAAAGACTTCATCCACTTCTCATCCGGTAAAGCTAAATGTTCAAATCTCTGCGAGGTCCATTCCTGTTCAGGTAACTCTGTTTCTGCTAATACCCGCATAGACTGTATCTCAATTTCCACTGGTAGTACTGCTTCCATTCCGTAGACCAAAGTGTAAGGTGTGGCTCCCGTCGCCGTTCTCACAGAAATTTTATACCCCCACAGGGCGTACGGCAGCTTATCGGCCCAATCTTTGTAGTTCTCCGTCATTTTGGCTAACGTCTTCTTTATTGTCTTATTGGCTGCTTCGACTACCCCATTTGTTTGTGGTCGGTAAGGTGACGACTTGTGGTGTCATATCCCGTACTTCTGTAGCATTGCCTTTGTTTCTCCTTGAAACTGGACTCCATTGTCTGTTACTACATGATGCGGCATTCCATATCGACATATGAGATTCCATGCTATAAACTTTTCCATCGTCTTTGTTGTAACGTTGCGAAATGATTCGGCTTCCACCCATTTCAAGAAGTAGTCTACTGCCACTACTATGAAGCGATGTCTGTTCGATGTGTGTGGTCGAATCTCTCCGATCATGTCAATTCCCCATGCTGAGAAAGGCCACGGCTTTGATAGCCCATGCAACTCTGTATGCGGCAAATGGTTTAAGTTACCGTGCGCTTGACAATTGTGACAATGCTTTACCAGCTTCACGCAGTCAGCTTCCATGGTCGACCAGTAGAAACCTTGTCTGACTATCTTGCGGGACAAGTTCAATCCGTTCATGTGTGGTCCACATACTCCGACGTGTACTTCTTCCATTTCCTTCTGAGCCTCTTCTTTCCTCAGACAATTCAGCTGGATGCCATTCGCTTGCCTCTTGTATAGTTCTCCTTTCAAACTCACATACTGAGAAGCCAACTTCTGGATGGCTATCCTGTATTTTCTACTTGCTTCTTCTGGGAGTTCTCTGCATTCTAAATACCACTGAATGTCATAATACCAAGGTTTCCCATCATCAACTTCTACTTCCAAGATTCTTTCTATCTCATAAACTGGTTTGCTTGCCGTTGTCAACACCAGAGGTCTCATCACCAACTTCTCCGGATTTTCCCAAGCTGCGGCAAGTGTAGCCAATGCGTCTGCCATTTGGTTCTCTTCTTACGGAAAGTGCTGGAATTTACAATCAGGGAGGGCCTGTGCTAGACTCCTGAGGTGGAACAAGTAGGGTTTCAGCCGTTTTTCCTTCAATTCCCATTCTCCTTGCAGTTTTCAGACTACTAACATTGAGTCTCCATAGACTTCCACGCTCTTAGCTTTCAAGGCTGTCAATGCCGTCAATCCGAAGGCGCATGCTTCATACTCAGCCAGATTGTTGGTTACTTTGAACGTCAACCTCTTGGCCATAGGTAAGGTTTCTCCTTCAGGGGTTACTATCATAATTCCGATTCCGGCTCCTTTGTAGTTCACTACTCCGTCGAAGTACATCTTCCATCCTTGGACTGTTATAGCTTGGATTTCCTCGTCTGGGAACTCAAACTTGTATTGATCTCCTTTTATCGGTTGTAATGCCAGGAACTCTGCTACGGCTCGACCTTTGATTACTTTGGAAGTGAGGTACTCAATATCGAACTCTGTCAGCAACACCAACCATCTGCCTAACTTCCCAACTAGCGAAGGCACTGAATGCAGATACTTCAAAGGATTCTCCTTTGCTACCACTTGGATCTTGTAAGATTGGAAGTAATGACGTAACTTTCTGGATGCCCACACTACTGCCAAAAAAATCTTATATACTTCTTGATAGCGAGCTTCGTACGGAAGCATCTTCTTACTGAGGTAGTAGACTACATGCTCTACCCCTGTCTCATCTGCTTGTACCATCATTGCCCCCAGCGCTTCGGGTTCAATAGCCAAATATAATACCAAAGGTTTGCCCAGTCTTGGAGGTTTCAAAACATGAGGTTTCACCAAATATTCTCTGATCTTGTCGAAAGCTTCTTGGCATTGCTCATGTTCTTGATATATCCCTTATTCGCGGGGTGGTAGACTGGTCGCCCCCAGACTTGTCTTTCTTTCCTTGCCGTAATGTTTTATGTTTCTCGATTTCCTTTTCCACGATATCCATGTTTTCTAAACCATTCTTGACAAACTTTTTATTTTTAATCTCTAACCCAACGGATATCTATGATGGCTTTTAAGACACAAGGGTTAACATGATGCATGTATGCATGAGATGCATGAGATGCGTGCGATATATGAGGTATAATATGCATGTGGTTATCAAAACAGATATCGGACTCATGTTTTTGACATATTTGGATCATGTTTGGATTTCCTAAGCCTATCAAGGTTTTCATACAAGTTGGCCCTTTATCATTTCAAAGCATTCAATCATATTATTGCGATGGGTAAACTTGTCCCAGTTGAAAAAGGCCCAACAGGTTTACACTTTTGCAATAACGTGGCTAAACAACTTCAAATGATAGGAGGCCCAAACACAAAGTGGCCCATCGGTATTTTAGAAACTTTTGGCCCAATTGTCATAAGACACGAACTCGTCCCAGTTTAAATGGCCCAACAGGTTCATATTTCCTGACAAGAAGTCCAACTGAATCCAAATGATGATGGTCCTGAATACAAGGATAAAGAGGTAATTTCTATTGGTCATACGACTACAGTTCACATGTGGGTTTCTGGGGTGTAGACAAAGGCTCCCACTGACGAAGGATTGCCCACAACTAGGTCTCCCCACTTAAGGGTCAGAGCGACCAAGTGAGCGTACCTTTTTTATACGCTATGGTATGTGCCAACGAGTTATGGTGCATGACTGACTGTCAAATGGATTTCCTATTGAAGATTCCCCAGATGGAGGGTGGAGCGAACTCTCTTAAATACCCAAGCCTTTTAGGCTCTTATCGCCTTGGTGACAGGAATAAACAATAAGTCCTCCAAATTAGTCCAACACAGTAAGCTTCAAGTAAATGATTATCTAGGTGCCTTCACAGCTTTTCCTTATAGAAAGGTAGTGAATGAAGGAAGACACCAAACTATTACCTAGCTCTAATAGTGCCTTTGATTAAACCCCTTCAACCCACTGTAGACACGGTTAACTTAAAACAAAAATCACAAACATTACAAGGTATTATTTAGGGGCCGATTCTCTATCCCCAGTGGAGTCGCCAGACTGTAGGACACAGAACTTGACGACGCTGTTCTAGGCTCACGGCCTAGTCAGAAGTACGGAGTAGCACACGGGGGAACTAAACTGGAGAAATATCATGGAATCGCCACCCAGTATGAACTGGGAAATGATTTAAGGCCGCACTCACCCCTCGCAAGGGAAGACCTCAAACCGTTGGGTTTGGAATGGTCCCTTACTTATGCCACTGGTAATGAAAAGATTTGTGCTATAATTTAACCAAGTCTACGCAAAAACAACCTACATCTAAGTTTGCATACTACATATATCTAAGTTTGCATGCATAAAAATAATTCGGAATAACGGCAAGCACACAATCTCATGCATACATTAAATCGCTAAGCATGACAATGTAAATAAATAATAATCTAAACATAAACGTAGAAGAGACATAATCAAGTTCCTAATGCGAAAGAAATAACTAATCATGCTTGGAAATAATCAACTAATCATGCATAAAAAATAACATACTAAACGACTAATTCATGAATAAACATAAGATTGGATGAAACGAAATATGTGTGTCTCTCAAGCGGTACGTGGCATTTTATCCCGAGTGCAGACCACACTACCGTCCATTCAGATTCAGCTACGGAATTTACGTTAGGGTTTCCATCCGATATACCGCAAGAGAGAACACATATTCCATTCATCCGAAAGTCATAGCATACACCAATCAACAATACTCATGCGAAGTAAAATAAGAAAATTCATAAAAATAAAGGAGAATAAATAAAAAAGGTGCCCTTAGGTATAACCTCTTAAGTCGTCTCTTGGAAGCGCGTTACACGATTGTCGGAAGGGTTGATGCTCTGTGGCTTTTTCAATTTACTGGTTTGTTGATTTCCTTCGTTGCTTCACTACTTCGGGTTGCTGTTTTACTCTGTTTCACTGCTATTTTTACTGTATTTTTTGGTCACTATATTTTGATAATTGGGGACTATTTTGGCTTGCAGTTTGCGGGTTTACTGGACTCTTTTTTAGAGGGCGGAATTTTGGTAAAAATGGGCTATTTTCGGTGGTTTGGAACAGGCTTGGACTGTGTAGTTTTGGTTTAAGGGCTGTGATTTGTGTTGTGCATATTTTGTCTTTATTAGTGGGTAATGTGATGGTTAACGTGGCTGTGTGGCGTGAAGCTGAGTCATGTGCGTGGGTTCATTGTAGAGAGTGGAGTGGCATAAATTTGCTAGGTCAATGTCTGTTTGTGTCGGCCGAGTAAGTGTTTGTGTTTATTGTAGGTGGGCAACCGATGTGGGATTTAAGGGCTGTAGCTGTGGTTCACGTTGGTGAGTTTAGGTGAGAGAGAATAGGCTGTGTGAGGGATGAGAGGGCTGGCAGTTTCAGGGTCGTTTGTGCGGCAATGGAGGGCTTTGCTGGAGATTGTTCATAGCAATAGAATGGATTTTTATGATGCTTTAGGCGTGAATCTTTAGGTTATTTTCTTTGTGTTTTCGTGAGAATGAGCCAGGGCCTCTAAGGTTTGGTTTAGGGTTCTTTTTATAGGCAAGGGTTGGGGTTTACCTTATGCAAATAGGGAAAGAATATTGTGTAATTATGAGGATATTTAATTTGTGTATCATAAGGAAATGATCTCTTCATTTTAGGAAGGTAAATTGATTTGATTTTATTTTATTTCATTTAGTTTAGGAATGTGATTTAATTTAATTAGGAAGATGATTGATGAGATTTTATTTGATTTTATTTAGTTTAGGAAGGTGATTTAATTGGATTAGGAATGTGATTTATATGATTTGATTTGATTCTTTTAATTCGGGAAGGTGATTTATTTGGATTTCAACATGTGTTTAATGGGTTTGGGCGTGAGCTAAGGGGATTTGGGCGGGGGTTTGGTTCTTTTTGGTGGGCTTGGTGTGTGGCTTGGTGGTGTGTGCGCTTGGTGTGTGGCTTGCAGGGGTTTGGGCTGAGGATGAATTTTAAAACAGAGTTCCAACGAGCGAACCCACAACTAAGCAAACAAATTTAGTCCAACAAGATATCAATTTCTGACATTTCCCTTCCGACATTCGTTTCCCGCAGCTTCCAAAACTTAAAGAGGAGTGCCTCCGTAGGAGACTCATCATCGGGACTTATATGAAAAAATACAGTGCCTACACTACTCTTTCGTAGGCATTTTCGGAGCAAACTTACGCTTAAGGTACGACCTGAGGGCCATAAAACCTTAAAATTTGCATATATTTTCCAATTTTTGGAAGCCGCATATCCGGTCGGACATCCATGAACTCGTCACATAGAAAATCCGGCCGTATAAACTGGCTACATCCATCTGCGTGCACTTGCTTCCCTGTGGTATATAGAATGGAAACCCAGACTTAAATTCCATAGCCGACTCCAAAATGACGATAATATGGTCTCCATTCGGCATACAACTTCACGTACCTCTTCGAAACGGTTACACATATTTTGTTTTACTGCTTTCTCATTATTGTTATCATGGAATTGTCATGTTTGTCTTGTCTCTATCTTAATATTACTGTTATGCATGATTATTTACCTTATGAACATAGGTTTCAACCATGCCATGACATATTTCTATTATTTGAAAATCAATAATATAAACAATTTTGCTTATGTGTCTGATCTTTTTTCTTTTAGCATACATCATAACATACATGACACAACCATATTTGACATTAATTCAACTAAAATAGATACATTTAATCTCGGTACATGTGAAAACCTAAAGAATATACTAATTGCAAGTGAGGCTACCCCCGAGGAGAGAAAAGAATTAGAGAGCTTGTTAAAAAAATATGCAAAAGTATTTGTCTGGTCTTATGAAGACATGCTGGGAGTGGACAAAAATATAGCACAACATGTGATACTGGCGTACCTAAACATGAACCCATAAAGTAAAAACATCGAAGGATGGTGCCAGAATGGGCGAAAAAGATTATGGAAGAAGTGAAGAAACAAATAAAAGTATGGTTCCTAAAAGTAATCACGTATCAAGAGTGGTTGGCCAACATTGTACCGGTTCCGAAGAAAGATGGAACAGTCAGAATGTGTGTAGACTATAGAGACCTCAATAAGGCTTGCCCAAAAGATGATTTTCCTTATCCACAGATAGATGTCTTGGTGGACAGCGCGATTTTGTTAACCATGTATTCTTTTGTAGATGGGTCATCTGGATAAAACCAGATATTCACGGCGTAAGAGGATAAGAATAAAATAGCAATCATCACGGAGTGGATGACTTATTGCAACTACTTATCAAATGATGACTGCTACCATATTTGATGACTTGATACATAAGAAGGTTGAGGTGTGGGTAGATGACATGTGTAGGAGTTGGTGCTTGGAGCGCCAATCCGAATAATGTATTGTACATTATATTTTATTATTTATTAATCAAATAACTTCTTTTTCATTTCAAACCTTATTGATGGTAATGCCATTATGCATATTAGATTGATATATAAATATGTTAAGAATGACATCGACCTTAGAATAATCATGTAGTAATACTGGATACTGGGTGGTCCGACATTTGGATAATATTACTATTATTAACTATTCTTAAAGTAAGTATTCTTAGTCGTTGGTTTTGAAATACAGTCGAAACCTATAACCTAGAAGACTAATACATGTAGTATATTGGAATTAGAGTTCCAATGGTTTAACCCGATGAACCTTGAGCATGGGAAGCTCGTATAGATATGTGGGTATTCGTTGGAGTGAATACTGAATGACTCACAGGTGATTCCTAATAGTTGGAAGTACAAACCACTATCAATAGGAATATCCTCGAGTCGAGTAGCATATGTGATCCTTTGACTATAGGATAACATTGATGTTATGTGTGATCCTTCACACTTTGATGCCATGTATGTCATAGACTTTTCATGGTCTGGCCGTCAGATGTTCGTTAGGTGTGGACCGATGCACTCGTTAATCAAGTGTATATCAAGATAGAATCCGTCTGCCCGTATGTGTACCATAAAGGGCTTAGGTATCCATGTGAGTAAGTTACGATTCTTAAGACTTTGGCACCAAAGCCGATCACCTAAGGTGAATCGCATATATCAGAAATGGTTTCTGATTAGTTGTAAAGAATCGTGGACATGTCGACATGAGATGTGCGCCTTGGAAACTTGACGGTGTAATCTATGTTTCTTAAGAACAACTCATATAGCCTACGACGGAGGGATTGTTAAACATATGTGATGACCTCGACTTGTATAGTTCAGAAAGGTCGTTCGTGTTCTTCGTAAATTTGGAGGTGGCCGAATTGCGTACATATACGCTAGGCTTATATGACGAACTTTTTTGGACTTAGAGAGTCCCACAATATGAAGTGTACTCGTTGAGCAATTGAGTATCCGATAATTTTTGATAATAAATAATATTTGATATTATAATTATTAACTAAAATAATTAAGTGTTATTGGATAACATTTATTATTTACTTTGACTCAATTGGATTAATCCAAAATCACACAAGGGTTTTGTTATAATTTCATAAATATCTCTACCATTGGAGGATATTTTGATAATTATAAATATGTAATAATATGTGTATTTGGCTTGATTTCAATGGATTAAATCAAAGTGGTAGACAATGAACCAATCTGTTTGCTAATCTTTGTCTTGATTTAATTGGATTAAATCAAAGTGGTAGACAAAGGTAATTAGTCACACCTAATTATACATATTTAGACAAATTGGATTAAGCCCACCTAAAAGTTGATTAGAACTTTTATTAATTAAAAATTGTATAAATTTTGCTACAAATGGCAAGCTTGAGCAAGGTTTTAATTAAGCTTGAGCTTAAGAAAGTTAAGCTTCTGAAAGCTAAAATAAGGAAGAATTAGAAATATTAGCCTAAGTAAAATAAGTTTTTGGAGAAACTTTTGAAGTTCTCTACAACATTTCAATAAGGAGAAATCAAGATTGGATCTTGGAATGAAGCTTGCTAGCATTGGAATCAAGATTGGATATTGAAGTCAAGCTTGCTAACTTTGGAAGTTCTCTACAACATTTCAACAATGAGAAGAAGATTAGATATTGGAATCAAGCTTACTAGGTAAGTTTGATCTTCTCTAAAGCTATGTTTTCATTTGTGAAACATATGGTGATATATTTTGTACTAGATACATAATAACATTGCTTGATGTTGAAATTAGGCTAATAAATTGTGTATGGATGCTTTGGAAGCATACACAATATACTTGTGAATGGATCAACATGTTTATGTTGGACATAAACATAAAATTAGAGTTTAGAACTCTAGATGATATCTTAGAGTTATGACTATCATTCTAGAATCACTTGACCACCTTTGAGTAACCTAGAATTATTCATGAGTCACTTCATTATGGGATTCTTGTTTGGTTTATATTTTAGATTCAAAATTTATGCATGTATGTATTCTGAATAAATCTATGTTCTTATAAAAATATTTGATATTTTAAAAAATATGATTTTATTCTTTAACATCTGTTGATGTTGATTTTGATGTTATAAATTAAATTTTGAGTGTTTGGAAGTGTTTAGGGAAAGTTTGAATGAAATTGGGTAAAATACCCAATTCCATCAGCTCTCTGTTTTCAGAGAGTTGATGAACACTTAAAACAAATAATTCAGAGGCATGCACTGTGCGAAGTGCGCACATGTCGCTTCCTAATTTTCGTTTCTCTCGTCTTGAGTTTCCGGACTTTGATTCAGACCCGATTTTTTTCCTATACACTCATAATGAAATATAGTATTCCATAAAATTATTTAAAATACACCCATACTTGATATCCACGGGTAAGACCCACTGTCGCTGTGCTGGGCACCGATCCGACCCTAGGGATTCCACAACCGCCCCAACAACATGATGGTCAATTAAGAAACTAGAGAAGAACACTTCACTATATTAGAAAAATTCCTTCAATGAATAGATAGATACAATCTCAGGCTCAACCCCAAGAAGTGTGTGTTCGGGGTTACGTCCGAAAACTTGTTAGAACATATGGTAGGCGGCCGGGAAATGGAAGTTGATCCATGGAAGGTCAAGGTAATAACAGAGATACCCTCACTGATTACGGCCAAAAAGTACTTGCGGTTATCATAGTATAGTTGGGGTGTCGATTCCTCAAAAGATGATTACAAGGAACTAATTCACTTAAACAAAATGTCAGCAATAACTTAATTAAAGAGAAAGATTGAATTGGTAATGTAAATTAAGGATTTTGAAAAATACTTAAAAGTTATTAGTGGAGAAAAGCAGCAAAGCGTCGGGAATCCCTCTTGTATCAAATTCCTATATTTAGTAGTTGATTCTTTTTCTTACCCAATTGAAGGTTTCACATCCTAAACCAACAATCGGAAGATATTTCAATTCAAAACATATTAAGTTCTAAGGTAACTGGTGACTTTCTTTCTCTATGTTAACAACACAAAATGTTATTGTTATGAACTATCTAACGTCGACAATATACCCTCAGGTAATAGTGCAGCAAAAGATCAACTCATAAAACAACATTACCAGTCACAATTGGGTTCCCCAATCACACATAGAAGAAGCATGCCTATTCCTATATGCAAATTGGTAAAACACAATCTCTGGGTTCATAATCAAAAGATAATAAAGAATAACAAATCATCAATTATATTAAACGTTGAAAAGTATTCAGGAATCAAAAACATGAATAAAAGAACTTAATTATAAGAGTTCATCCCTAGCTTTGCCTATGAGATCAGTTCTCCATATAGAAAATAGACATAGCCTGGATAAATCAAAGAGACATCTTGTCTGACTTGTGGTTCTTCGTTCTTCTCTATCAAATATGTGACTTCCATTTTTTGTTGTGTATTTCTTCACATTTTTTAGGGTTTTGGACGAACTTGGGTTTATATATGGAAGTCCTAGAGTCCTTATGCGCATAAAATACGACCTAATTAAGATTCTGGACATCTGCTGGGGTGTCGCGGCACCGGAAAGTGGCATTACGACACCTAACTTGCGGAAGTTTTATATGTGGGCGCATCGCGATGCCAAGAAGGGCGCATAGCGACGCGCTGCAAAATTCTAGAATAATGCTTTCTTCGTTTCTGCTCTTCCCGCATGCTTCCGATGCGTCCGTAAGGTCCTGAACATGTGTAATTGCTCCAAGATTCATGTTCCATTGCTTCCTAATAACAAGACACAAAATAAACTATAATTAAGATCAAATACTTGATAACAAAGCTGAACTAGTGATGTTCAAAGTACATTTTCATGCACTTATCACAACCCGCAACCAGCTTATTGCTAGTCCCTAGCAATTCAAGCGTAAAAGAAAATAAGATCTAAACTAATTTAAAAATAAAAAACAATGTAAGCCACTTTCGTAGGGATCATTATTGCATTTAGCGTATGCAATAAGTCTTTAGAGTTATAGTCTCGTGAGGGCTTGTAGCGACGACACCCATAAACATCATGCAAAACATGAAATCATGCAAAAAATAACAAAATGAAATAGGCTCAATAGTTACACATATTATCGTCCTCAACGAATGCCTAGTAATAAAATCAGATAACCTTCAAAGTACTTAATACAGCTCAAATCCAAGTCCTTGAATATATCATCTAAGCCAGACTCACAATGTGTGTGTGTAAAGGTTCATTCACAGCTTGACTCCTAGGTAAGCCAACTTAATGATTTCGTTTAAAAATTGGGGTCCGATGGGTCAAACCAACCTAGATATCTCAAATATGCTATGTAATTGCCTTTCTATGCTCAGTATGATATGATTTTTTTTTTCTTCTTTCTCTTTTTTTTTTTTCAACTTTTTCTTTTCTTTCTTCCTTTTTTTTCAACACACCTACCATTTAAGGTAGCATTTCTCCTCATGGTGGTCGTAACACTCGCCCATGGGTAGCTTCACTCTTATCGGTTATAAGTGGTTTAATTTCTTTTTTTTCGAGACTTTCTCTTTTTATTTTTAATCATACCATATATCATAACACTAGCAAATCAGGATAGACATCTAAGCAAACGGTCATTCATCGACATGCAATTTCTTCAACTAATCACTTTGCCAACTACCTAGGGTTTTCACAGCTAAAAACCTATAGTTAAGTGCTTACGAGTCTAACCTAGATTGACTACTCAAGGGATCAGATAAATGTACATTAAAGAACTTATCGTTTCTATGTTTTCATTCTAAAGCAAACAGTATTCATCATTAGACACATGATTTACTATTAAGGACTAAAAACAAACAAATATTTTTTTATAACAGGTATTATCACTACATGCATACACCCTACACGTAAAACTTGCATTGTCCTCAATGTAAGATAAATATGAAGAAAAATGAGTGAGGAACAACACTACCATATATGGAGTTGATCAGGTTCCTGCTGGTGAGACTTTGGTTGTGTGAGCTGCGTATGTTGCGCTAACACTTGCGTGAATACTCATGCAAATATTAAACATGTGATTAGCACACAATAAAATAAAACTAAAGTAGAGAAAATAAAAAAATAAATTAAATGAAGATGCAAGGGTTGCCTCCCTACTAGCTCTAAGTTTAACATCTTCAGCCAAACACAATCACCAAAGTTGTCATGGTGGCTTCCATGTAGCGGACCAAATAGTCCCATGTTCTTTCTTTTTCGACAGACCTTGGTGATTAAGGCATGAAAATGAATTTTTGGCTGGCGACGCCATTGTATCCATCGATCCCCCAAGGTCTACTGATGGTTGAGATTTGAGGCTGCACATAAGGAAAAATTGGCTCAACCACCTTTTTAACTTTCGAGGGATCATCATTAAGTGATCACTAACTCTCTTTTTTCTATTTTCACGGTTCTTTGGAATCAATTCCAGTTCGGGAGGGTTAGATTCATGTAGTGTAGAGCCCATCTCCGGTAAGACTGTGTCTATCAGGTATGTGTACTAACACTCATCATCATCTCGTGGTCGTTTCTCAACATGAAAAATATTCACTTCCTGTGTATTATTCCCAAATGATATCTTTATGAAACCGTTCCTGTAATTGATAAGGGCATTAGCTGTAGTAAGAAAAGTTCTACCTAAGATAAGTGAAATTTTTGACTCAGTGTTAACCACAGATTGAGTATCTAAAATCAGGAAATCAACAGGGTAGTAGAATTTATCAATTTGCAGTGAAACATCCTCAACTACTCCCCGCGGTGTTCTGATAGAGCGATCAACTAACTGTAAAACCACAGATGTAGGTTTAATCTCTCCAAGTCATAGCTTTATATAGATAGAATATGGCATAAGATTAACACTAGCCTAAATCTAATAAAGCTTGATCAAACTCATATGTGCCAATGTGGCAAGCAATAGTGGGGCATCCCGGATCTTTGTATTTTGGTGGGGACCACTGGTCAATTACTGCACTTGTTTGTTCTGTTAAGAATGCAGTCTTCTTCACATGATGCTTTCTCTTAATGGTGCATAGATCCTTCAAAACTTTGCATATATGGGAACCTATTTGATCACATGTAACAAAGGAAGGTTAATCTTTACTTGCTTTAAATGTTCTAAGATCTCACCATTAGGGTTTGTAGCTCTCACAATAGGCCTAAGAGCTTGAGGAAATGGTACTCAAACTAGGATATGTGGCACATGTTCTTTTTGAGGAATATTTGCACTACTATCTTTAGTGGCACCTATAATGTTGGAGGTATATTACATCTCTATCTCTTTACCACTCCTAATGATTATGGCATTAACACCTTTTACATTAGATGGCTCATGATCAGCCAAATGGCCAATCCCCTTACACACAAAAATATACCTAATGAGGTTCTAGCTGGGCTACTGCATGCATAGTCTTGCCATCTTTGGCTATTAAGGTTCTTATCTGTCTAGTTAATAGCTCAACTTGTGGCTTAAGACTATCCTCTTCCCTAAAGTGGTGTATGCCTCTGCTAGAAGGAGTGGGGTGTGTCCTATCAGTGCTATCCATAGCATTAGGTACATTCCATATGTGAGATTCTCAGCTAGGTCATTTAAGTACTCTAATGCTTCATCAGGGTCATTTCGGATGAACTCACCATTGCACATTGTCTCAACGAATTGACGCTCTCTAGGGGTTAGACCGTCATAAAAGTAACTCACTAAGCGCCAACACTCATACCCATGGTGATGACAACTAGCTAGCATCTCCTTAAACCTCTCCCAAGTTTGATAAAGGGTTTCACTGTCTCTCTGGGAGAAGGTATAGATTTGTCTTTTCAGAGCATTAGTCTTATGGTGTGGGAAGTATTTATTAAAGAATGCATGTGTCATCTCACTCCATGATCCTATTGAATGAGGTCTCAAAGAATACAACCAGTTTTTAGCTCTATCCTTAAGGGCAAAAGGGAAGAACTTAAGTCTAATTGTGTTTGTAGTCCCAAACCGGTCATGGAAGGTTGCTACGACTTCTTCAAACTCTCTAATATGCACATAGGGGTTCTCATTCTCCAAACCATGAAAGGTTGGGAGATACTGTATCATCCCAAGTTTAAAGTCTATATGTGGTGCATTATGAGGAAACATTATGCATGATGGTGTAGCTGTGCGAGTGAGATGGAGGTACTCCTTAAGAGTCCTAATGGGTGGTCTCTCGTAGTCACTCATGTTGTGTGTGCTAGATGTAGATGGTGTAGCAAAAAGGTTTTCAAATATATTTTCTGAATCTGACTCTTCCTTTTCAATTCTAACAAACCTACCAAATCGATCCCTAAGTCTAGGCATGCACTTAAATACAAATAAAATGAGAAACATAAATAAAAGAGACTAACTAAAAATCAAATTCTAAACTAAAACTAAAACTGAAATTAACTAAATAAAATAGAAAATAAAATAAAAAATATAAAGGTGGAACGAAGTTACCACTTTGTTGTTGACTAAGTAAACCTATTGCGCCAAAAAGGTACTTGTGATTATCGCAGTATAGTTGGGGTGTCGATTCCTTAGAGAGATGGTTACAAGGAACTAATTCACTTAAACAAAACGTCAGCAATAACTTAATTAAAGAGAAGGATTGAATTGGTAATGTAAATTAAAGATTACAAAAAATACTTAAAACATATCAATGGAGAAAAGTAGCAAAGCATCAGGAATCCCTCTTGTATCAAATTCCTATATTAGTAGTTGATTCATTTTATTACTCAATTGAAGGTTTCACATCCCAAACCAACAATCGGAAGATATCTGAATTCAAAACATATTAAGTTCTAAGGTAACTGGTGAATTACTTTCTCTATGTTGACAGCACACAATGTTATCGTTATGACCTATCTAACATCGATAATATACCCTCAGACAATACTGTAGCAGAAGATCAACTAATAAAACAACATTACCAGTCACAACTGGGTTCCCTAATCACACATAGAAGAAGCATGACTATTCCTATACGCAAATTGGTAAAACATAATCTCTGGGTTCATAATCAAAAGATAATAAAAAATAAAAAATCATCAATTATGTTAAACGTTGAGGAGTATTCAGGAATAAAAAACATGAATAAAAGAATTAATTACAAGAGTTCATATTTAGCTTTTCCTAGGAGATTAGTTCTCCATTTAGAAGATAGACATAGCCTAGATAGATCGAAGAGACATCCTGTCTGGCTTGAGGTTCTTCGTTCTTCTCTCTCAAATATGTGACTTCCACTATTTGTTGTGTATTTCTTCTCATTTTTTAGGGTTTTGGAAGAACTTGGGTTTATATAGGGAAGTCCTGGAGTCCTTATGCGAATAAAATACGACCTAATTAAAATTCTAGACATCTGCCGGGGCACCACGACATTGGAAAGTGGCATTATGGTGCCTAACTTGCGGGAGTTTGTATATGTGCGATGCTAATGAGGGCACTGTAGGCACTGCATTTTTGCATGTGAGTCCCTATGATGAGTCTCATTTGGAGACACTACCTTATAAGTCGAGGAAGTCGCGGGAAACGGTCGTTGGAAGGGAATCAGTATTTCGTTAGATTTTTATTCGCTTGTTTAGCTCCAGGCTCACTCATTGGACCTCCGTTTTAAAGCATCTTTAGCCAAAAAACCCGCAAATCATTTAACCTTGGCCAAAACCCACTCACCAAGCCAACACAACACCTAACCCACCAAGACAAGCCCACACGCCCACCACCTTGGCCCACACGCCTAAGGCCCTTAAAATACAACCAAATTGATTAAATCATATACCAAATTAAATAAATATTAATTAAATCATATATCAAATTAATAAAACATTAAATAAAATCATACCTAATTAAAATCAATCAATAAATTATATTCCCAATCAAGAATATTTTTATTCCTAATTAAAAATATTGTATTCCTAACTTAACAAATATCATGCCTAAACAATACAAATTAAAGATACTAACTTCCTAATTTGAACTAATTTTGTCCCCCCCCCCCCCCTCAATCTTTGGTTTTCCTTGTTTGAAACTAAATCATATCCTAATTAAATACACAAATCCCTTCCTTGTCAAGCAAGGACTCACCCATCCCCTTTGTCTATAAAAGAAACACATTGCCAAGACACATGGCATGGACTCTCACTCTCTCACACGCATATACAAATGAGAACAAGCAAAGAATTTTTCTCTTCTTCTCCTCTCCATTACCGAACATATCACTCAAAAAATCCCCTTCCATAGCCAAAAAATCACAGCCCCTAAACACCATACAACCACCAAAAATCACACCCCATAAACACCATACAACCACCGAAACTTACAGCCCCTAAATCACCTTACATTACCGAAAAATCACAGCCCCTAAACACGATACAACCAACGAAAAATAGCAGTCCATATACCCTGTAATTACCGAAAATACATTCCAAAAAAATGAGCAAAAAATGCACAAACATCAGCCTTCCTAACCGCAAGACAACAGCCAGAAACACGAAAAAATAGCAGCCCTTTAACCGTAAAAATAACAGCCCTTCAACCACAAAAATAGTAGCCTAAAACCACAGAAAACAGTAGCCTAAATACCAAAAACAGTGGCCAAAATACAGCAGCAAAAGAGCAGTGAAACAGAGTCAAAACAGTAGCTTGAGCAGCGAAATAGCGAGGAAAAATGCAAACCAGTGAACCAGAAAAGTTGCGGAGCTTTCACCCTTCCGATCACCGTAAAACGCGAGTCCGAGAGTCGATAAAAAAGGTTAGACCTGAGGGTATTTTTTCAAATCCATTTTCAGTTGTATTTTTATTATTTATTGAGTTTCGTTTGCATGATTATTGTGGAGTGAAGCATGTTGCGGCCCTTGAATAGATAGAAAATGCATGAATTGTAAAATGATGTATGTTGTGGCCCTTGAATAAAATGAAAAATGTGTCACCTCTCGTGGTATATAGGATGGAAACCCGGACATAAATTCCATAGCCGATTCCGAATGGACGGTAGTATGATCTGTACTCGGGATACAACTCCACTTACCACTTGAGTAAACGGCGCATATTTCATTTTATGTTGTTTTGATTTGTTTATTATTCGCTGCTTGATTTCCGCATGTTATTTGTTTATGTAATGATGAGATAAAGCGCATGGGCTTAGTAAGTGCGATTAAAGGTCCTCTATTTTGAGAGGTTACAATCCTTTACCACGATGCTTTGCCGCGCCGGATAATGTATATTCGATTGGATGTAAGATATGTTCAATCGGATACACGAATTTCGATATCGTTGTCTTTACTTTTTATATATGTATTGTGTTGTTTGCGCATGGGCTTAGTAAGTGCGATTAAATGTCCTCTATTTTGAGAGGTTAAAATCCTTTACCACGATGCTTTGCCGCGCTGGATGATGTATATTCGGTTGAATGTGAGATATGTTCAATCGGGTATACAAAGTCCGATATTATTGTCTTTATTTCTTATATGCATCATGTTATTAGCGTATGGGCTTAGTAAGTGCGATTAAAGGTCCTCTATTTTGAGAGGTTAAAATCCTTTACCACGATGCTTTGCCGCGCCAGATGATGTATATTCGGTTGAATGTGAGATGTGTTCAATCGGGTATACAAAGTCCGATATCGTTGTCTTTATTTTTATATGCATTATGTCATTTGCGCATGGGCTTAGTAAGTTGGATTAAAGGTCCTCCGTTTCGAGGGGTTAAAATCCTTTACCACGAAGCTTCGCCGCGCCGGATGACGTATATTCGGTTGAATGTAAGATGTGTTCAATCGGGTATACAAAGTCTGATATCATTGTCTTTATTTTTATATGCATCATGTTATTAGCGCATGGGTTTAGTAAGTTGGATTAAAGGTCCTCCGTTTCGAGGGGTTAAAATCCTTTACCACGTTGCTTTGCCGCGCCTTGTAGCCCGTTATTGTTTATTAAATGTCATCTATTCATCCGTTCACGTATGCGTCACGTTGTTTACTATTTTTTTTGAGGTCACTACTGTAACCCCATTCGAACGCGTTTCAGAACGCCTCATGAACGCATGTTTTCTCTCTCAGTACGTTCAAACGCGTTCTCGAACGCTACACGAACGCGAACCTTCTGTTTCCCGTTTGAACGCGTTTACAAACGCTATTCGAACCCGCACATATTTCCTTTGTTTTATCATGCATCAGGTCTGGACCCGTTCGAATGCGTTATCAAACGCTATATGAATGCGAACCTTCTGTTTACCGTTCGAACGCGGTTTCTAACGCTACACGAACACGCGCACACTGAACTGAGTCATTTTCATCACATGTCATGCATAATTATTTCTTAGGTGATTTCTCTTGTATCATGTAATCAATCATACTATTTGTATTCCTGCATTTATTTATTTGATGTATTCATTAGATGGTATTCAAGCATGATTTAGCCCATTTAGTTGTTCATTTTCAAGCATGATTAGTCATTTATTTTGCGTTTGGAATTTGCATTATGTTTAGGTTGTTCTTTGTTTTCCGCATTATATGATCGAAGTATGTTCATGAGATTGTTGTGTGCTATTGCATGTTCGTCGTTATTCCATTTTGCTTCCATGCATGATTGTACAATTATTATCTACTGGCATGCCTATGATCGAATGTAATGTGCTTATGACATTGTATGCTAGCCGTATTTATCTCTATGCATGAAAATTTGGACATAGATTATATACAAATAGGTTGTATGCAAATTGGGACATAGATTAAATGCAAATAGGTTGTATGTAAATCCGGACGTAGGTTATATGCAAACTTAGATATGAGCTTTGTACTTATGCATGCGAACTTAGGAGTAAATTATCCTTGAAATAAATGTTGCTTAAGCTTGGTTGAATTATTGCACAAATCATTTTATTACAAGTGGCATAAGTAAATGACTATTCCGAACCCAATGGTTTGAGGTCTTCCCTTGCGAGGGGTGAGTACGGCCTTAAATCTTTGTCCCGGTTCACACTGGGTGGCGACTCCATTATTCTCTGGTTTAGTCCCCCACGGGCTACTCCGTACTCCCAACCGGAGCAGCATGCGTCGCCCAGTCTCTGTGTTCCCACAGGCGCGTTGCGACACACGGTAAAATTTTTGGAATAATGCTTTCTTCATTTATGCTCTTCCCACGTGCTTTTGATGCATCCGTAAAGTCCCGAAACATGTGTAATTGCTCCAAGATTCATGGTCTATTGCTTCCTAATAACAAGACACAAAGTAAACTATAATTAAGATCAAATACTTGATAACAAAGCCGAATTAGTGATGTTCAAAGTACATTTTCATGCACTTGTTAGTACATATGGTAGGCGGTCGGGGTATGGAAGTTGATCCAGGGAAGGTCAAGGTAATAACAGAGATACCCTCACCCAAGACAGAAAAGTAAGTTAGAGTTTTTTTGGAAAAAATATAATATATCAGTCGGTTCATCGCCAAACTGACATCAATATACGAACCGATCTTCAAGTTACTTAGAAAGGATCAGCCCGTGGAGTGGAATGAGCAATGCTAAGAGGCTTTTAACAGGATTAAGAAGTATTTGACCAATCCGCCAGTCTTGAGACATCATAGGCCTGGAAAACCATTGCCTTATATCTGGCAATAGAGCCTGAAGCGCTGGGGGTGATATTGGTACAAGAAGATGATACAGAGGTATAACATACATCTTATTATCTTAGAAAAATGATGTTACCCTATGAGATGCATAAACCAGAAGTAGAGATGATTTGTTTGGAAGTAGCATGGGCATCTAGGAAGTTACGACATTACTTGTAATCTTACAAGATATAAGTAGTCACAAAGGAGTACCCGTTATGGTACCTTCAGACAGGACCCTCCATGTTAGGAAGTTAGGAAGATGGTTGGTGTTGTTGACCGAGTTCGATATAGATTACATCACCAAAAAGTGTTCAAATGGCACGTTGTGGCCGAATTCTTAGCGCATCAACTTATTGAAGGAGAGGAGTGTGAATTTGAGTTCTTGGATAAGGAGATAAAGGCCATAGCTATTCAAGGATGGATGATGTACTTTGATGGAGCTGTAAATGGCAATGGAGCAGACATCAGAGTCATATTGGTAACCTCAGGCTGTGAAACTTTACCCATGGCTAAAAGGTTAACCTTCACAGTCACCAACAACATGGCTAAGCATGAGGCACATACATTTGGATTAGAAGCATTGATGGCCTTGAGAGTAGAAGAAGTGGAAGTTTTTTAAGATTCATTGTTGATAATTCATTAGATAAGAGGATAATGAGAGTTTAAGGAAGATAGGCTAAGGCCATACTTGTTTCACCTCAAGACCTTGATATAGAGCGTCCCATGGTGTACATTCTAGCATCTCCATAGGGAAGAGAATCAAATGGCAGATGCATTGGCCACTCTAGCCTCAACATGGGTGAATCCAGAGAAACTAACCATGAGACCCTTAATCTTGACTATAACTAATAGGACTAGCTATGAAATAAGAAGGGTCATGGAGGTCAAAATAGGAAATGGGAAGCCATGGTACTATGACATCCAAAATTTCTTGGATCGGGGGGAATTTTCGGAAGGAGTTGGTAGGAAATACAAGGTAGCTATCCAGAAACTAACTTCTCAATTTATTAGCCTAAGGGGAGATCTATATAAACAACAATCTAATAGAGTTCAATTGAAGTACCTGAAGGAGGAATAATCTAAGAGTGATGGAAGAGGTCCATGCAAGGGTGTGTGGACCGTACATGAGTGGGCTTAACTTATCAAAGAAGATCGTAAGACAAGGCTTCTACTAGTTAACCATTCCAAAAGTGAAACAAATGATTGTGTTAACCATATGATGAGGAGAATGAAAACGAGTGCATGGAACTAATTGAACCAATTCTGGAGGAATTTATTCATGGGAGTTTATCTTATCCAATGGAAATTTGTACAACTGATTTTCTTGAATCAAATACGCAATTAGATTCAGATATTCCTAATGATTTTTTACTTGATTCTACACTGGTACTGGAAGACGATGAAAAAAGAAAAATTTTGAGGAACTAGGAACACTTGAAGACGAGAAAAATGAGGAAGCACCTAAATTGGAATTAAAGACTTTTCCAGAAGGATTAAAATATGCTTTTCTTGGAGATGAACAAACTTACCCTGTGGTAATTTCTTCCTCTCTCACAAGCGATCAAGAAGGTAAGTTATTTATTTTGAAAGAACATAAACAAGGAATTGGATGGACTTTAAAAGATATAAAAGACATTAATCCTTTAAAATGCACACGCAAAATATATTTAACAGATAATGTCAGGACATATCGACCACCTAAAAAAAGTTAAGCCCTTACATGAAAAATGTGGTTAAAAAATGAGTCCTTAAATTTCTCGATTCATTCATCTCTTACATACCTAGTTTGGAAAAAAACATCTATGCTCAGAAATTAAGAGCTAAACAATTAGGTGTTTGTTATAAATACGCACGCTGGACGTGCAATACTAGTTGTCAATTTTTAGGAATGATGTCTAATAATACCGAAGAAAAAATCAATCCATTAGAGATGGCTTGAGTAAGGAGTCATTAGAAAAGTTTGATGTACGCAACGATTGTGTCCATAGGTTGATTGTGCAAAATTGGTGAAGCATTGTCATGACTGCCAAATCCATTGGAATTTGAACTACTTGCCACCAACAGAGTTACACGAGCTGTCAGTGCCGAGGCCATTCTCGGAATAAGGTATTTGTTATAGTTATTGCTTGGAGCGTCAATCTGAATAATGTATTGTACATTATATTTTATTATTTATTAATAAAATAACTATATTTTCATTCAAACTTTTTTTGAAATCGTTGGAAACTCCACCGCCAAACCACCCCTTCCGGACTTAAGCAGAGCAGGTAAAACCACTGGTTGTCCCAGGTTCTTACAAGAAACGCACTCTCTGGATTCGAACAGAGGATCTCAATGTCATTACTAATAGTAATGTCATTATGCATATTAGATTGATATATATAAATATGTTGAGAATGACATCGACCTTAGAATAGTCATGTAGTGATACTAGATACTGGGTGGTTCGACATTGGGATAATATTAATATTATAAACTATTCTTAAAATAAATATTCATAGTCGTTGGTTTTTGAATACGGTCGAATTCCTATAACCTAGAAGACTAGCATGTGTCGTATATTGGAATTGGAGTTCCAATAGTTTAACCTAATGTACCATTAGTGGGTATTCGTTGGAGCTAATACTGAATGACTCACAAGTGATTCCTAATAGTTGGAAGTACACACTACCGTCAATAGGAATCTCCTCGATTCGAGTCGCATATGTGATCCTTTGACTATAGGATAGCATTGATTTTGTGTGAGATCCTCCACACTTATATGACATGTATGTAACACCCGATAATCCCGATGAATTGTACGTTGTCAGAGGCTAACAACTACTACATTATCGGAAGCATGATACATGATATAAATCGTGTTCGAGAATGTATACACTCATGAAATGACGTTTTGGGCATTTGGCAAATTCCTCATAGTTCCAATACAGAATTCAATCCAAGATTAAATCCGGACAATCCATGGTATCTGGGCCGTAATTTTTCCATAAGATCTTCAAATTTTATGAACTTTATATCGTCGGAAATCTAATATCTGGACCTACAACCTTTACGTTGGATATTTTTCCAAATTCAAATCAGAAGCAGATTAAAAATTAAAATTCCACTGCTGTTACAGTAAATTTCGGGGATGATCTAGAATTTGGTGATGTGGCACCATCTTAGTCATTCATGCCCAACAAAAATCAGCCCATTTTGTCTATAAATTGAGCACTATTCACTCATCTCTTTGGAAGCCAAAAACGTGACTTAGGGCAATGAAGCCCTCAAGAGAGCTTCTTCATTCTCATGCTAATTTGGAGGAAAGGATAACGATGTTCAAGCTCTTAAGCACACAAAGTAAGAATCTAACTCTTATTTTTTCATTAATTTTGAGTTTTGAACAAAGAAACCAAACCCCCAATTCGCACCATGCATGCCCTAGTATTTGAATTGGTTTGATTTCCATTACAAGTGTTATTATCATACATTTTGAGAAGTACTTTGATAGTACTTAGCATTGGATGAGGTTTATAAGTGTATGAATGTGTTGGAAAATTATGCATTGTGAATTAATGATGTTAGATAATGGTTGGGGTTTGAGTTGATGATATGAGATGAGTTAAAATTAGTGTAGAAGTTTATAGTATTGTCTATGTAAATGTGTTAGCATAATGGTGCTGGAATTGCATTTGGATTTGGCTATGAAGAAATGTATGAAGGCCTGAAATCTGTCTAGCATCGCTATGCATATGGGCTAGCGTCGCGACGCCAAGCTTGAAGTTGCTCTCTATTCAGTCCAGTTCGTGTGAGCGTCGTGACGCCAAGGGTTAGCATCGTGACACAAATAACAGAGGAAGTGTACTGCCTTGTTCTGATTAGTAGACGTCACGACGCTAAGAACGTAGCTTCACGATGCGTGAGCGAGTCATGATGCCCAACCCTTACGTCGCGACTCGGAAGCAAATGATGCTCACTAGTTTAATTGTAGTTGCTAGCGTCGCGAAGCCCAAGGGACAGAGTCGCGATGCGTGATCAGAATTTCCCCAAAGCAGTTTTAGTCCATTCCAGTTTTCCCCTAGCATGTTAAAGGCCACCCTAAGAGTCTCGTATCAGTCTACATACATACATTACATCATGACACAAGTATGATACGCGATATAGTGATAATGAATCTGAAGCCTATTCTACGACTTGAATTTTAATTAAGTATATCAATTATAGATTGTTGAAAGGAATTGCAATTGTCTTCGACTTGAGAAATGTTTTTCAGAAAAGAATGATTCTGGAACTTGAGTTTTATGATTTTCGAGGCATGGGGGAAAATCCCACCTCAGTATATAACTTGAATTAGACATGGAATTAACGGATACAGATATCGTGTGCACACGCAGTTCAGGACTCGGGATGACTGATGCCCATAGATACCAGATTTTAAGTTAGGAGGGGAGCATAGATCCGCACCCCTGGCTCCATATTTGCGGCTTGGGAGATGGAGATATGTAACGCCCCATGACCATCAGATATTTACGTATATGGGGACGCACCCAAGCGCCAGATTTTGCGTATGGGGGGACGATGATGAGTGGTAAATCTATCACTATTTCCCACTCATTTAACCTTATATTTTGTATAGTTTCTTGAGTTTTGTGAATATTTTGATGTGTTTTGTGTTATTTTGTAGATAAATAAAATTTCAGGACATTCTAGAGGTGATTTGGAGCAAAACTGTGAAAATTGGCAAAAAAAGGCAAAATGGTAATTTCTCCGCGTCACGATGCCTAACGTGCGCCGAGTGCTGCTATCATGCGCCGGGTCGACGGGTCAAAATCTGAAAAGTTGACTTTGCTAACGTGCGCCGTGCCACGTGTCACCATCACGGAAGATTTGCTAACTTGCGCTGCCATGTGTCATCATCCTACAATGCCGACAATCATCATCTACGCTAACGTGCGCCTGCCACGTGTCATCATCTCAGAAGATCAGCTAAAATGCGCTGCATACCACGTGTCAAAAATATATGGTGCCGACAGAATACGCGTGACACGTGTCACCTTCTCATTGGACGGAATTATTGGCAAATCACATTCTGCCACGTGTCGCCTTTCCATAGCACCATTTTTTGCGCGTGCCACGTGTCATTTCCTGATTGTGCCGACAGACGCGTGGTCAAAGCCGCGTATGACCAAGTTACTGTAGCTGGCGTCGCGACGCGTGACCTCTTGGCGTCGCGACGCCGGAACCAGATTTTTCCTATAAATTCGGCTCTTCGTCACTTTATTTGGTGTGCTCTCCTTGGGAATTTTTCCCTGGTTTTATAGGAAGCATCTATTTTTGTATATATAAATATTATTTTTAATTTATGTATTTTAATTTTCAGTAATAGTAGTAATTCTTCTTCTACCTTTCTTTAATGTTTTGTAGTTAATTTTCTGCTGGGGATAAGGTGAAGCTTTTATTATTTTAATTTAGATTAATCTCCCTTAAATATAATATGGAAATTATAATTCAAAATATAAAAGATTACCGCTTTAATGGCTGGTTTTATTTATTTGACATAATGTGGCACCGCCTATATGGCTGGTCTTTAGGTGACAGGTAATTACCGCCTATATGGCTGGTTTATGTTCAAATACTATTACCGCCTTTATGGCTGGTCGAACTTAATTTGACTTAATAAGGAATACCGCCTTTATGGCTGGTTGGTAATATCATGTTTAATTTCTTTATTATATTAAGGGAGATATCTAAATTATAAATAGTAAAAGTGGATCCCCAACCCCCAGCATTTTATTTTTATTCTAGGGAAATGATGAAACACAATACACACACTTAATAATTGATTTTCTTTTTATGGGTAGTTCTTTAGTTTGTTTATTGAGTCTTAAGCTTAATGCTTCTTGTTGTCTGATCACCAATAAGATTGATTTGGTAAACTTAAAATGAACTAGACATAGGGATTTTAGGTTTCAGCCTTAGATTCGATAGCCAACGATCTTCCTTGAGGATAGATAACCCTTTAATAGATTTCCTTACAGGATAGACATATACCTGTCGGGCGGGGGTAGCCATAATTGGAACTTAAACTTAATGAATCCAGGTAATTTGGTTGACATATGAATATGGTTCAATTGGGTTATACTGGGTATTTGCGTCTGACCATCGACAGAGGCTTTTGCATATTTTCGTGTTCCAGGTTAACAAATTAATTTATTACACATAAATAAGAGAATCAATTCATCTTTATAATAATATTGTGTGGAGTCACGACCCTAGATCTTTGAGTCTTTCCTTTTATTTTCCTTAGTATTTTCTTTTGAGTCTGTTTTTATTTTATTTTGCAAAACCACATTCAACCAACCAAAAGCAATCAATTCTATTCTTCCTATAATTAGATACTTGTAAATAAATAGAATCAATAATTAATAACAACAGTAGGAATTAAGTCCTCGTGGGATCGATATTTTTATACTACTTGAACGATACGTGCGCTTGCGTTATACGTGTGTGTTTACGCCGGTCAAGTTTTTGGCGCCGTTGCCGGGGACTTATTTTTCTTGAGTTATTAATTTTGAAGCTATCTAATTTACTTGTATCTAATTTTCTTTATCTGTAATTTTTATTTCTTTATTGTATTTTCAGGTGATTAAAAAATGGAACATTATTGGGAGATTGAAAGATCAAGAGCTTTACTAGAATATACACCCCAAATCTGGGAGCAACAGTCCGGTTTTCTGAGGCCTGTTGTCCAGCCCAATAATTATCACTGGATGCCAGAACCAAGCAATGCTACATTTGCTCATCAGAATGAAATGGGGAGATGTGTAATTTACGATGGTAACCACCCGAGCGATCAATTTATTTACCTTTCAGAGTGGCAGAATTATCAGAATCATTCAAGGTACGAAGAACCGTCATATTTTCCATCTTATCCACCATCCACTTATGATTTTCATCAAGAACCAGAACCATCAGAGGAAGAATCATTGGTTGACATGCTCAAAGATTTGTTCCAGAAACAGGACGAAAAGTTGGATGCAATGCTTGAAACATGCCAGAATCAATTTGAAAGTATTCAGAGACAATCAGCATCAATTCAGAGACTGACAGATCAAATGAGACAGTTGATTGAAAACTAGAACTACGTACCTCAAGAATCATTTTCAGATGACACTAATGAAACCTTCAAGTACCAAGCATTTCACGATGACACTTCAGCAAAGGAGGAGGATGAGCAGTATCAACAACCAGAGGTATCAGTTCAGGAGCTAGAACCAGCAAAGTCTTTATTTGATTTTTATTATTCAGATTCTGACGAGGATGAAGCTGAAATATTTGTACCAACTGCATCAAAAATTGAGGATGGAATTCTGTATCCTCAAAACGAAGATCTTGGAGATTCCATTGCACAAATGTTTGAAGAAGATCTACCTGAGCCAATCATTTCACCCAGATCAGAGGATGAAGACCTAAAAACTGACATTTCTTCACATCCTCAGGTTGATAATTTTGCAGCATGCATTTCACAGATGACAGATGAAGAGCTGAATGCAGAAATTTTCAAATACATCTGTGAAGAAAAGGTGGAACAAGAAGCAGACCAAATGGAGGAGCAAATGTCTGACCTTAATAAAGATCCAGAGCATTCAGGAGAAACATCGCTGTTTTGGGGAGTACAAATCAAAGATATCGCCCAGAAGCTTGACAGAATGGAACTCCCATTCCAAGTCAAGCACCATATGAGACCTCCTGATTTTCTTTCTTTCTTAGCAGGAACCACTGGAGTAACAAGGAGCAAAAAGGTGGCACGAGCACTGAATGAGACAAAACTCTTTTTGCCACTTTACCGTTGGAAGAGACCCTTCAAAAGCAACGCTCACGGGATTGTCTTTAATCGGACGTCCAAAATGACGCTGAAACCTCCTTGACATATGGATTTCAGTCACGTCTGGCTGAAGACGTAAAATTTAGCGCTGGCAGGGAGGCAACCCATGCAATTTTTTGTAATTTCTGTTTTCATATTTTGTGTGAACTTTTTAATTTTGTGTGTAATTTTTTTTGTAGGGAAAAGCACAAACGAAGCATTTTAAGATAGAATGAATTGTGTTTGGCAATCAAAGATGAGAAACAATTCATTAGCGATGGCTGAGTAAGGAATGAAATCTTGAAACGCATCCTAATGAATTTATACTAAGCGAGTGGCGTATTGCGTACACCATTCCGTTGCCTTAATTATTGCTTTGATTCGCTTTTCTGTTGTAATTATCTTTATTTTCGTAGACAAGATCCAGACTTTTTGACCTTTCACGATTTCTTTTGTAGTTTAGCTAACAAACGTCCTCTGGAAGATACTAGTGTTATTATTACTCACCCTTTTTCAGGTACTATAAATTCAGCCCGTCATTGCACTTTTGAAGGCATCCTGATTTGAAAAAGAAATACATAAAAAATGGAAGCCACTTCAAGAAGACGAGTTGAAAACATCTGTGTGTTTTGTGGTAGTAGTGTTGGTGTTAAGCCACAATACGTAGAAGCAGCACATGAATTGGGTCGAGTTTTAGCTGCAAGGAATATGCACTTAATATATGGCGGAGGAAATCTTGGACTTATGGGGATCGTTTCAAAGGCTATACAGGAAGGAGGTAGTAATATTTTGGGAATCATCCCAAAACCCTTGGCAGAGGCAAATCTTATTGGATCATCAAACGGAGAGGAACTGATCGTGCCAGGTATGTCTGAACGACTGGTAGAAATGATTAACCGTGCTGATGCTTTTATCGCTTTGCCAGGTGGCTTGGGCACATTGGAGGAAATTTTTATAGTTTTATCTTGGGCGAACCTGAACATACACCAGAAACCGCTTGGACTGTTCAACGTTGATGGATTTTATGATTTTCTTTGTGTGTTTCTTGACGATGCTCGGAGAAATGGGTTCGTGTCAAAACCTATGAAAGAACTCCTCTTCACTGCCAGAACTGCTCCGGATCTAATAGACCAACTCATAGCCTATGAACAACAAGTTGACCCTATCCTTTCAAAGATAAATTGGTCCGAGGACGATCGTGGTAAGAGACGTAGGATTAATCTAGATCTTAACCTTTAATTTCTTGTAGATTTTCAGCTAACCAGGTACGACCTTCTAAACTCTTCTTCTACTTTTTAAGACATTGGGGACAATGTCTCATTTAGTTTTGGGGGAGGGAATTAGTTGATTAGTACCTTGTTTTTAGTTTGTATGTTGTTTTTATTTTTAGTCCAAAATTTTTCGAAAAATAAAAAAAAAAAATTGAAAAATTTTCAAAAATTACAAAAATATTTTGTGTTTTTTGTATTTTGACTAAAATGGTGAAATTGGTGAGAGATAGCTGAGTAAGGAGTTTCCACTCCTGAGACGTATCTCAAACCTATTTTCGAAACGAGTTAATTTTTGTTTATTTCCTTTTAAATTATTTAATTTGTAAATTCTCCATAAAACTGACTTAAATGGATCTTCATATGCTCAGTTGGCAGGTATTATCAACATGCATAGTAACATACGGACATGAGCTAAAATTGAAAAGTTTGTAATATTCAGTGCTCTAGTTTAATTGGAGGAAGCATCTCAAAAAATGATGGAGTAAAAAAAAAAAAAATTCTGATATAAAGCATATGAGATCCGAGTTATTAAGTCTGTAAGGGTGTTTTAACACCTAGTGCCCTAAAACCAACTGGTTTGGGAGTCACTGGCCCAAAGCTCGCTACATGGATTGAAGATGCTGCAAAAATATATATATCTGAAGTCTGAGTAATTAAGTCTGTAGGGGGTGTCTTAACACCTGGTGCCCTAAAGCCAACTGGTTTGGGAGCCACCGACCCAACACTCGCTACATAGATGGAAGGTATTGTATATAAATAAAAAATAGAAAAAAAATCAAGGAAAAAATCTAAAAAATTATTCCATTGCTGCAAAAAGGTGTGAATTCTGATAAAACTTTAGGACAAAAATATTACTCTCTTATCAATTGCACTTATGACTGTTGTGGGCAAAAATGAGTTGATTAATATTTTGTTGGCTGTGTATATGGAGAGTGGTAAATATAATCGGAGAATTTACTTATTCGGTAATTTAGAATGAAGCAAAACAACTAGTAACTTGGAGTAGAAGTTTCACTTGATTAGTCACTAACTTCTCTTTTCTCTTGTCTTTTTGCTTTTGTGTGCATTAGTTTTAACTAACTTTTTACTTTTGTAAAAATGTTTGTGGGTATCATTGCTGTAAGCCCTCACGAGACTACAACTCGTCCACTAGGGACACCTATGGGTTTAAAGGCTTGTTGCATACGCTAAATGCAACCGTGATCCATACGAAAATGTCTTAGTTAAATTTTATTTATGTTATTTTATTTTGTGTTTTGCTCGAGGACTAGCAAAATGTTAGGTTTGGGGGTGTGATGAGTGGTAAATCTATCACTATTTCTCACTCATTTAACCTTATATTTTGTATAGTTTCTTGAGTTTTGTGAATATTTTGATGTGTTTTGTGTTATTTTGTAGATAAATAAAGTTTCAGGACATTCTGGAGGTGATTTGGAGCAAAACTGTGAAAATTGGCAAAAAATGGCAAAATGGTAATTTCTCCGCGTCCGACGCGCCAACCCTTGGCGTCGCGGCGCCTAACGTGCACCGAGTTCTGCTATCATGCGCCGAGTCAACGGGTCAGAATCTGAAAAGTTGACTTTGCTAACGTGCGCCGTGCCACGTGTCACCATCACGGAAGATTCGCTAACTTGCGCTGCCACGTGTCATCATCCTACAATGCCGACAATCATCATCTACGCTAACGTGCGCCTGCCACATGTCATCATCTCAGAAGATCAGCTAAAATGCGCTGCATACCACGTGTCAAAAATCTATGGTGCCGACAGAATACGCGTGACACGTGTCACCTTCTCATTGGACGGAATTATTGGCAAATCACATTCTGCCACGTGTCGCCTTTCCATAGCACCATTTTTTGCGCGTGCCACGTGTCATTTCCTGATTGTGCCGACAGACGCGTGGTCAAAGCCGCGTATGACCAAGTTACTGTAGCTGGCGTCGCGACGCGTGACCTCTTGGCGTCGCGACGCGTGACCTCTTGGCGTCGCGACGCCGGAACCAGATTTTGCCTATAAATTCGGCTCTTCGTCACTTCATTTGGTGTGCTCTCCTTGGGATTTTTTCCCTGGTTTTATAGAAGCATCTATTTTTGTATATATAAATATTATTTTTAATTTATTTATTTTAATTTTAAGTAATAGTAGTAATTCTTCTTCTACCTTTCTTTAATGTTTTGTAGTTAATTTTCTGCTGGGGATCAGGTGAAGCTTTTATTATTTTAATTTAGATTAATCTCCCTTAAATATAATATGGAAATTATAATTCAAAATATAAAAGATTACCGCTTTAATGGCTGGTTTTATTTATTTGACATAATGTGGCACCGCCTATATGGCTGGTCTTTAGGTGACAGGTAATTACCGCCTATATGGCTGTTTTATGTTCAAATACTATTACCGCCTTTATGGCTGGTCGAACTTAATTTGACTTAATAAGGAATACCGCCTTTATGGCTGGTTGGTAATATCATGTTTAATTTCTTTATTATATTAAGGGAGATATCTAAATTATAAATAGTAAAAGTGGATCCCCAACCCCCAGCATTTTATTTTTATTCTAGGGAAATGATGAAACACAATACACACACTTAATAATTGATTTTCTTTTTATGGGTAGTTCTTTAGTTTGTTTATTGAGTCTTAAGCTTAATGCTTCTTGTTGTCTGATCACCAATAAGATTGATTTGGTAAACTTAAAATGAACTAGACATAGGGATTTTAGGTTTCAGCCTTAGATTCGATAGCCAACGATCTTCCTTGAGGATAGATAACCCTTTAATAGATTTCCTTACAGGATAGACATATACCTGTCGGGCGGGGGTAGCCGTAATTGGAACTTAAACTTAATGAATCCAGGTAATTTGGTTGACATAGGAATATGGTTCATTTGGGTTATACTGGGTATTTGCGTCTGACCATCGACAGAGGCTTTTTGCATATTTTCGTGTTCCAGGTTAACAAATTAATTTATTACACATAAATAAGAGAATCAATTCATCTTTATAATAATATTGTGTGGAGTCACGACCCTAGATCTTTGAGTCTTTCCTTTTATTTTCCTTAGTATTTTCTTTTGAGTCTGTTTTTATTTTATTTTGCAAAACCACATTCAACCAACCAAAAGCAATCAATTCTCTTCTTCCTATAATTAGATACTTGTAAATAAATAGAATCAATAATTAATAACAACAGTAGGAATTAAGTCCTCGTGGGATCGATATTTTTATACTACTTGAACGATACGTGCGCTTGCGTTATACGTGTGTGTTTACGCCGGTCAGACGGCGATACGTAACACCCCCATGCATCAGATATTCAGATACAAATTTCTCAAAAAAATATTTTCATAAACGGATTTCCAGAAACATTTTTTTTCCAGAAATGACAAGTTTTATAGAAGAGTTTTCACGAGAACTCAATTTTATAGAAAAAGCTCGAGTCTTATAGACAGAAATGAGTTTTAAGAAAAGTTTTACATAAGGTTAAGAAAGAGATTTCAGGAAAGATTATTTATGGGAGGATTTTCATGTGTAGAACCATGAATTTTTCAGAAAGAATCAGTTTTCGTTTTAATTGTCCACTCACTAGATCGTTCAAACGATCTAACCCCCCAATCCCAATTTCATACTTTGCAGGTATACCTGGAGGACGAGCTCGGGAGGATGGATACTGATGGCAGTCACTAGAGGGTCCGAGTCTACCAGGTCGAGTACAGAGTTACAGTCCAGTCATAATTTAAATAAAAGTCATGTCTTGGATTCATGTACAATTTTAAGTATGTGTGTAACAAGTCAATATGTCCATGAACAGAGTTGTAAAGAGAAGTTTTATTAAGAGTTTTTTTATGAGTTTTGATTTGCATTTCGCGTTTATGTGTTGGGCAAGGGTCCCTATGCATGAGTTTGTAATTCCAAATGAGATTGGTTGTATTGATCACAGTCAGAAAGTCAGAAGCTCAGGAGAATATATCAGTCTATTCCCTGCCAGTAGCATCTCATGGAGTGGAATGTTACAATGTATGTCAGAGATCTTTCATGGTCTGACTTCTAGATATTCGTTGGGTGTAGACCGATGCACCCGTTAACCAAATGAGTATTAAGATAGGATCTTTCGGTCCGTATGTGTACCATAAGGGGTTTAGGTATCCATGTGAGTAAGTCATGATTATTAAGACTTTGGCCAAAGCTGATCACCTAGGATGGATAACATATATTAGAAATGGTTTCAGATTAGTTGTAAAGAATCGTAGACATGTTGACATGAGATATACATCTTGGAAACTTGACGGTGTAATCTATGTTTCCTTAGCACAACTCGGATAGACTACGATGGAGGGATTGTTAAACATATGTGATGATCTTGACTTGTATAGTTCAGAAAGGTCATTCGTGTTCTTCACGAATTCGGAGGTGGCCGAATTGCGTACATATATGCTAGGCTTATATGACGAACATGTCTGGACTTATAGAGTCCCACAATATGAAGTGTACTCATTGAGCACTTGGGTAGCCTATAATATTAGATATTATAAACTAAAATAATTAAATATTATTGGATAACATTAATTATTTACTTTGACCCAATTGGATTAATCCAAAATTACACAAGAGTTTTGTTATAAATTCATAAATATCTCTACCATTGGAGGGTGTTTTGGTAATTATAAATATGTAATAATAGGTATATTTGGATTGATTTAATTAGATTAAATCAAAGTGGTAGACATGTAACTAATCTATTAATTAAACTTTATCTTGATTTAATTGGATTAAATCAAGGTGGTAGACAAAGATGATTAGTCACACATAATTGTATATATTTGGACAAATTAGATTAAGCCCACATAAAAATTGATTAGAACTTTTATTAATTAAAAATTGTCAAATTTTTGCTATAAAAAGCAAGCTTGAGTAAGGTTTTAATCAAGCTTGAGAAAGCTAAAAACAAGCAAAAGTTGTAGAAATTAGCATAAGTTAGAGTAGTGTTTAGAGAAGCTTTGGAAGATCTCTATAACATTTCAACTATGAGAAATCAAGATTGGATCTTGGAGTCAAGCTTGCTAACTTTGGAAGTTCTCCACAACATTTCAACAAGGTGAAGTAGATTGGATCTTTGAATCAACCTTACTCGGTAAGTTTGATCTTCTCCAAAGCTATGTTTTTCATTAGTGAGTTATCATTAGTGAAACATATAGTGATTAATTATGTATCGGAAGAGGCTTTTCCATATTTTCGTGTTCCAGGTTAGCAAACTGATTTATTACACATAGATAAGAGAATCAATTCATCTTTATAATAATATTGTGTGGAGTCACGACCCTAGATCCTTGAGTCTTTTCTTTTATTTTCCTTAGTATTTTCTTTTGAGTCTGTTTTGATTTTATTTTGCAAAACCACATTCAACCAACCAAAAGCAATCAATTCCCTTCTCCCTATAATTAGATACATGTAAATAAATAGATTCAATAATTAATAACAACAGTAGGAATTAAGTCCTCGTGGGATCGATATTTTTATACTACTTGAACGATACGTGCGCTTGCGTTATACGTGTGTGTTTACGCCGATCAACAGGTTATGTGTACGCCTCTTCTGGGTTTATTGAGAATCGTAGTGTATTGGATGTGATGTTAAGACGAAAGTATCACTTTAGACATTTGAAGCCAAAAATAGAATTGAAAAACATATCTTCTTTTCTCTCTCCCAAGGCCGAAACTGTGAACCAGTTTTTGCTCTCCATTTTCTTCATTTTCTTAGCCGAATTTTGTGAAGAAAAGGTGTGAAGTTTTGCTGCAAAAATTCACTAAGGGCTAGCACTCTTCAAGGATCATCAAGAGGTGATAGGGAAACCTATTCAAGAGCTTGGGAAAATCAAAACAAAGCTTGGAGCTTCTACTTTGTCTTGGCTGAATCTTGGAGCACCTTGGAGGAGTTCATTTTGTTCATCAACAAATCCAAAACCGATCGATGTAAGTGTGTTTCTGCCACTCTTCTTCGTTATTCATTCGCATTTCTTTGTTCATTATGATCTTGGGACTAACCATAGAAACCAACAATGGTATCATTGAGCCTAAAATGAGCATGAAATGTATTAGGGTAAAATTTGGGGAAAATCCATGTGAGCATGATTTGATTAAATTGAATGGTTGAGTATGCTTGTATGTTGATGAAATGAGGTTGGATTGGATCAATTTCAACAAATTATGATTGGATCAAAATTTGCCCCACCTTATGGCTTGGCCGAATGCTTTAGATACCCTAGGCTCTTGGAAAATTTTGTTTTGATGATCATTGGATGAGTTGAAACAAATGGAAAAGTTGATTTGTAATTCGATCGTATTGAAAAATGAAATCGGACTTAAAAGCTTACCTTGGCCGAGAGCAATATGGCATGTATGGACTTGATTTTTGATTCAAAAATTATTGGACAATAATTGAACAATTAAATACATAATTAATTGAGCAAATGAGGGTGATTCCTTACTTGGGCTTGGTAATTGGGTTTGACCCACATTGACCAAAGCCCATGCCTTTTGCAATCAATTGAAAGCCCATCAGACTTTAATTAAACGAACATTGGATGTTAGTTGGGCTTTGAGACCCGATAGGATTAGATTTGGAATCTAAGTCGTTAAAGCGCATTAAAAAGTGTAAATATTTAATTTGGAATTAAATAATAGAATTAGTATTGAATACGACTTAAATTAGATTTAACGAGTAGTTCGATATAATTTAAGAATTCCTACTTTGAGTACTTATTCTCAAACGAGTTGGACTCGCGCAAAATCAAATCGTTGTTTGAACATTGGATTGTCACATAATTAAAGACTAATTAATTGGATTAGATTGGTTGTAATGCATGCTATGAATGAATATATGAATGTGTTGAATGAATAGCGTATATCGGATGGATATTAGAAGGGAAATGGTAATTTTGGAAATTATTGTAAATTTGGAATTTATAAATTGGACCTGCGTGTCCAGCCTTATCTCTCATTATCTCTTTGTATTCTCTTCTCACCTAATTCCCCTCAATGTTAATGAGGTTTCTATTATTGTATTATGTAATTGGGTAGAAGTAGAATAGTGCTAGCCGGGGAGAGGAAATGGAGCGATTTGTTCTAGGAACAATCTGTTTAAATATCCATCCGCATATCGTTATTAATTTACTTTCGCGCCTTATGATGTTTTAGAAGCATGTTTAAGGGTGTATGATGAGACCTTAACAAAGATAATAAATTGGTTGCCAATTTACGCAAAAAACCCTCAAAATCATATTAAGCGTTTTTCCTTCCGTTGAGTGATTCTTACTCAAGATCCAAAGTTGGCATTGGTTTGTTGGCCAAAGTCAAGACCTTTGTCAATTGCGGATGTGTTTGAATCATGAGAGTTTTGTTCCATATCGGTGTCTTGTCCAAGTCGTGATTTGTTGGCCAAATTCAAGATCACTTCTTGTCCATCGACATTGATTACGAAGCTTTCCACGTCAATGGGTCCAGCTTAACTGGAATCATTAAGCTGTTGTGCCAAAGCCAAGGCTTAGTTGATTCAGAGGAAAAAAGTTAGGAAAATATATTGGATATATTGGCATATATACTGTATATATGTTTCGGACTTGGATGTCCACCTACCGGATCTAGGAATTGGATTAGATCCAATTGATCTTCAAGATCTACCTAGTTAAATATCATACAGCTTGTTGGCCAAAGTCAAGGTTGTGTGTTATTTAACGGGATCATAGCCCACTAGGAACTGGGTTTCCCGAGTACTCGACAGAGGGTTAGAGGCTCGCCGAAAAATAGTGGGAGGCTAGTATTGAATTTTCAATTTCATTCAGATACTTAACTTTACGCGCTTTCATATTATTTCGTCAAAATTATATTATTAGTTGGACTAATACAATGATATTTTTCTTGTAACAGTTAGATTGTACCCATATATCGTTGATTAGATAGTTAGACTATCGTAATCAAGATGACTGGAAAGGGAAATGTCTGAGATATTATCATGGGTGAAAATGTCTTCAAGGGCACGAACTTTGCCGATTGGGAAATGAATTTGAGGATAGTCCTCGGAGCCGAGAGGCTGCTATATACCATACAGAGACCTCTTGGGCCTCAGCCCAAACCTGATCAGTTACTTGAGCAGGAGCTTTGGAAGACTCACAGCGATGATAATGATACTGCTCAGTCAATTATGCTTGCTTCCATGACTCAGCATTTCCGTCGACAGAACAGGGACTTGGATCCCTATAACATGTTGGCGAGGTTGCACGATCTTCACTGATCTAACCGAAGGTCGAAGAGATATGAGTTAACACAGAAGCTCTTCCATTCACGTATGTCATAAGGCATGTCTGTTGAGTCCCATGTGGTACAGATGATTGCTGACATAGATGAGCTGGCTGAGATGGGGATAGTCTTAGAGGCTGAGATTACCATAGATATGATCTTGCAATCTCTCCCCGATACTTGGAAACAGTTCATCATAAACTATAACTTGATGAACACAGATGATACTCTTGGAGAGTTGTTGGCAATTCTCAAGGAAGCTGAGAATGAGCTACTTAAAGGCAAAAAGTGCGAGGCGCACTTTGCTTCGACATCTCAGACACCGAGGGCTGGGCCCAATGCGACTGGAAGTGTGACGAATAAGAAGCATAAAAGAAAGGGCAAGGCCAAATCGTCAAAGGCTTCTAAGAAGCCTAAGGATAAATCTCAGGATGTTTGCCTCCAGTGCGGCAAGCGAGGTCACTAGATGCGTGACTGCCGCAAGTACAAGGCGCTCCAGAAGCCGATTAAAGCGGGCAAGGCACCAGCTTCAGGTATGTTTGTTATTGAAATAAACATGACTACTTCTAGTTTTAAAAATTGGATTTTTGATTCTGGTTGTGGTACTCACATATGTACTGATGTGCAGGATCTGCGGATTAGCATGAGACTGGCCTCATGGGAGATTGATCTACGCGTCGGAAATGGGGCACCAGTCGCCGTTTTGGCCGTTGGCACTTTTGTTTTAGAACTGCCATCGGGGCATGTACTTGAACTTAATGACTGTTATTATGTACCTAGTTTGACTAGGAATATTATTTCTGTATCTATGTTAACCCAATGTGGGTATACTTTTGTATTTAGAAACACTGGGTGTTTTATGTATAAAATAATGTAGAAATTTGCACTGCTGTTGCAAATAATGGTCTTTATATTTTGAATATAAATTAATCTCAAACATATAACATAACAAACAAAAGGCTCAAAATGAGTAACAAAGATGAAACTTATATGTGGCACTGTCGTCTATGACACATAAACAAGACTCGCATATCCACACTTTCGAAGAGTGTGTACTTGGATGGATTTGATCCAAATTCATATGACGTCTGCGAATCTTGCTTATTAGGCAAAATGCCTAAATCACCTTTTAGTGGTAAATGTGAACGCGCCACTGAACTGTTAGCCCTCGTTCATAGTGACGTATGTGGGCCCATGTCTAGCCAGGCTAGAGGTGGATACGAATACTTTGTAACCTTTACGGATGATGCATCACGTTATGGTTATGTGTATCTTATGAGACACAAGTCGGAAACTTTTGAGAAATTCAAAGAGTTTCGACACGAAGTTGAAAAATAGATCGGCAAGAGTATAAAGACATTACGGTCGGACCGTGGTGGTGAATACTTGAGCAATGAGTTTCTAGATTACTTGAAAGAATATGGCATTCTTTCACATTGGACTCCTCTTGGAACACCGCAATTAAACGGTGTGTCCAAACGGAGAAACCGAACCTTGTTGGACATGGTTAGGTTTATGATGAGTCATACTGAGCTACCTGTTTCCTTCTGGGGATATGCATTAAACAGTGCAATTCTTATTTTGAATAAGGTTCCGTCAAAGTCTGTACAACAGACACCATATGAGATATGGACAAGAAAGAAACTGGGTTTCTCATTCCTGAAGATTTGGGGATGCTGGGCATACGTCAAACATTTGGAAAGTACCAAACTTGAACCCAAATCGGATAAATGCCAATTCGTAGGATATCCTAGGGAAACCAAAGGATATTACTTCTATCACCCACGAGAGAACAAAGTATTTGTGGCTCTACATGCGGTTTTCCTTGAGAAGGAATTCCTAAATGTAGTGGTTAGTGGGAGGAAAGTAGAACTCGATGAAAATCGGAGTGATATTGTTCCTGGCATAGAATCCTCAACGAAACAAGAACAGTCCATCCGGGATGAGACTGTACCACAATCTTCTATTACACAAGGACCGCGTAGATCGGAGAGAGTCAGGAAATAACCTGAGAGGTATGAGTTTCTGATCTCACCTCATGTAGATATTAATCTCATTGAGGATAACGAACCGGCTACGTATGAGGAAGCGATACAAGATATCGATTTCGCTTTATGGCAAGAAGCCATGAAGTCCGAAATGGATTCCATGTACATCAACCAAGTGTGGACACTGGTTGATGCACCAGAAGGCGTAAAGCCTATTGGATGCAAATGGGTCTTCAAGAAGAAGACCGACATGGATGGCAACGTACAAACGTACAAAGCTAGGCTTGTAGCGAATGGGTATCGTCAACGACATGGTGTCGATTACGATGAAACTTTCTCACCCATTGCCATGATTAAATCCATTCGGATAATGCTTGCTATTGCTGCATATTTCGATTACGAGATATGGCAGATGGACGTTAAAACCGCTTTCCTTAACGGAAACTTTTTGGAGGATGTTTATATGCAACAGTCTGACGGTTTTATCGTGCCTAGACTTGCAAACAAGGTTTGTAAGTTAAATCGGTCCATTTATGGACTGAAGCAAGCATCGCAGTCATGGAACCAACGTTTTGATGAGATCATAAAAGAATATGATTTCATTCAAAATGAAGATGATCCTTGTGTATATAAGAAGGTTAGTGGGAGAGCACTGACTTTTATTATCCTTTATGTTGACGATGTATTGCTTATAGGCAATGACATTCCCATGCTAACGTCGGTGAAAGCTTGGCTTTCATTGAAATTCTCCATGAAAGATCTGGGAGAAACAGCCTTTATTCTGGGAATAAAGATCTACCGGGATAGATCTAGAAAGCTGCTTGGACTCTCCCAGAGTACGTACATTGACAAGGTGTTGAAGAGATTCAACATGGATCAGTCCAAAAGAGGACTGTTGCCAGTGTCACATGGCGTCTATCTATCTAAGGACATGTGTCCTAAAACTCAAGATGAGAGAGACAACATGAGTCAGATACCGTTCACCTCGGCAGTCGGATCGATCATGTATGCCATGATATGTACGCGACCTGATGTCTCATATGCTTTGAGCATGTGTAGTCGCTATCAGGCCGATCCAGGTGAAGGTCACTGGATGGCGTTTAAGAATATCCTAAAGTATCTTAGAATAACTAAGGATGCTTTCTTAATCTATAGAGATGGAGAACTTGAGGTAACTTGGTATACCGATGCAAGTTTCCAAACCGACAAAGACGACTGCAAGTCGCAATCCGGGTACATATTTTGTTTGAATAACGGAGCAGTGAGCTGGAAATGTTCAAAGCAAGAGACTGTTGCTGATTCAACAACAGAAGCGGAGTACATTGCTGCATCTGAAGCAGCAAAGGAAGCAGTTAGGATCCGAAAATTCCTAATTGGATTAGGAGTAGTTCCGTTAGCAGCTGAGCATGTTCCATTGTATTGTGACAATAACAGAGCTATAGCGCAGGCTAAGGAACCGTGGTCTCATCAACGATCCAAGCATGTTCTTCGACGTTTCCATCTGATTCGTGAGATCATACTTCGTGGCGATGTGAAGGTCGAGAAGGTCGTATCAGATGACAACATGGCAGATCCGCTGACGAAAGCTATTCCTCAGCAAAAGTTTGAGCGACATGTACATAGTTCAGGTATTAGATGCTTGAGTGACTGGCTATAGGCCAAGAGGGAGATTTTTGGACAGTTATGACCCATAGCGGCACTGTTTGTAAAATAAATTGTGTTTTTGTACAAAATTAACTATGTAGTAATGAAATTGCCTTTTACCGTTTTGTAATTTATTTACTTTGAAATATAAATGGTAAAAGTCCACATGATTAGTTTCGGATTGAGATGATATGAGACAGTATCAATCCATAACGGTTTAATCATTAAATATCCCTAGTCGTAGTATTATCGAGATTGGATATCGATAATGCGTAATAGACTAGTATTGCACTTGTGCGTGTTGTGAGGACATAACGACATAGTTCTCATATATTTAAGTATAGGATACTTATGCAAGTGCAATAGGAGGTTGTGTTTTACCGATGGTACGGAAAACATATTCGCTCTGGATAGACCCCGTGGAATCCCATTGGTAGTATGTATATGTGTCTATGGGAGTCCGCTTCAGGGTAGGTGTATTTGGTCTTAACCTGAGACTTGCATCGCTAGTACTTGCGACAATCGCTAAACTTTGGTTTTGGTCGTCCAGGGCTTTAACGGGTTCTGTGTACGCCTCTTCTGGGTTTATTGAGAATTGTAGTGTATTGGATGTGATGTCAAGACGGAAGTATCACTTCAGACATATGGAGATGATGATCATGCAGGGATTCAGAACTGGTTCTCTATTGTGTTGCAACCATCGGGATAATATGACAAGGTCATGATTATCCGATTCAAAGAGACTAGTTGCTTGATATCTGATAAGTGCTTTGTACGGGGCAGACACTATTCCAGCCCCAGGCCTTGCACGTGACATCCGATACTGGATCGCAATACACAATACTACGGTATACTACGCCTGATAAAGATCGTATATTATAGTAAGAATATTTCTGGAGAATTGGGTAGGCATGGTGATTTGTTAGAAGCCAACCTTGTCTCGTAAATCGGTAAAAACGTAGTAAGAAGTACATACGTGTTCGGATAGTCCGACGACCGTATTTACTGCCAACATATCCAGGGATCTCTTGGGTCGCTTCCCGAAGATTCACCGATGACGTATGATTCGAGCTTAATTAATCTGGGATTAATTGCGGAGAGACTTTATCTTGGATAAAGTATCATTTGAAGAGAGAGAAAGATTAATTTGGAATTAATCGACAAAATAATATATTCGATATATTAAACGAAATTGGATTTCGACGCGGAATTAAAATTAGATTTTAATTCGGGCAAACGAGTTAATTTAGAATTAATTCGTAAGCGACGTGAATAGTAATTTCGCTAGGCATAATTATTAATTCGGAATTAGCGAAACCGAGCCCGGAAGTGTTTGCGGGCCCACTCGCATTTTGAATTCGAGTGGGGCCCACAAGTCACATCGCGAGTCACATCACTTGTCATTATTTGTGATAGATGTCACAAGTCACTTTTTGTGAGTGACATGTTGTCACTATTTATGATGGAGTTTGGTGTGGGCAATTAATGCAAAATTGGAGCCAAAATGGCTTTGACTTTTTGTAAACCATTTACCCAAATTTGGTAATTGTTTTTCCAATTCTTGTATACGGTTTTAGAAGCCAAAAATAGAATTGAAAAACATATCTTCTTTTTTCTCTCTCCCAAGGCCGAAACTGTGAACCCGTTTTTGCTCACCATTTTCTTCATTTTCTTAGCCGAATTTTATGAAGAAAAGGTGTGAAGTTTTGTTGCAAAAATTCACTAAGGGCTAGCACTCTTCAAGGATCATCAAGAGGTGATAGGGAAACCTATTCAAGAGCTTGGGAAAAATCAAAACAAAGCTTGGAAGCTTCTACTTTGTCTTGGCCGAATCTTGGAGCACCTTGGAGGAGTTCATTTTGTTCATCAACAAATCCAAAACCGATCGATGTAAGTGTGTTTCCGCCACTCTTCTTCGTTATTCATTCGCATTTCTTTGTTTATTATGATCTTGGGACTAATCATAGAAACCAACAAGGGACATGTGAGAAAAAGAAAATAGTTAGTCAGAAAACCTGAAAGTGACGGCTAACGATATGGGTACCCTTCACGATAATACAATTAGTGTATTCGCAGATAAACTAAGAAAGAATGTTGATGTTTTATTGAAATAATGTTCAAAATTGCATTCGTGAAATGTATAGTTATATCTAAAAGAGGAAAAATCAGAACAAGCATGCATACATCGTTCAATGTAAGGAAAAAAAGAAAAAAATTATTAGCTCGTTGGGTTGAAAACCTGAAAGGGCAGCCTAGGAAAAAGCTAGAACAACCCGTTAGGTTGAAAATCCGAAAGGGCGATCTAGGAAACATTTAGGGCATATTTGCAAGAAAAAAAATTCCCTAGAAAGTGGTCGGCGGTTCTCTATCTATGCTCGTCCGAATGCTCAAACCGTCGCCATATCTGATACTGTAAGTGTATCGTGTTAGAAAAAATATCCCAAAAATACCTCCCACATGACGAGTAGGAGATGTTGCACTACTCTCCAGAGTGATTGAAAAGAAAAGGCTTTAGAGGCCTCCAATGAATATTGTTCTTAAAAAATAGTGAAGTAGCCAAAATGGGCAAGAGGGGAGGACCGCATGTGACACGCTCATAAAGTGGTTCTTTACTCACAAGTATAAGAGTGTTGAAGTAATAAAATAACTCGGTGACTCCGGGGTCGATCCACATGGAATAAATTTAATAGGATAAAATAATAATTCAACTAATAAAGTAAAAGTAATAAAATAAAATACTAGGATTAGGGGATCCACTGTTGATATTTCAAATATAAAATAATTTTTACTTTTTATAAAATATAAAATATAATTATATAATTATTTCCTGGCCCAACTAAAGTCGTATTAACGGGAAAATTACAATGGCTCAAAATTTGTCGGCCCAACTAAATTCGTATTAAAATAATTTTTTCACCGAGTATTAGCGGGAAAATTGCAAGGATGATTAGTGGACCCAATTTCGAAAGTTTAAGTCCAATTTATAGGCCCAATTGGAAGAATAATGCTAACTATGTTTAATTACCCTATTAAAGCCCAATAATACTTATGGATTTTGGCCCAAGTCCTTTGTCTTTCTAAAAAACCCACAAAATTCAAGACTTCTCTAGATTTATTTTTCCATGTTTAAGAATCAAAAGAAAAAATTGAAAAACCCCATTACTTTCACTCATTGACCGACGATAGGTAGAGAGGAAAGAATGAGACTTGTCATTTTTCTTGTAAAAAATCCAAGACAAACAAGAGTGAACTATCACCAATCAAGCTTAGGAAGGAGGAAAGGAAGCATGGAGAATCTATTAGTGAAGAAAGAATTGAATTCAAGGTGAGAAAGACTTAACCCAAATTTGTAGAGTTAATGTTTTGTTGATTTGGTGATTATGGGATGTTGATTAATTGAGTTTGATGATGTATAGATGATTATTGAGTTAAGGAAAATATGTTTGTGAGAACCCCTAAAGTTATTGAATTACTAAGCCTTTAACTAAGTTGGAATCTAAGAAATGGATGTTGTGATAATGTTAGTAAGTTATTGATGATGAATTGTGTGCTTTGAGTTGATATGGTTTGGGTAATCTTGTAAGTTTGGGAATGAAGATTGAGAGTTGGTGCATGGCCTAAAATTTATTGAGTGTCGCGACACTAATTGTCCAGCATCGCGATGCGTAATAAAGGAGTGTCCTATGTTTCAGTTTTTTCGAGTCGGCGTCGTGACAGCAAAAGGCCAGCGTCGCAACGTGAATCTTAGAGGTAATTTTTGCCTCAAGTCTGATGGTTTAGTGACGCGACGCCCAATGCCAAAGTCGCGACGTGGAACATGGGATGCCTCTACCTCGGTTATGTTTTTATGCGAGTCGCGACGTGTGTCACCTAGCATCGCGATGAGTATGGGAGTCACAACGGTTGACACCCAGTGTCGCGTTGCGTAATAAAAATTGCTCTCTACCTCAACCTTGCCTAGGTAGGCATTACTGTTGGGTTTCTACTATAGTCCCAAGATCATTCAAGCAATGAAAATATGTGAATACAATAAAGAAGTATGGCGGAATCATACTTACAATGATCGGATTTGCGATGCGATGAACACAAAACTTTTCCTCATGCCTTGAAGCTCTCGACAATGTCCAAAAATTTGTGCTCCAAGTTTCGGTCACCCTCCATGTGTGTGCTCCAAGCTTCAAGCTTTGTAAATGAGATTCCATGATCAAGGGTTTGTTTCCCTATCACCTTTGGATGACTCTTTGGTGTGCTAGCACTAGGAAATTTTGCCACAAAATTTCCCCTTGGTCTTCTTCTTGCTCACGGCATTGAAGAAAAAAAATAGAGAGGAAATTGGCCCTTGGCCGAGAGTTTGGAGAGGAGAAAGAGAGAAGTGATGAGTTGATTTTTGTGTATTTTTGGATTTCAAAATCTAATACCAAAAATCAAAGTCAAAAGGTCCAAGGCAATAAAGCCTTCCAACCACCCCCATCAATCAAAAGTGACTAACATCACATCACTCAAAGTGGCAAGACATCTATCACTTGAATGACTAATGATGTGACGCATGATGTGACTTGTGGGCCGCACTTGAATTCGAAATACGAGTGGGCCCGCAAACACTCCCGGGCTCGGGTTCGCTAATTCCGAATTAATGAATTTTCCGTTGCGACGTAATTAAATCAAATTTAATTACATAATTATGCCTAGCAAAATTACTATTCACGTCGCTAGCGAATTAATTCTAAATTAACTGGTTCGCCCGAATTAAATTCTAAATTTAATTCCGCGTCGAAATCTAATTTCGTATAATATATCGAATATATTATTTTATCGATTAATTCCAAATTAATCGTTCTCACTCTTTATAAATAATATTTTATCCCAGATAAAATATCTCTGTAATTAATCCCAGATTAATTTTCTCTCTCTATTAATTAATCCTAGATTAATAATGTGCGAGTCATACGTCATCAGTGAATCTTTGGGAAGTGACACATGAGATCCCCAGATATGTTGGCAGTAAATCCGGTCGTCGGACTATCCGAACACGTACGTACCTAGTACTATGTTTTTACCGATTTACAAGACATGGTTGGCTTCTAGCAAAACACCGTGATTACCCAATTCTCCAGAAATATTCTTAAAGGAATATGTAATATGTATCAGGTGTCGTATACATAGTCTTGCGTATTGCGATCCAGTATCGAATGTCACATGCTAGGCGTGAGGCTGGAATTGTGTCTGCCCCGTACGAAGCACATATCGGATCTCTGGTAACTAGTCTCTATAATCGGATAAACATGACCTAGTCATAATATCCCGATAGCTACACCATATAAGAGCACCAGTTCTGTATCCTACGTGATCATCATCTCCACTAGGACTGTAGTGATACTTCCATCTTGACATCACACCCAATACACTACGATTCTCAATATACCTCAGAAAAGGCGTACACAGAACCGGTTAAAGCCCTGGACGACCAAAACCAAAGTATATTGATTGTCGCAAGTATTAGCGGTGCAAGTATTAGGTTAAGACCAAATACACCTACCCTGATTCGGACTTCCATAGACACATAGTCATACTACCAATGGAATTTCGAGAGGTCTATCCAGAGCGAAGCTATTTCCGTACCATCGGTAAACACAACCTCCTATTACACTTGCATGAGTATCCAATACCCAAATATATGAGAACTATGTCGTTATGCTCCCATAACACACACAAGTGCAATATTATTCTATTCAGTATTATCGATGTCCAATCTCGATAATACTACGACTAGAGATGTTTTAATAATTAAACCTTCATGGATTGATACTGTCTCATATTTTATCAATCTGGAACTAATCATATGGAATTTTATCATTTATATATCCCGGTAATCTAATTACAAATGATAAAAGAGCACTTTCATTTGTCACATAGTTAATTTGTACAACAACACCATGTTCTGTACAAATAGTGATGCTATGGGTCATAATTGTCCAACAATCTACCACTTGGCCAATAGCCAATCACTCAAGTGTCCTACACTTGAACTATGTACGGTTCGCTCGAACTTCTGCTGAGAAAAAGCTTTCGTCAGCGGATTTATAAAGTTATCATCTGATGTGATTTATTCGATCATCACATCTCCACGATGTATGATCCGAACGAATCAGATGAATTGTTGAAGTATATACTTGGATCGTTGATGAGGCCATTAATTCTTTAGCCTGTGATGTAGCCTAGCTCAGCTGCTAACAGAACTACTCCTAATCCAATTAGGATTATTATGATCCAAATGGCTTCTATTGCTGCCTCAACTGCAGCAATATTCCGCTTTTGTTGTTTATTCGGCAACATTATCTTGCTTGGAAGATTTCCAGCTCACTATTCCGTTACTCAAACTATATAGTACTTTTATTACGACTTATAGTCGTTTTTATTGGTTTGGAAACTTACAGCAGTGAACCCAGTCACTTCAAGTTCTCCTTCTCCATAGCTTAAGAAAGCATCCTTAGATCATCTAAGATACGTGTAGGCATTGAATTTTTACACATTAGCCCAATGATGAGTCTCGTATGGAGGCAACTACCTCTTTAGTCATGAAAGTCGCGGGAAACAGACGTAGGAAGGGTAAAGTTGGAAAATGGAATTTTTGTTGGATTTAAGCTCGTTGTTTGGCTCCGGTTGTTTGTTGGACTTCCGTTTCAAAGCTTACCTAAGGCCCAAAACCCAAACCAAACCCAAACTAAACCCAAATACCCAAGTCAAACCAAGTCAAACCAAAACCACACACCCAAGGAGAGTGATTCACGCCCATGCCCTCTTTATTTAGGTATATGCACATTTATCACATGCTAAAATCTTGTAAAATCCTTACCTAAATGAAAGAAATCAAATCAAATCCCTACCAAATCAAATCCAATCACAATCCAAATTAGGAGATTCCTTCCTTGTTAGACACCAATTAGGAGATTCTTTCCTATTCAAATTAGGAAAGTCTTCTCTCTTTGCCTATAAAAAGAGGCCTTCAGCCCCCATTCAAAACCTAGCACATATACTTCCCCAAGCACGTCCCAAACACTTTCTCAAGCCACCTTGCACGTCCAAAAACCTCCTTGAAGCCTCCATTGCCGAATCATTAAACCTAAAGCACCCTCCATTGCCGCACCTTCCCTCCACCATCAACACCCATCACGCCCAAGCCCTAAACTTAACCCTCCATTGCCGAGTTCCAGCCCCCATTCACAGCTCTAAAACACCCTCAATAAACCTTATTGACAGCCCTAAAGTCGCACTAAACATCCTCCAAACACAGCCCCATTCGCAGCCCCAAAACAGTCCCTGAAAACACCCCACTGCACCAGTGAACTGCCTAGTTTAGCTTGCTGTTCTGGTCAGTTTTTGTTGCGACTTTGGCCTATATAACAGTCCTAAAAACACCTAAACACCATCCCAAAAACCTCCATAAAGTTTCCCTAAAAAATCCCCACAAACGCACCTCCCTAAGCCTTCAAAATCACCCGAAACAATCCACTAAACGACCAAAACAGTGACCTGAAACGGAGCAGCGAAACAGCAGCGAAACGGACTTAAAACAGCAGCCCAAGCATCAAAACAATGAGGGAAAACGTTGAGTAGACAAATTGGAAAAGCATCGGATCAATCTCCCTTCCAACGGACGTGTAAAGCCCTTTCTTAGACGACAAAAGATGTTAGACCTGAGGGCACCTTTTTACTTATCTTCTTTATTTTTGTTTTATTTATTTGATATATAATTGCATGAGAGTCGTTTGAAGCATGATGTGATTGTTGGATGAGCGGGATATATGTTCCCTTTTGTGGTATATCAGATGGAAACCCGGACGTAAATTCCATAGCCGATTCCGAATGGACGGTAGTATGGTCTGCACTCGGGATACAATGCCACGTACCACTTAAGATACACGTATCTCGTCTCATCCTAACTTGTATTTGAGCATGTTATAGTCTTTAGGTTATTTGTTTATTATTTAAAGCATGGTTTAATTTAGTTTGTTATTTATTTGTTAAAGCATTTTAGGTTGTTCATTATGCATGTTCTTAGTTTATGATGCGTTTGGGTATGATTTATACATGTTGATTTAATGGTTCAATATGCTTGTTGTGTTACATTGTGTGGAATTATTTGGATGAAAGCATGTTAGATCTAAGTACCCTTGAGCATGATTATTGAGTAGTAGATTGGTTAGTTCATTGCACAAATTATATCATCACAAGTGACATAAGTAAGGGACCATTCTGAACCAACGGTTTGAGGTCTTCCCTTGCGAGGGGTGAGTGCGGCCTTAAATCTTTGTCCCGGTCACACCGGGTGGCGACTCCATGTTATTCGTACTCCCAACTAGGCCGCAAGCCTAGAACAGCGTCGTCAAGTTCTGTTGTCTACAATACGTAAGGATGTTCTTAACATCAATCCAGTGACTATCACTTGGATTGGCCTAATTGTGACTCAATATGCTCAAAGCATATGAGACACCAGGTCGCGTACATTTATTTCAATGTACGAGTTCTCAAAGAGTGCAAACAACCTTTAGATCTATCCCAGTAGATCTTTATTCTTAGAATAAATGTTGTCTCTTCCAAGTATTCTATGGATAATTATTCATGAAAGCCAAGCTTTCATCAATTGTATTATGGGAATTTCATTTCCAAGAAATGATATATCATCATTATTTAGGACAATCACTGTCAGTGCGCTCCCACTAACCTCCTTATATACACAAGAATTATATTCGTTTTGAATTAAATCATACACCATTATGATTACATCAAAACGATAGCTCCAAGAACGCAATGCTTGCTTGAATCCATTAATGGATCAAATTAACTTGCAAACCTTGTTTGCTTGTTTAGGTACGACAAAACCGTCATGATGTTGTAAACATCATCCAAAAGGTTTCCGTTTAAGGAAAGCGATTTTGACGTTCAGCTGCCACATCTCATAAATGAAACATGCAGCATTAGCAAGCATTATCCAAATGGATTTAACCATGGCAACGAGTAAAAGGTTTCGTTGTAATCGACACAATGTTGATAACGATACCTTTTCGCTACAAGCCTAGCTTTGTACGTTGGTATGTTGCCATCCATGTATGTCTTCCTTAAAGACACATATAGTACCAATAGGCACAATGCCTTCCGGTACATCAACCAGTGTCCAAACGTGGTTGTTATACATGGAATCTATTTCGGACTTCATGGCACATTGCCATAAAAGGGAGTCGATACCTTGTATCAATTCCTCATACGTAGTCGGTTTTTCTTCTTCAATGAGATTGACATTTTTACGAGGTGAGATCAGAAACCCATACCTCCCAGGTTATTTTCTGACTCTCTCCAACTTGCGCGGTTCTTGTGTATTCGAAGATTGTGGTACAGTTTCATCCTCGATGAACTGTTTGTGTTCTATTAAGGAATCAGTGCCTGGAACAGTATTACTCCGATTTTCATCGATTTTTACTTTCCTCCCACTTACCACTGCATATAGGTATTCCTCTTAGGAAAACCGCATGGCGAGCAACAATTACATTGTTCTCTAGTGAGTTGTATAAGTATTATACTTTGGTTACCATAGGATAACCTACAAAAAGGCACTTATCCAATTTGGGTTCTAGTTTGGTATCATCCAAACATATGCCCAGCATACCCAAATCTTCAGGAATGAGAAAACCCGGTTTCTTTCCTGTTCATATCTAATATGAAATCTGTCAAATAGATTTTTATGGAACCTTATTCAAAATAAGTTTTGCACTGTATAATGCGTATCCCTAGAAGGAAAATGGTAGCTCAGAGCGACTCATGATTAACCTTATCATGTCCAACAAAATTCGGTTTCTCAGTTCGGACACATCGTCAAATTGAGGTGTTCCGTGAGGAGTCTACTTTGAAAGAATACTATAATCTTTCAAGTAATTGAGAAACTTATTGCTTAAGTATTTTCATCATGGTCCAATCGTGATGGTTTAATACTTTAGCCGATATGTCTGTCTACTTCGTGTCGAAACTCTTTGAATTTATCAAAAGTTTCTGATTCGTGTTTCACAAGAAACACATAACCATAACGTGATGCCACATCCCTAATGGTTACGAAGTGTTCATATCCACCTCTAGCCTAGCTAGACATGGGCCCACTTACGTCACTATGACGAGGGCTAACAGATCGATGACACTTATACTTTTACCAAGTAAAAGGTGTTTTAGGCACTTTGCCTAATAAACTAAATTCGTAGACATTATTTGAATAGAATCAAATCCGTCCTAGTATCCACTCTTCAAAAGTGTGGATATACGAGTCTTGTTTAATGTGTCTCAGACAGAAATGCCACAAATAAGTCTCATCTGATTAATTCAGTTTGAGCTATTTGTTTTTCATGTCATACGTTTGAGATTCATTTATATTCAAAATATAAATACTGATATTCAACATCTAATGTGCTTATCTCAATATCATCTTTATAAAATAAAACACTTTAGTGTTCTAGAATATAAAGGTATACTCGCAACGAGTCATACTCTGATATAGAGATAATGTTTCTAGTCAAACTAGGTACATTTTAACAGTTTCCTAATTTAAGTACACACCCAAAGGGTAGTTCCTAAACTTAGGTTTCTACGGTTGAAACAGCGACTTTCGTCCCGTTTCCGATTAGTAGATAAATCTCGACTGAAGTCAGTATCCTGCTTATCAGCAGATCCCACACATCAGTACATATCTTATGTACCACATCTAGTATCAAAATCCAATTTTGAAACTAATAGCGAACATGTATATGACAAACATACTTGAAGCCGGAGTCTTGCCCCTCTTCACTTCCTTCATGTCTGCCCTGTCCATACGGCAGTCACACTACCAGTGACCTCGTTTGCCACAGTTTAGGCAGACATCTTGGGATATGTCATATGTCTTCCTAGAAGACTGTGATGATTTTGCCTTTGCCCCTTTTAGAAGCTCTGGCTCTGCCTCCTAGAGCATAGCCATCAACTCTCCAAGAGTTTACTCTCGGTTCAAAATGAACTTGTCCCAGCTTTCGGGTAGAGACTATAAGATCAAATCTTTGGCAGTCTCAGTCACGTAGGTAATGCCCAGCTAACCCAGCTGATCGATGTCAGCAATCATCTGTGACACCTAGTGCTCGACAGATGTACCATCTGACATACACGAGCTAAACAACTTCTTTTGCAATTTGTACTTCTAAGATCTAAGAATAGATCTATGAAGATCTTTAATTTCATCATCATGGTACAATGATCTAATCCTTAATTCTGACGACGGAATTAAAAAGTCATTGCATCTAGCATAAAGGATTGAGCACTAAAGTTATCATCACATGAATCTTCCAAAGATCATGTTCTACTATTTGCTCAACTCCGGGCTTAGGCCCAAGAGGTTTCTCCATCAAATAGAGTAACTTCTTAGTTCCCAGGACTATCCTGAGGTTCTATTCCCAATCTGAAAATTAAAGTCGCTTAAAGACATTTTCTCCCAGGATTATTTTTTAAACGCTAATCTTTCAGTTATCTTGATTGCTATAGTCCAACTATTCAATCAACGATTTCAGGTACTATTGAATATAATGATTACTATAGTCCAACTACATAATCAACTATAATTTAATTGGTTAAATTCAAATATATTGATTACTATAATCCAATTATATAATCAACTATAAATTGAAGTAGTTTGAATACAGTCCAATTGTTTAATTAAAACAACGATATTAGTCCAACTAATATATTTATTAGAGTAATGACGAAAAATGAAATGAGCGCGTATTGGCAAGTATCTAGACGAAATTGCAAATTTAATACTTGCCTCCCACTATTTTTCGGCGAGCCTCTAACCCTCTGTTGAGTACTCGGGAAACCTTGTTTCCTAGTGGGCTAGGATCCCGTTAAATAACACACAACCTTGACTTTGGCCAACAAATTGTATGATATTTAACTAGGTAGATCTCTAAGATCAATTGGATTTCATCCAATTCCTAGATCCAGTAGGTGAACATCCATGTCTGAAACATATATCTTATATATGCCAATATATCCAATATATTCCCTAACATTTTTCCTCTGAATCAATTAAGCCTTGGCTTTGGCACAAAAAACTTAATGATTACAGTTAAGCGGAACCCATTGACTTTGGAAAGCTTCGTAATCGATGTCGATGGACAAGAAGTGATCTTGACTTTGGCCAACAAATCACAACTTGGACAAAACATGCGATACGGAACAAGGCCTTCATGATTCAAACACATCCGCGATGGAAAAAGGCCTTGACTTTGGCCAACAAACCAGTGCCAATCTTGGATCTTGAGAATGAATCATTCAATGGAAGGAAAACGCTTAATATATGTTGAGGGTTTTTCGCGTAATTGGCAACCAATTAATTATCTTTGATTAGGTCTCATCATTCACCTTTAAACATGCATTCTAAAAACATAATAAGGCGCGTAAATAAATTAATAATGATATGCGGATGGATATTTAAAACACTTTGTTCCTAGAACAAATCTCTCCCTTTTATCTCTCCCGCTAGCACAAATCTTACTTCTACCCAATTACATAACACTTCTAAAGAAACCTCATTTACATTGAGGGGAATATGTGAGAAGAGAAATACAAAGAGTCAAGAGGTAATAGGCTGGACACGCAGGTCCAATTTAATAAATTCTAAATTTATTACAACAATTTCCAAAGTTGCCCTCACCCATCTAATATCCATCCGATATACATTATTCATACATCACATCCATGTATTCACACAAAGCATGTTATCAATCAATCTAATCCAATTAATTAATCTGAAATTAATGACCATCCAATGTTCAAACAACGATTTGATTTTGCGCGAGTCCGACTCGTTTTAAGAATAAGTACTCAAAGTACGAATTCTCGAATTATTAAACTACAACATTAAATCCAATTTAATTTGTATTTAATACTAATTCTATATTTAATTCCAAATTAAATAATTACACTTTATTAATGTTCCTTTAGCGACTTAGATTCTAAATCTAATCTTATCGGGTCTCAAAGCCCAATTAACATCCAATGTCAATTTAATTAAAGTCCAATGGGCTTTCAATTAATTTCTTAAGGCATGGACTTTGTGTTGGTTTAAATCTAGGTCCCAAGATCATACAAGACATGAAAAACATGCGTGAATACATCAACGAAGGTAGCGGAATACTCACATCGATCGGTTGAGTCGATTTGGAGACGAATCAAGCCAAAAAGCCACTGCCTTAGGCGCCCCACTGCAGCAGTCTGCTCACTGGTTTGAGCTGAATCGGATCTCATTTTGAAGCTCCAAACTTTCGGATGAGTCCCGCCTCATGGGTGAACCTCCCTAACACCTTCGCAATAGTCGCAAGTGTGCTAGCACTTGATTTCTCAAAAAGAAATCACTCATTGCTTCCCATAAGTCCACGCCAAAACTGGTATGAAACCAGTGAGTTTTCTCCATTTTGGCGTGAAGAAGAAGAAGAAGGAAAATGGTGGTGAGAGAGAGAGAGATGTGAAAAATGTGTAAAGACTTGGTAAACATTTACTTAAAAATGTCTTATATATTTTCCTAGAAATATGCTAAAAACAATTACCAAAACATTTATCAAATAAATGAAAATGGTAAAAGTTATTAGCTAGTCACTATTACACCAACACCCATCAACTATTCATAGTCACTTTAATAAAGTGATTTGATGTGTGTCTTTCAATCAATCAACTCAATCACATCAATCAATCACATCACTCAAAGTGACATTTGATTTGACGCTTGATGTGACGAATGATTTGACGCTTGATGTGACTTGCGTCGCCGCACTCGAATTCGAAATACGAATGCGCTCGCAATCACACTCGGGCTCGGGTTCGCTAATTCTAAATTAACGATTTTTCCGTCGCGTCGTAATTAAATGATTACGCCTAGCGAATTCACTATTCACGTTGCTAACGAATTAATTCTAAATTAATTCGTTCGCCCGAATTAAAATCTAATTTTAATTCCGCGTCGAAATCTAATTTCGTTTAATATATCGAATATATTAATTTACCGATTAATTCCAAATTAATCGTTATCTCTCTAGACGATATTTTATCCTAGATAAAATATCTCCGTAATTAATCCTAGATTAATTTTCTCTTTCTTCTATGTAATCCAGATTATTAATGAGTGCGAGTTATGCGTCATCGGTGCATTATCGGGAAGCGACCCATGAGATCCCCGGATACGTGGGCAGTAAATACGGTCGTCGGTGTAACCGAATCACGTACGTACCAAGTACTACGTTCTACCGATTTACGAGACAAGGTCGACTCCTAGCAAAGCACCAAGTCTACCCAATTCTCCGGACATATCCATCTAAGAATATTAAGATCTGTATCAAGCGTAGTATACCAAGTATTGTGTATATCGGCCCAGTATCGGATAGTCACGTGCTAGGCCTGGGGCTGGATAAGTGTCTGCCCCGTACGAAGCACATGTCGGATGTCTGGTAACTAGTCTCTATAATCGGATATACATGACCTTGTCATAATATCCCGATGGCCGCGCAGCACTTAAGAGCACTAATACCGTATCCTGCGTGACATCATCTCCACTATGACTGGAGTGATACTTCCGTCTTGACATCACATCCAATACACTACGATTCTCAATATACCCAGCATTGCGTACACAGAACCGGTTAGAGTCCTAGACGACCTCAACTAAAGTATATTGATTGTCGTAAGCATTAGCGATGTAAGTCTCAGGTTAAGACTATACACACATACCTTGATTTCGGCCTCCCATAGACACATATTCATAATACCAATGGGATTCCGAGGGGTCTATCCAGAGCGAAGCTGTTTCCCGTACCATCGGTGAAACACAACCTCCTATCACACTTGCATAAGTATCCAATACTTATATATATGAGAACTATGCCGTTGTGCCCTCACAACGCACACAAGTGCAATACTAGCCTATTCCGCATTATCGATGTCCAGTCTCGATAATACTCCGGCTAGGGATATTTAATGATTAATCCTTCGGGGATTGATACTGTCTCATATCATTCTCAATCCAGGAACTAATCATAGGGACCTCTCTTCATTTATATATCTATGGTGATCTAATCACAAATGATGAGAGTGCAATTTCCTTGTCACATAGTTAATTTGCTACAACAACACAATGATCTGCGCAAATAGTGACGCTATGGGTCATTTTGTCCAACAATCTCCCACTTGGCACATAGCCAGTCACTCAAGTGTCCCACACCCGAACTATGTACGGTTCGCTCAAATTACTGAGGAAAGGTTTTCGTCAGCGGATTTGCTTGATAATCGTCTGACGCGATTTACACGATCATCACATCGCCACGATGTATGATCCGAACGAATCAGATGATATAGAAGTATATATCTGGATCGTCGATGAGACCTTTAATTCCTTAGCCTGTGCTGACGCCTAGCTCAGCTGCTAACAGAACTGTATCTAATCTAATTAGATTTATTTTCGATCCAAATGGCTTCTATTGCTGCCTCAGCTGCAGCAATAATCCGCATTTGTTGTTTATTCGGCAACAGTATCTTGCTCGGAAGATTTCCAGCTCACTGTCCCGTTATCGTACTTTATAGTACCGTAATATTTAGTTTGTTGGAAACTTGCAGCAGTGATCCCAGTCACTTCAAGTTCTCTTCTCCATAGTTTAAGACGACATCTTTAGTTCTCTAAGATACTAACAGATGTTCTTTAACTTCAATCCAGTGACCATCACTTGGATTGACCTGATTGTGACTCCATATGCTCGAAGCGTATGAGACAGCAATACAAGTACATTTTAAATGTATATTTCCCAGAGAGTGTTAACAACTCCAAATCTATCCCAGTAGATCTTTATTCCTTGAATAAAGGTTGTTACTCCCCAGAATTCTACGGAGAATTTCTATTGAAAGAATATCTATGAAAGCCAAGCTTTCACCAATTGCTTTATGGGAATTTAACTGTCAGTGCGCTCTCCCACTAACCTCCTTATATACACAAGAATTATTTCGTTTTGAGTCAAATCATAAATCATTATGATTATTTCAAAACGACAGTTCCAAGAACCTTATGCTTGCTTCAATCCAAACATGGATCGATTAATCCGCAAACCTTGTTTGTCGGTTATACAAAATCATCAGGATGTTGTAAATATCCTCCAAAAGGTTTCCTTTTCAGGAAAGCGATTTTGATTTACAACTGACACATTTCATAAATGAAATATGCAGTATCTACAAGCATCTTCAAAATGGATTTACCATGGCAACAGGTAAAAGGTTGAACCGTTATTAACACAATGTTGATAACGATACCTTTTCAGTCACAAGCCTAGCTTTGTACGTTGGTATGTTGCCTTCCATGTATGTCTTCCTTGAAGACGTTAATGTACCAATAGGCACAATGCCTTGTGGTACAACAACTAGTATCCAAAATAGTTGTTATACATGGAATCCATTTCGGACTCATGGCACTTTGCCATAAAAGGGAGTCGATACCTCGTATCACTTCCTCAAAACGTAGTCGGTGGATATACCTTCATAAGATTGACATCTTTATGAGGTTAGATCAGAAACCCATACCCTAGGTGTTTTCTGACTCTATCCGATCTACGAAGTTCTTGTGTATTTGAAGATTAATGGTATAGATTCATCATAGATGAACTATTTGTGTTCCATTAAGGACTTCGTGCCTAGAACAGTATTACTCCGATTTTCATCGAGTATCACTATCCTCCCACTGACCACTGCATATCGGTATTCCTCTCAGGAAAACCGCATGGTGAGCAACAATCATATTGTTCTCATGTGAGATTTATAAGTACTATACTTATGGTTTCCCTTAGGATAACTTATATTGGCACTTATCCAATTTGGGTCTTTTAGTTTGGTATCATCCAAACGTTATGCCTGGCATACCCAAATTATTAGGAATGAGAAACCCTGTTTCTTTCCTGTTCATATCCTATATGATATCTGTCAAACAGATTTATATGGAACTTTATTCTAAATAAGTTTTGCACTGTAGATACATATCCGTTGAAGGAAATGGTAGCTCAGAGCGACTCGTGATAAACCTTATCATGTCCAACAAAATTCGGTTTTAGTTCGGACACACCGTCTAACTGACGTATCTCGGGAGGAGTCCTCATATGAAAGAATACCGTACTCTTTCATGTACGTTTGAAACTTACTGCTTAAGTATTTTCCATTACGATCTTACCGTGACGGCATAATACTACAGTCAATCTGTTAATCTACTTCGTGTCGAAACCCTAATAGTTTCCGATCTGTGTTCTTCAAAAGAAACACATAACCATAACGTAATGTTACATCCGTTAAGGTCACGAAATATTCATGTTCACATCTAGCCTAGCTAGATATGGGCCCACTAATTTCACCATGAATAGGGCTAACATATCGGTGGCACTTACACTATTACCAAGTAAACAGTGTTTTAGGTACTTTACCTAATAAACTAGATTCGTAGACTTTATTTGAATAGTCAAATCAGTCCTAGTACCCACTCTTCAAAAGTGCGGATATACGAATCTGTTTAATTGTGTCCCAGACAACAATGCCACAAATAAGTCTCTATTGATCAATCAATTTGAGCTATTTATTTGTCATTTTATATGTTTGAGATTTTATTTATATTCAAAATATAAATTCTGTTATTTACATCTAATGTGTTATCTCAGTATCATCTTTATATAATGAAACACTTAGTGTTCTAGAATAAAAGGTTTATCCACAATGGATTAAACACTGATATAGAGATAATGTCTCTAGTCAAACTAGTTACATCATAACAGTTCCTAATTTAAGTACATACCCGAAGGGTAGTTCCTAAACTTAGGTATCTACGGTCGAAACAGCGACTTTCGTCCCGTTTCCGATTATTATGTACCACACTAAGTATTTAAAATCCAATTTCAATACTAGTAGTGAACATGACTTTGACAAATATTTTTTAAAGTTAGAGCCTCGCCCTTTCTTTAATTCCTTCGTGTCTGCCATATCAAAATGGTAGTCACTTTGGGATATGTCAATTATCTTTTCAATATTTCACAACCTTTGGCCAAGCCTTGGGTTTCGGAATATCGAAATGATGTGCACCTTGTGCAACTCGCCCAATTGCAAACTTTGACTTCTCTCCACTAGAATAGTCAAATCAATTCTCTAAGAATTATTAATTGCATTTTAATACTTTTAAATCTAAGATAGATTTATGATAAGTATATTAATAAGCACTAAAGTCATCATCACATAAATCTTCCAAAGATTTTATGTTCTACTTACTGCTTAATTATGGGCCTTGATATAACAAGTTATTTTATCAATTAAAGTAACCTATTATTTATTCCCAATATGAAAATTAAATCATTTAAAACATTTAATCCAAGGATTAATATTTTAAATATTCAACTTTTCAATCTTCCTTGATTTCAATAGTCCAACTATTTAATCAATTTTAATAAGGTACTATTTATTATAATGATTACAATAATCCATTATTTAATCAACTATAATTTTAATATTGATTACTATAATCCAATTATAAAATCAACTATCATTTAATTCAATTATATTGATTACTATAATCCAATTATAAAATCAACTATATATTGAATGAGTTTGTATATAGTCCAACTATATATATATAAAAACAACATAAAATATTAGTCCAACTAATACTTTTTAATATATGACGAGTGATATTTGATTGAGAGCGCTATGGCGAGTAATTGAACGAATATTGCAAATTCAATTCTTGCCTCCCACTATTTTTCGTCGAGCCTCTAACCCTCTGTTGAGTACTCGGGAAACCGTGTTTCCTAGTGGGCTAGGATCCCATTAAATATCACACAATCTTGACTTTGGCCAACAATTGTATGATAATTAACTAGGTAGATCTCTAAGATCAATTGGATCTAATCCAATTCCTAGATCCAGTAGGGGACATCCAAGTCCGAATCATATATCTCATATATGCCTATACATCGAATGTATACCCTAACCTTTTTCCTCTGAATCAACTAGGCCTTGGCTTTGGCACAACAAACCTGATGATCCCAGTCAAGCGCGGACCCATTGACCATGGAAGCTTCGTAATCAATGTCGATGGACAAGAAGTGGTCTTGACTTTGGCCAACAAACCACAACTTGGACAAGACACCAATATGGAACAAAGCCTCGTGATTAAAACACATCTTCGACGGACAAGGGCTTGACTTTGGCCAACAACCCCTGCCAATCTAGGATCTTGAGTAAGAATCACTCAATGGAAGGAAAAGACGCATGATATTTGATGAGGGCTTTTCGCGTGCAAATTAGCTACCAATTTCATTATCTTTGTTAAGGTCTCATCATCATACACCCTTAAACATGCATTCTAAATACATAATAAAGCGAGTATGAAATAAAATAATAATGATATGCGGATGGATACTTAACACATTGATCCTAGATCAAATCTCTCCCTTTCTCACTCAAGCTAGCACTTGTATTACTTCTACCCCTTACACTACACTTCTAAAGAAACCTCATATACATAGAGGGGAATAGGTGAGAAGAGAATACAAAGAGAATAGAGGTGATAAGGCTGGACACGCAGGTCCAATTTAATAAATCAAATTTATTACAACAATTTCCAAAATTGCCCCACCCTACTAATATCCATCCGATATACATTATTCATTCAACACAACCACGTATTCACACATAAGCATGCTATCAATCAATCTAATCAAATTAATTAATCTGATAATTATGTGATCATCCAATGTTCAAACAACGATTTGATTTTGTTCGAGTCAAACTCGTTTTTTGCGAAATAAGTACTCAAAGTACGAATTCATGAATTAAATTAAACTACATCATTAAATCTAATTTAACATGTATTTAATACTAATTCAATATTCAATTCAAATTAAATATTACACTTTATTAATAAACCTTTTACGATTTAAATTCCAAATTTAATCGTAACGCGTCTCAAAGACCGATTAACGTCCAACGTCAATTCAACTAAAGTCCAATGGGCTTTTAATTGATTTCTTAAGGCGTGGACTTTTGGTCAACTCGGGTCAAACCGATAACCAAAGTCCAATCCGGATTTACCCCATAAGCCCATAAATCAATCTTGGCCCATTAGGCCCAATTGAACTTTAAAGGTTCATTAGTTGCATTTGGGCTTTATGGTTAAGGTTTTGGGCCCAATTGGATCCAATCCATTTGGCCTAAACCCAACTTGATAAAATCAAGCCCAATTGGCCCAATTACAACTTTAATAGCCCAAATCCAATTTAAGGCCTCAATAATTAAATTACATAAATCCAATTTAGCAATTTAATTACCTAAAGTGCATTACATGATTAATCAACTAAATCAACATTTCCAAAACATCAAATTAGTCCAATTAATCATACTCAATTCATTATTATATGTCCAACACACAAATGAAAAATCAAACCCATTTACATGCTTCTTTAGTCTCGGCCAAGGAAGGATTTCACATCCGATTTGGTTTCAATCCATCGAACCCACAATCGACATCAAATCACCATCCAATTTGATTTCATACACATCCAATGTCACAAAATCAAAATTACCAAGACATTAGGGCAATCAAACCATTCGGCCAACATAGAATTTTTTGGGGTTTTTGTCCAATTCAAAATCCAATCCAATTCGATTCAAATTAACATCAACCTAATAGATTCCAATTCATCAAATGAATCAAAAATCAAAAATTCCAAGAATCCAAAAATACTACACCATTCGGCCAAGGTCTTCAATTTGGGGAAAATAATTCCAAATCAATTTTCAACAAATTGGTCCAACCAAAATGCAATTATACATGTTATAAACATACTCAAATAATCAATTTATTCAAATCATGCTCAACAAACATTTACCCAAATTTTAACCCTAAAAGTTTCATGCTTGAACCTAAGGCTCTTGATGCCATTGTTGGTTTAAATCTAGGTCCCAAGATCATACAAGACATGAAAAACATACGTGAATACATCAACGGAGGTAGCGGAATACTCACATCGATCGGTTGAGTCGATTTGGAGACGAATCAAGCCAAAAAGCCCACTGCCTTAGGCGCCCCACTGCAGCAGTTCTGCTCACTGGTTTGAGCTGAATCGGATCTCATTTTGAAGCTCCAAACTTCGTCGGATGAGTCCCGCCTCATGGGTGAACCTCCCTAACACCTTCGCAATAGTCGCAAGTGTGCTAGCACTTGATTTCTCAACAAGAAAATCACTCATTGCTTCCCATAAGTCCACGCCAAAACTGGTATGAAACCAGTGAGTTTCTTCATTTTGGCGTGAAGAGAAGAAGGAAAATGGTGAGAGAGAGAGATGTGAAAAATGTGTAAAGACTTGGTAAACATTTACTTAAAAATGTCTTATTATTTTCCTAGAAAATATGCTAAAAACAATTACCAAAACATTTATCAAATAAATGAAAATGGTAAAAGTTATTAGCTAGTCACTATTACACCAACACCCATCAACTATTCATAGTCACTTTAATAAAGTGATTTGATGTGTGTCTTTCAATCAATCAACTCAATCACATCAATCAATCACATCACTCAAAGTGACATTTGATTTGACGCTTGATGTGACGAATGATTTGACGCTTGATGTGACTTGCGTCGCCGCACTCGAATTCGAAATACGAATGCGCTCGCAATCACACTCGGGCTCGGGTTCGCTAATTCTAAATTAACGATTTTTCCGTCGCGTCGTAATTAATGATTACGCCTAGCTAGCGAATTCACTATTCACGTTGCTAACGAATTAATTCTAAATTAATTCGTTCGCCCGAATTAAAATCTAATTTTAATTCCGCGTCGAAATCTAATTTCGTTTAATATATCGAATATATTAATTTACCGATTAATTCCAAATTAATCGTTATCTCTCTAGACGATATTTTATCCTAGATAAAATATCTCCGTAATTAATCCTAGATTAATTTTCTCTTTCTTCTATGTAATCCCAGATTATTAATGAGTGCGAGTTATGCGTCATCGGTGCATTATCGGGAAGCGACCCATGAGATCCCCGGATACGTGGGCAGTAAATACGGTCGTCGGTGTAACCGAATCACGTACGTACCAAGTACTACGTTCTACCGATTTACGAGACAAGGTCGACTCCTAGCAAAGCACCAAGTCTACCCAATTCTCCGGACATATCCATCTAAGAATATTAAGATCTGTATCAAGCGTAGTATACCAAGTATTGTGTATATCGGCCCAGTATCAGATAGTCACGTGCTAGGCCTGGGGCTGGATAAGTGTCTGCCCCGTACGAAGCACATGTCGGATGTCTGGTAACTAGTCTCTATAATCGGATATACATGACCTTGTCATAATATCCCGATGGCCGCGCAGCACTCTAAGAGCACTAATACCGTATCCTGCGTGACATCATCTCCACTATGACTGGAGTGATACTTCCGTCTTGACATCACATCCAATACACTACGATTCTCAATATACCCAGCATTGGCGTACACAGAGAACCGGTTAGAGTCCTAGACGACCTCAACTAAAGTATATTGATTGTCGTAAGCATTAGCGATGTAAGTCTCAGGTTAAGACTATACACACCTACCTTGATTTCGGCCTCCCATAGACACATATTCATAATACCAATGGGATTCCGAGGGGTCTATCCAGAGCGAAGCTGTTTCCCGTACCATCGGTGATGGGAAACACAACCTCCTATCACACTTGCATAAGTATCCAATACTTATATATATGAGAACTATGCCGTTGTGCCCTCACAACGCACACAAGTACAATACTAGCCTATTCTGCATTATCGATGTCCAGTCTCGATAATACTCCGGCTAGGGATATTTAATGATTAATCCTTCGGGGATTGATACTGTCTCATATCATTCTCAATCCAGGAACTAATCATAGGGACCTCTCTTCATTTATATATCTATGGTGATCTAATCACAAATGATGAGAGTGCAATTTCCTTGTCACATAGTTAATTTGCTACAACAACACAATGATCTGCGCAAATAGTGACGCTATGGGTCATTTTGTCCAACACTTTGGTCAATATGGGTCAAACCCAAATACCAAAGCCCATTTAAGGAATCACCTTTATTTGCCAAGAAACCAATTTAGGCTCAATTAAAATATTAAAGGCCCATTTAATTATATTTGGACTTTATGGATATGGTTTTAGGCCCAATTGGATCCAACCAATTCACCTAAACCATACTTGGCCCAACCAAGCCCATTAAGCCCAAATACAACTGTAAAAGCCCAATTCCAAATTTAGCCCAACTAATTAAATTCCAAATTTCCAAATTTCACAATTTAATTAACTAAAGTGCATTAGCCATAATTAATTAGTCAAATTAACATTTCCAAAATACCAATTACACTAATTAATCATGCTAATCAAATTATCAATTCATGTCCAACATAATTGAAGCAAAATCAATCCCATTTCATGCTATAAGCTCACGGCAATTTAGGGCTTTTCAAAATCGATTTCGATTTCAATCCAATTAAATCTCAAATCAATTTATCCCATGTCTTCCAACTCATCCAATGATCAAAAAACAAAATTACCATGACATTTAGGGCTCTTCAACTTTCGACCAAGCCTACTATTTGGGGAAAAATTGATCCAATTCAATTTTCATCAAATTGATCATGCATAACACTATGTTATCATCATTCAAGCATACTCAATCAAAAAATTTCATCAAAACATGCTCAAATCAATTTTACCCAAATTTTACCCTAAATCAAATTTCATGCTTGACCTGGCTCTTGATACCATTGTTGGGTTTCTACTATAGTCCCAAGATCATTCAAGCAATGAAAATATGTGAATACAATAAAGAAGTATGGCGGAATCATACTTACAATGATCGGATTTGCGATGCGATGAACACAAAACTTTTCCTCATGTCTTGAAGCTCTCGGCAATGTCCAAAAATTTGTGCTCCAAGTTTCGGTCACCCTCCATGTGTGTGCTCCAAGCTCCAAGCTTTGTAAATGAGATTCCATGCTCAAGGGTTTGTTTCCCTATCACCTTTGGATGACTCTTTCGTGTGCTAGCACTAGGAAATTTTGCCACAAAATTTCCCATTGGTCTTCTCTGCGCACGGCATTGAAGAAAAAAAATATATAGGAAATTGGCCCTTGGCCGAGAGTTTGGAGAGGAGAAAGAGAGAAGTGATGAGTTGATTTTTGTGTATTTTTGGATTTCAAAATCTAATACCAAAAATCAAAGTCAAAAGGTCCAAGGCAATAAAGCATTCCAACCACCCCCATCAATCACAAGTGACTAACATCACATCACTCAAAGTATCAAGACATCTATCACTTGAATGACAAATGATGTAACTCGTGATGTGACTTGTGGGCCGCACTTGAATTCGAAATGCGAGTGGGCCCGCAAACACTCATGGGCTCGGGTTCGCTAATTCCGAATTAATGAATTTTCCATTGCGAAGTAATTAAATCAAATTTAATTAAATAATTATGCCTAGCAAAATTACTATTCACGTCGCTAGCGAATTAATTCTAAATTAACTCATTCGCCCGAATTAAATTCTAAATTTAATTCCGCGTCGAAATCTAATTTCGTATAATATATCGAATATATTATTTTATCGATTAATTCCAAATTAATCGTTCTCTCTCTTTATAAATAATATTTTATCCCAAATAAAATATCTCTGTAATTAATCCCAGATTAATTTTCTCTCTCTATTAATTAATCCCAGATTAATAATGTGCGAGTCATACGTCATCAGTGAATCTTCGGGAAGCGACCCATGAGATCCCCGGATATGTTGGCAGTAAATCCGGTCGTCGGACTATCCGAACACGTACGTACCTAGTACTACATTTTTACCGATTTACAAGACATGGTTGGCTTCTAGCAAAGCACCGTGCCTACCCAATTCTCCAGAAATATTCTTAAAGGAATATGTAATCTGTATCAGGCGTAGTATACGTAGTATTGCGTATTGCGATCCAGTATTGGATGTCACATGCTAGGCCTGGGGCTGGAATTGTGTCTGCCCCGTACGAAGCACATATCGGATCTCTGGTAACTAGTCTCTATAATCGGATAAACATGACCTAGTCATAATATCCCGATAGCTGCAGCATATTAGAGCACCAGTTCCGTATCCTACGTGATCATCATCTCTACTATGACTGTTCTGATACTTCCATCTTGACATCACACCCAATACACTATGATTCTCAATATACCCAGAAGAGGCGTACACAGAACCTGTTAAAGCCCTGGACGACCAAAACCAAAGTATATTGATTGTCGCAAGTATTAGCGGTGCAAGTATCAGGTTAAGACCAAATACACCTACCCTGATTCGGACTTCCATAAACACATAGTCATACTACCAATGGAATTCTGAGGGGTCTATCCAGAGCGAAGCTGTTTCCGTACCATCGGTAAACACAACCTCCTATTACACTTGCATGAGTATCCAATACCCAAATATATGAGAACTATGTCGATATGCTCCCATAACATGCACAAGTGCAATACTAGTCTATTCCGTATTATCGATGTACAACCTCGATAATACTACGACTAGGGATGTTTTAATGATTAAACCTTCATGGATTGATACTGTCTCATATCTTATCAATCCAGAACTAATCATATGGACTTTTATCATTTATATATCCCGGTAATCTAATTACAAATGATAAAAGAGCAATTTCCTTTGTCACATAGTTAATTTGTACAACAACATCATATTATGTACAAAAAGTGATGTTATGGGTCATAATTGTCCAACAATTACGACATGCAACACTTGGCATCGTGACACGTTTCCATTCATGTTCAAAATTTAGTTTGGCCATCTCCAGTTCAATCTAAGACGTTAGAGAGCACTCTATATGATTCATATCAATGTAAGCACACACATGCACGTCATATAGTGTTAATAGTTTAGCCAAATTATGAAGCCTAGTTTAATTTCGAAACATATTTTATAACTCATGTTCTAATTATTTTTATCAAATATAGATACTCGACAGAAGTCGCGTTCTCCCTCAGCGACGTGAAGCAAGGTTATTCGAACTTCAAATATGTGAGTAGATGTTTTCTTTTTATGTTGTATTTACTTACATGATTTGAATTAAGATTTACTTTTAAGCAAATAGGATGATAACCAAGTTATTTCCAATTACTTTAAGAAAAAGCATCTTTCAAGAAATCTTATTTTCCAAGAGCATGTTTTTATGGTTTTAGAGGCATGAAGGAAAAACCCACCTTAGTTGTAACTTGGAATTGATGGATACAACCGTGTGCACATGTAGTTCTGGGCTAGGGGACAGCGATACGTAATGCCCCAAGACCACTAGTTAGGTGTATGGGGGGACGATGATATGTAACTCCCTTATGCGTCAGGTCTTTCCACAGCTTATAGATTTTCAAAAAGTTGATTTTCAGAAACAGCTTTCTCAGAATTTTGAAAGGAAAAGAACAATTTTGAAAGGAAAAGAACCAGTTTACAATACATGGCTTTTAGAAAGTGATTTTATGATTATGATGATTTATTTAGCAATATTTGTCTCTATTTTCCTGATTTTGTAGCTCCACTCACTGAGTTCCTTACGACTCACCCCCCAACTCTCCAGTTTTGCAGGACCTGTCAGTTGGTGAGCAACACGCAACTTTTGGAGACATGAGTCAGGGACAAGAGTTATAATGCAGTCACTAGGCACATTATCCATCACACCAGAGTTACATTCATATAGAATGTGGTCTTCTATATTTTCATTTTGGTGTATGACAGTCACATGACGTTGATGTGTATATAATGAATATACAGTTTGAGTATGTATTCTCCTGAATTTTTCATTTAAGTCAGTTTTATGATTGTATATGTTTGAACACGGATGTCAATGCATGGTGACATGGTAAAAGTGAGATTCTTCAGCATCTGACAGTGGCTTAGGTGGCAGTGGGATCTATTGCCTGCCGGTAACATTCCCGGATTGGGGATGTTACAAAGTTGGTATCAAAACATGGTCTAGGGAGTCAGTGACTGCAGTGAGAGAGTAGCAGTGTCTTATATATGTAGTATACCCGGGGTACTACCAAGGTTGTTTCTCTAGTAACCTTGTCCCAAGGTATGTCTCATTCTGATTCATAATTTTTAAAAATTCAATTGACTATTTTTCCTTTTTAATTACTTAGATATCATGCCACCCAAGGGTAGAACCGGAGTCAGAGGTAGGCCCAGGCATGGTAGGGCGCCCTAGGGTGTAGATCCAGACTAGAGATTAATTGCACCTCCCCTTAAGCCAGATATGGGGCAGAGAGAAAAATCTGTACATGAGGGTGGTGTTGGAGAAGATAGGGCAAGACCAGTGGTTAAGCCTAATGATCCAGTAGCTGTAGGTTTACAATAGATTCGGCAGTAAGTAGCAGCTTTTGCCCAGTTGATTACCAATCAGCGGAAGCCTCTAGGTCGAGAGCCGAGAACTGCAGAACCCACAGTTCTCGTTCCACCTTCACTTGTAGGACTTTCAATGGCTCACCAGATAGTAGTTCCTCCAAACAGACCATATCCTACCACTTTCTAAACAAGACCTTCCACGGTACCTCATAAGCTGCCTCCAATGACACTATATGTGATGCAGTGACGGGAGCTGCTAGTTTCCTTACATGACATCTGAAAGCTTCATCCTTCAATATTCTCAGGAGTAAAGTCCTCCCCTGACCCATGCGGCTTTATTGAGGAGGCAGACCACAGATGTACCGCTTTGGGGTGTTCATCGGAAAGGGCAGTCGAGTTTGTTAGCTTTCAATTGAGGGATGTGTAGGAAAGGACTTTCCTTAGCGCAGCAGAAGTTGCTAATATGGGCACCAGCTTTGGTATGGACCTTTAAAATTTTCTTTGCCTTCTCATTTTCCTTGTAGCCTAAATCCTCCAACACTTGAAGAATGAATTTTGCTCCCTTGATATAGATGAGTTTCCTTTTATATCCAACACTTGGATCAACCACTCGATCTTCCGAACTATGACTCGAAACCAACAAACCGAAGTGTGAGCTTCACTCACAAAGATCAAATATAAACTTCTTAGAGAAGAATAAAATCAAACTCTAAACAATTTAGAGAATGAAGATGTCACAAATGTATTTGGCTTTTTGAATTTTCTTTCAAACACTCTCATAACAATTGTGAATGCTTGAAGTCTCTCTCTTTTCTTTACTTTGCACTTGTGTGAATGAATGGAAAATGGTAACCCTTGTAAGTGAGGAGAGATGATACAGATTATATTCTCTTACACAAGCCAACTAACTTTGTCATTAAACATCTAATGCTTTCTTGCAATGGCAAACACATTAATGTGAATGCCATACCAAAGCATAAGAAATATTAAGTTAAAGATAAAGACTTTGTCATTAAGCATCTAATGCTTTCTTGCAATGGCAAACACATTAATGTGAAGGCCATACCAAAGCATAAGAATTGTTTAGCTAATGACAAAGCCATTAGGTGTATACATACCACCTAATAGACATAATAAATTTGAGAGCATGGTAAGCCATATGGTTTTGTCAAATAAAAATCATTTTCTTAATAATGATTTAATTACCTTCAATTATGTTGTAGTAATTATCTCATAATTATTACTAACATGATTCTCTCATAATCATGATTTGATTATCTCATAATCAAACAATTCTAGAAAACATTAAGTTAAACTAATTTAACATAGTTTTCATTTGTGACAAAAATATTATTAATCTCATTAATAATATATAAATATAATGTGAGCATATTATTAGACAATCTAATTATATTAGGTTTGCTAGAGTTAATCGAGCTAGCACTAGGACCAAATGGACCTACGGTTCCGAACTCCAATAATCCCGAAATATTAATTAAACTATTTAATTAAATATTATGAATTATTAACTCTGTGTTATTCCACTAAAAACTCGAAGTTGAACTCTCATTACCGTAGATGGAAAATAAAAGCCGAACTACTTCGGTGTCCATCGATATAGTCATTACATATGGATATAGCCCATCACGAATATCTCATAAATAGAGCCGGGTCATAAGTCCATTAAACCCCTCTAAATATTTTATCTCTTAAGCACCATTGATTCTATAACGAATAATTAATTCATAATAATTATGAATATAAAACTTTCTATTTGTAATAGAAAAGTTGAGCACTTGAATTGTTCAAGTCTCGAATAAACTCTTAAAATAGATATTCTTTTGCTTCTTGTAAGAAGGAATGAATTCCAAATCTATGTAAAATGTTCTTAGCTACACACCAAACCATATCCCCAAAATACGTAGTTATTGGCCGGGAATGTGATCGTTGAAATCACACACGTTACGCAAACGTACGTATTGCTCAAGTAGTATAAAATGTATCGATCCCACGAGGACTTAATACCTTAGCTATCAATTTGTGAAGTTAAATGTTTACGAGTATTTAATAGATTGGTTGTTGATTGGATGGTGATTTTTGTCTGAAAACAAGTAAAAAAAATAGTACAAAAGTAAGTTAAAGGAAAAATCAATATTATAAAACTATCTAGGGTTGTGAATTCTTCCAATATCTTTTAAAGATGAAGTAGTTATCTCATGATTGTGCAATATATCAGTTTATTAACCTGGAACATGTAATTATGCAAAAGCCTCTGTCGATGGTCAGATGTAAACACCTAAATCAATTAATCATATGTCTATGTTAATCAAGTTACTTGAATTCATTAAGATCAAGTTCCAATTGTGGCTACCCCCGCCCGACATGTATATGTCTATCCTGGAAGGAAATCTACCTAAGAGTCATCATGCCCTAAGGTGAGATCGTGAGCTATTGAGTCTAAGGCTGAAACCTAAAATTCCTTCGTCAAGTTTATTTTAAGTTTACCAAATCAATCTTATTAGTGGCCAATTAATAAGAAATATTAAGCTTAAGACTCTATAAATAAACCTTTATATTATCCAAGACATAAAACAACCACTTATAAAATGGTGATATTGGAATTCATCACAACCATATATAAGGGGTTTAGTTACCACACATATCTAGGAATATTAAAGACATAAATAAAGTAAATGACATAAAGTAAAGCTGGAAATTAAAAAGATAAATTAACAATAAAGAAAATGATGGGGTTAGATGATCCACTTTTATTACTTCTAATTTAGATATCTCCCTTATTATAATATATAAACCTTGCATGACATTACCAACCGACCATATAGGCGGTATCTTGATTAAGTCAAATTTATGATTAATTCCAACCGACCATAAAGGCGGTATCCCATTAGGTCAGGTTTTAAAATAGTTTATATATTATAATTAAGGGAGATTAATCTAAATATTAGTAATAAAAGCTTTACCATTCACCCCAGCAGAGGGGAGTTACATTCTCATACTGAAAAGTAAAATAAAGAAAGAACTATTGCATAAAATAAAAATTAAATACAAGAAAGCTGTAAATAAACAAACAATATACAATCTTCTTAGTATTCTTAAGGAAATCCCCAGAAGAAGGTATGAGTTTTCATTTTGATTTCGGCCTCATTTTATAGGAAAAACTTGGTGCCACGTGTCGCGACCCGTGAAGTCTTGTGCGTCGCGACGCGCTGTTGATATTCGACACATGTACGCGGCTTTCACGAGATGATGACACGTGGCTGTCAGCGAAATTATTGGATTGGCGTCGCGATGCATGAAGTTGTGCGCATCGCGATGCTGATGTCATGCTGACGTAAGCAATGACATGGGGTCTCGGCAGGTTGAATTATTATGCTGACGTCATGATGACAAGTGTCGACAAAACAGTGACTGTGGCGGGTCACGACGCAGAGAACATGCGCATCACGACGCGTGAAATGACAATTTTAGACTTTTGTTCGTTTTTCGCTGTTTTGGCCGTGATTTGATTCCAGTGAATCCTGAAACCTGATTTATCTACAAAATACACAAAACACATCAAAATATTCACAAAACTCAAGAAACTATACAAAATATTAAGTAAAAGGGGCGGTAATTATTGATATATTTTCCACTTATCACACCCCCAAACCTAACATTTTGCCAGTCCTCGAGCAAAACAACAAAGTAAAATACAATAAACAACTTTAAAATAAAATTAAACTAAGCCACTATCGTAGGGATCACGGTTGTATTTAGCATATGCAACAAGCCTTTAAACCCCTAGGTGTCCCTAGTGGACTAGTTGTAGTCTCGTGAGGGCTTACCGCAACGATACTCACAAATTTCAAATGCACACAAAAGTAAAAAGATCAAACAAGTTAGTGACTAAACAAGTGAAACTTCTTATTCAAGTTAATAGCTGTTTCTTTCTTTCTAAATTACCGAATAAGTAAATTCTCCAATTATTTTTACCATTCTCCATATACACAACCAACAAAGTATTAATCAAATCATTGTGCCCCCACAATATTCATAAGTGTAGTTGAAAAGAGAGTAATATTTTTTTCCTAAAGTTATATCAGAATTCACACCTTTTTTGGCAATAGACCATTTTTTTTATTCAGAACATCTTCAATCCATTTAGCGAGCTTTGGGCCAGTGACTCCCAAGCCAGTTGGCTTTAGGGCACTAGGTGTTAAGACACCCATACAGACTTAATTACTTGAATTTCAGATATCTCTCATTTTATATATATATATATATATATATATATATATATATATATATATATAACATCTTCAATCCATGTAGCGAGCTTTGGGCCAGTGACTCCCAAACCAGTTGGTTTTAGGGTACTAGGTGTTAAAACACCCCTACGGACTTAATTACTCGGATCTCAGATGTTAAATTTTTTTTTATTCCATCGTTTTTTTAGATGCTTCCTCCAATTAAACTAGAGCACTGAATATTATAAACTTTTCACAACAACTCATGGCCGTATGTTACCATGCATGTTGATAATACCTATCAACTGAGCATATAAAGATCCAATTTAGTCAGTATTATGGAGAATTCACAAATTAAATAATTTAAAAGGAAATAAACAAAAATTAACTTGTTACGAAATAGGTTGAGATATGTCTCAGGATTGGAGATTCCTTACTCAGCTATCTCACACCAATTTCACCTGATTAGTTAAGTTAAAAACATAAAGACACAAAATATTTTTTTTTTAGTTTTTGAAAATTTTTGACTAAAAACCAAGCAAAAACAACACAACGAGAAAATAGAAATTAGATACTAATAAACTATTCCCCTCCCCCAAACCTAATTGAGACATTGTCCCCAATGTCTAAAAAGTAGAAGAAGAGTTTAGAAGACAATACCTGGTTAGCTGAAATTCTACATCTAAAAAGAAAATTAAAGGTTAAGATCCAGATTTATCCGACGTTTCTTACCACGATCTTTATCGGACCAGTTTATCTTGGAAAGGATAGGGTCAATTTGTGGTTCAAAGGCTAAAACTTGGTCAATTAAATCATGGCAGTTCTGGTAGTAAAGAGGATATCTTTTACAGGTTTTGAAACGAATCCATTTCTCCGGGCATCATCAAGAAACACATAAAGAAAGTCATAAAATCCATCAATATTAAATAGTCCAATTGGTTTTTGGTATATGTTCAAGTTCGCCCAAGATAGTACTGTAAATATTTCCTCCTTTATGCCCAAGCCACCTGGCAAAGCAATAAAAGAATCAGCACGGTTAATCATTTCTACAAGTCGTTCAGACATACCTGGCATGATGCATTCCTCTCTGTTTGATGGTCATATAAGATTCACCTCCGCCAAAGGTTTGGGGATGATTCCCAAAACTTGACTACCTCATTCCTATACAGCCCTTGAAACGTACCTCATTAGTCCAAGATTACCACCGCCATATACTAAGTTTATATTTCTTTCAGCTATGACTCTACCCAATTCATGTGCTGCCTCAATGAACTCTGGTTTAGAACCAACACTAGTATCGCAAAACACACAGATGTTAACAACTCATCTTCTTGAAGTTGCTTCCATTTTTTTATATTTCTTTCTCAAATCTGGATGTCTTCAAGAGTGCAATGATGAGCTGAATTTATAGAACCTGAAAAAGGGTGAGTAATAATAGCACTAGTACCTGCCGAACGACAATTATTAGCTAAACAGTAAAATAAATTGTGAAAGTTAAAAAGTCTTGATCCTATCGGCGAAAATAAAAAAAAATAACAAAATAAATCACAATTATTAGTTAAAGACTAAGAGATAATAATATTTACAAGAAATAATGGCTTGAATGACATTTATGCATCAGAGACAAGCTTCCCATCAAATTTTCTTATAAATTGGCAAACAGAGTCTTTTAAAGTCAGATTCCCGAGACTTAATTGTTGTCTTTCTTTTTGAAATTGTGTATGTAACATTCGAATCGCGTGATACACATATCCATTAGGATGCGTTTCAAGAGTCATCTAAAGACTTCTTACTCTTACCATCCCTAATGAATTTAATTTTATCTTCGCGGTTATCAGACACCATTCCTAAACAACGACAACGAGTATTACATGTCATGCGTGCACATTTTTAGCTATTATTTTCTTAGCATAGGGGCTTTTTCCAAAACCAGGTAGATATGAAATAAAAAAGTCAGAAGACTCACCTGTTAATCGGACTCGTGCTTCAATTATCCGAAAAATTTCGTTAGGAATACCTTTGATCATCAGAAGTCTCATTCGTTCCATGCGAGCTTTGTAGACTTTCATCAGAGAGTTTTGAGGGGGAGAAGGAAATTGCTTGTGAAGATTTATGAGAATGTCTTCTATCCTAAAATGTGACTTTACTTACAAAAATTAAATACACAAAAATAAAACACATCAAATCTGAATATTTGCACAAATTGCATGGGTTGCCTCCCTATTAGCGCTAAGTTTAACGTCGTCAGCTAGACATGACTGCCCGGATGTTAGGCTGGATCTGAAAGTGTGACACTTTCTTTTTGTCGCTCAAATGATTATCCCCAGTAGTGTCTGACACGCTTGCTGTTAACTTTGAATGTTTTATTGGAGTTGGGATCATGTATCTCAACGGCTCTATCTAGTAATTGGGTGATTAAGAATGGACCTGACCACCATGATTTTAGGTTCCCAGTGAAGAGTTTCAATCTTGATTTGTTTAACAATACCTGCTGCCCGGGTTCCAGTTGTATGCGCACTAACTTCTCATCATGTCTCTTCTTGGCATTTTCTTTGTACAGTTTGGCATTCTCAAAAGGCTGTATGTGAAATTCCTTCAATTCATTGAGCTGGTGGAGCCGTTTCTCTTATGTTGCTTGTATTTCAAGATTTAACTTCTTCAGTGCATAATATTTTTTATCTTCGGGCTCCACAGGTAGATGACATGGTTTAAGTTTGTCAGTGGAACTTTGCATTGCATCGGAGTTCTAGACGGTATTATTTATCATATCAAGTCTGAAAAATTCCTCATTTTTGTCATCCGGGGAATTCATGGCTTTGAAAACATTGAATGTTACTTCTTGGTCATGTACCTTCATGGTTAGTTCACCTTTTTATACATCAATAATGGTTCGACCTGTAGCCAAGAATGGTCTCCCGAGAATGATAGGCACGTCTTCATCTTCCTCCATGTCAAGGAAAATGACATTTACTGGGAAAATGAATTTGTCAACTTTGACCAGTACATCTTCAACTACACCTCTCAGAAATGTGAGTGTTCTATTAGTAAGTTGCAAAGAGATTGAGGTGGGCTTTGCTTCTCCAATCTTCAGTTTCCTATAAATGAAAAAAAATGCATCAAGTTAATACTAGCACCTAAATCACACAAAGCCTTACCGAAGTTATGTTCTCATATGGTGCAATGGATAGTGAAACTGCCAGGATCTTTCAACTTTGGGGGAAGCTTCCTCTGAATGATGGCGCTGCATTCTTCTGTCAATGATATTGTCTCATAATCTCCCGATCTTCATTTTCGTGACAGAATATCTTTCATGAATTTGATATAGCTGGGCATTTGTTCCAACGCTTCTGCAAATGGAATGTTGATATGTAGTTTTTTGAAGATCTCCAGGAATCGAGCAAACTGCTTGTCCAATTTATTTTTCTGGAGATGCTGTGGAAAAGGTGGAGGTGGAGTGAATCTTTCTCGATCATTTGCTTTTGCTTCTCTTTCCTCCATCTGTGGATCTGCTTCGCTACTTTCTTTTGGAACTTCCTCAGCAGTTGCCTTGACTCCAACATCTTTTTTTATCTCAGTACCGTTTTTCAAAGTGATGGCAAGACATTGCTCATTCCCCATGTTCCTTGGATTTGGTTCTGTGTTGCTAGGAAGAGTACCTTGTGATCTGTAACTCTGAGCATTGGCCAATTGTCCCATTTGATTCTCCAGTGCTTTAATAGAAGCAGTTAGGCTTTTCAATGCTGATTGGGCTTGAAATATAGCATCATATTTGGCTTCTTGCTTTTTGAACATCTTTGCAAGCATATCTTTTATTTCTGGCTTATTCTCATACTTCTGGCTTTGATTTTGCTGTTGGAATCCTGATGGTGGATTGTTCATTTGCCCTGCAATGTTTCTCCATGCGAAATTGAGATGATTCTTCAAACTTGGGTTGTAGGTGTTGGAATATGGATTATTTCCCTGTTTGTTGAAATTACTGACATAGTTCACCGTCTCATCATGTTGGTTATATGATTCTGCCTATAGTGCTCCTCCATATGGTGATCTTGTGGAACCGACAATGTTCATAACTTACGTGCTAAGGGTTTCCATGAGTTTGCATATATGATCCAGTTTGGCATTCATTGCTGTGTTGGCTCCAACTTCATAAATTCCTGTAATTCGTTGAATCATGCTCCTTTCTGTTGGCCACAAAGAATTATTGTTGGCCATTTCTTCAATTAAGTCACAGGCCTGATCTTCTCATTTTTCCATTAAAGCTCCTCCAGTAGCAGAATCTATTGTGGTTCTTATTAGTCCAGAAAGTCCATTATAGAAGGTTTGGACTTATAGCCATTTTACAATCTCATTGTGAGGACATTTCCGGAGCAATTCCTTGTATCTCTCCCAAGCTTCGCAAAGGGATTCCGAGTCATGTTGTACAAATGATATGATGTCATTCCTCAGCTTTGCAGGTCTGGCTGGGGGAAACTACTTTGCAAGGAATTTGGTGGCAAGAGTGTTCCAAGTTGTGATGGAACCTGCTGGAAGTGAATGTAGCCAAGCGTTAGCTCTGTCTTTCAAGAAATATGAGAACACACGCAGTCTCATTGCTTTTTTTGCCGCTCGGTTGTAATTGAGTGTGCCACAAACTTCCAAGAAGTTGATGATGTGGGCATTAGGATCTTCAGTTGCATTCCCCCCAAACTGAAATGACTGTTGTATCATCTGAATTGATGTTTTGTTGTCACACGCATTAGCTGTTAAGGGAGGAAGTACAATACATGAAATGAATCCGTCAACCACCGGAATAGTTCTATCTCGAATGGGAATTTGTGGTGCAACCTTCAAAGGTTCAGGTTCCATGTTGATCAGTGCTTCTTGACATTCTTGCCTTTCTCTTCTCAACTGTCTGATGGTTTTTTCAATTTCTAGGTCAAGCGGATGGATTTCAAAGCTTCCGGTTCGTCTCATGTAGTTTTTGAGAACCTGAAACACAAGAAAACAAAAATAATAATTAAAAATAAATTAGACACCGGTAAATGTATCTAACCTCAAAATTAATAGTGAAAGATAAATAAGTCCCCAGAAACGGCGCCAAAAACTTGATCGGTGAAATCACACACATTACCCAAGCGCACGTATCGCTCAAGTAGTATAAAATGTATCGATCCCACGAGGACTTAATACCTTAGCTATCAAGTTATAAAGTTAATTGTTTACGAGTATCTAATAGATTGGATGGTATTTTTTTTTTCTGAAAACAAGTAAATAAAACAGTGTGAAAGTAAATTAAAGAAAAAATCAATATTATAAAACTATCTAGGGTTGTTAATCCTTCCAATATCTTTTAAAGATGAAGTGGTTATCTCATGATTATGCAATATATCGGTTTATTAACCTAGAACATATAATTATGCAAAAGCCTCTGTCGATGGTCAAAAGCAAATACCCAAATAACCTAATTAATCATATGTCTATGTTAATCAAGTTACCTGAATTCATTAAGATTAAGTTCCAATTGTGGCTACCCCCGCCCGATAGGTATATGTCTATCTTGGAAGGAAATCTACCTAAAAGTCACCATACCCTAAGGTGAGGCTGAAACCTAAAATTCCTTAGTCAAGTTTATTTTAAGATTACCAAATCAATCTTATTAGTGGCCAATTAATAAGAAGCATTAAGCTTAAAACTCAATAAATAAACCTTTATATTATCCAATACATAAAACAACCACTTATAAAATGGTGATATTGGAATTCATCACAATCATAGATAAGGGGCTTAGTTACCACACATATCTAGGAATATTAAATACATAAATAAAGTAAATGACATAAAGTAAAGCTGAAAATTAAAAAGATAAATTAATAATAAAGAAAATGCTGGGGTTAGAGGATCCACTTTTATTACTTCAAATTTAGATATCTCACTTATTATAATATATAACCTTGCATGACATTACTAACCGACCATTTAGGCGGTATCCTGATTAAGTCAAATTTATGATTAATTCCTACCGACCATAAAGGCGGTATCCAATTTAGTCAGGTTAAAATCAATTTAATTAAGTCCAACCGACCATAAAGGTGGTATCCCATTAAGTAAGGTTATAAAATAGTTTATATATTATAATTAAGTGAGATTAATCTAAATATTAGTAATAAAAGCTTTACCTTTCACCCCAACAGAGAGGAGTTACCTCCTCATACTGAAAAGTAAAATAAAGAAAAAACTATTGCATAAAATAAAAATTAAAAACAAGAAAGCTGTAAGTAAACAAGCGAGATACAATCTTCTTTGTATTCTTAAGGAAATCCCCAGAAGAAGGTATGAGTTTTCATTCTGATTTCGGCCTCAATTTATAGGCAAAACTTGGTGCCACGCGTCGCGACGCGTGAAGTCTTTGTTGGACAATTATGACCCATAGCGTCACTATTTGTACAGATCATGGTGTTGTTGTACAAATTAACTATGTGACAAAGGAGATTGCACTCTTATCATTTGTGATTAGATCACCTAGATGTATAAATGATAGGAGGTCCCTATGATTTGTTCCTGGATTAAGAATGATATGAGACAGTATCATTCCACGAAGGATAAATCATTAAATATCCCTAGTCAGAGTATTATTGAGATTGGACATCGATAAATACGTAAAAGACTAGTATTACACTTGTGCGCGTTGTGAGTGCACAACGACATAGTTCTCATATATTTTGGTATAGGATACTCATGCAAGTGTAATAGGAGGTTGTGTTTTATCGATGGTACGGGAAACAACTTCGCTCTGGATAGACCCCCTCAGAATTCCATTGGTAGTATGACTATGTGTCTATGGAAGTCCGAAATCAGGGTAGGTGTATTTGGTCTTAACCTGAGACTTACACCGCTAATACTTGCGACAATCAATATACTTTGGTTTTGGTCATCCAGGGTTTTCACCGGTTTCTGTGTACGCCTTTTCTGGGTATATCGAGAATCGTAGAGTGTTGGGTGTGATGTCAAGACGGAAGTATCACTCCAGTCATATGGAGATGATGATCGCGTAGGGATACAGAACTGGTTCTCTACAAAGGTTGCAACCGTCGGGATAATATGACTTGGTCATGATTATCCGATATTAAAGAGACTAGTTGCTTGTAATCCGATATATGCTTCGTACGGGGCAGACACTGTACCATCCCCATGCCTTGCATGTGATCATCAAATACTGGATCGAAATACGCAATACTACGTATACTACGCCTGATATAGATCCTTATTCCTGTAAGGATATATCTGTAGAATTGGGTAGGCATGGTGCTTTGCTAGAAGCCAACCTTGTCTTGTAAATCGGTATAAACGTAGTACTAGGTACTTACGTGTTCGGATAGTCCGACGACTGAATTTACTGCCAACATATCCGGGGATCTCATGGGTCACTTCCCAAAGATTCACCGATGACGTATGACTCGCACTTTAATTAATCTGCGATTAATTGCGGAGATATTTTATCTGGGATAAAATATAATTTAAAGAGAGAGAGAACGATTAATTTGGAATTAATTGGCAAATTAATATATTCGATATATTAAACGAAATTAGATTTCGACGCGGAATTAAAATTAGATTTTAATTTGGGCGAACGAATTAATTTAGAATTAATTCGTTAGCGACGTGAATAGTGATTTCGCTAGGCATAATCATTTAATTACGTCGCAACGGAAAATTTATTAATTTGGAATTAGCGAACCCGAGCCTGGGATTATTTACGAGCGCATTCGCATTTCGAATTCGAGTGCGGCACGCAAGTCAAATCAAGCGTCAAATCGCTAGTCGCATCTAGCGTCACATCATTCGTCAATCAAGTGATGGATTTCTTTCACTTTGAGTGATTGACACCAGTCACTATTCATGATTGATGGGAGTTGATGTTGGTTGTTGGCAAACTTTAATGCCATTTGATTTTTTGGAAAAAGAAAATGGTAAATCAATTTTAGAAATTAAAAAGTGTATTTGATACACCTTTTCTCACCAACCAAAAACCAACTCTCTCACTTCATCTCTTCTCTCTTCTCACGCCCAAGGGGCTTCTTTTTCTCTCTTCTGGTTTGTTCACTGCCGTGAGCTAGGGAAGCCAAAGTTTGGTGTTTTGTGGCAAAAACATCAAGAGCTAGCACTCTGAGAGACATGCGAATGTGATAGGGAAGTCCACCAATGAGCCGGAATCATTTGACGAAGCTTGGAGCTTGTTCAAGGAGCATCAATGGCCGAATCTTGGAGAGGAAAGCAGTGCACTGCCGTGAGCTGCAGTGGGCAGAAAAGAAAGTTTTGTTGCCTCACGCGTCGCTCAACCGCTCGATGTGAGTATTCCGCAACTCCCTCGTTGTATTCGCACATGTATTTCTTGCTTGAAATGATCTTGGGATGCTTAGTATTTTCCAACAATGGTATCAGTGCAAGGTTAAGCATGAAAATATTTTAGGGCTTCAAATTTGGGCAAAAATGTCTTTGAGCATGATTTATGAAATTGGATGAATGAATATGTTTAAATGTGTTTTAATTGAGGATTGATTAGATCAATTTGTTGAAAAATTGTTTGGAACATTTTTCCCCAAAATTTCTTGCTTGGCCGAGAATGTCAATGTGCCCTATGTCTTGGATTTTTTTTGATTTGTGATCATTAGATGACTTGAATCTATTGGGAATGTTGATTTAATATTGATTGTGGATTCAATTGGATTGAAATCGAAATCGATTTAAAATTCCCTATGATTGCCGAGAATAATATAGCATGTTTGGGTTTGATTTTTGTTAAATTGTGTTGGACATGATTTAATGATGATAAGCATGATTAATTAGGCTAATTTGATGTTTTGCAAATATTGATTTGGGTGATTAATAATGCTATACACTTTGGTAATTAAATTGGGAATTTGGAATTTGGAATTTAATTATATTGGGCCTAATTTTGGAAATTGGACTTTGATAGTTGTTATTGGGCTTATTGGGCTTGATTGTACTAAGTTGGGTTTAGGCAAAATTGGTTGGATCCAATTAGGCCCAAAACCGCTTCCATAAAGCCCAAATGCGACTAATAGACCTTTAAAGTTTAATTGGGCCTAAATTGATTTTTGGCTTATGGGTAACTCCCGGATTGGATTTTAGTTATTCGGTTTGACCCGAGTTGACCAAAAGTCCACGCCTTAAGAAATTAATTAAAAGCCCATTGGACTTTAATTGAATTGACGTTGGACGTTAATCGGTCTTTGAGACCCGTAACGATTAAATTTGGAATTTAAGTCGTAAAGGTTCGTTAATAAAGTGTAATATTTAATTTGGAATTAAATAATGAATTAGAGTTAAATAAAAATTTAATTGGATTTAATTATGTAGTTTAATTTAATTCAAGAATTTGTACTTTGAGTACTTATTCGCAAAACGAGTTTGACTTGAGCAAAATCAAATCGTTGTTTGAACATTGGATGATCACTAATTATCAGATTAATTAATTTGATTAGATTGATTGATAACATGCTTGTGTGAATACATGGTTGCGATGCATGAATAATGTATATCAGATGGATATTAGATGGGTGGGGCAATTTTAGAAATTGTTGTAATAAATTTGATTTATTAATTGGACATGCGTGTCCAGCCTTATTACCTCCTTATTCTTTGTATTCTCTTCTCACCTATTCCCCTCAATGTAAATGAGGTTTCTTTAGAAGTGTAGTGTAACGGGTAGAAGCAAATACATGTGCTAGCGGGAGAGAGAAAGGGAGAGATTTGATCTATGATCATTGTGTAAAGTATCCATCCACATATCATTATTATTTTATTCATATGCGCTTTATTATGTGTTTAGAATGCATGCTTAAGGGTGTATGATGATGAGACCTTAACAAAGATAATAAATTGGTTGCCAATTTGCATTCGAAAAACCCTCGCAAAATATTAAGCATTTTTCCTTCCATTGAGTGATTCTCACTCAAGATCCGAGACTGGCATTGGCTTGTTGGCCAAAGTCAAGACCTTTGTCCGTCGAGGATGTGTTTGAATCACGAAGGCTTTGTTCCATATTGGTGTCTTGTCCAAGTTGTGGTTTGTTGGCCAAAGTCAAGACCAATTCTTGTCCATCGACATTGATTACGAAGTTTTCCATGGTCAATGGGTCGCGCTTAACTGGGATCACTAAGTTTGTTGTGCCAAAGCCAAGGCTTAGTTGATTCAGAGGAAAAAGGTTAGGCAATATATTGGATATATTGGCATATATAAGATATATGTGTCCCCCTACTGGATCTAGGAATTGGATTGGATCCAATCGACCTTAGAGATCTACCTAGTTAACTATCATACAATTTGTTGGCCAAAGTCAAGATTGTGTGATATTTAAAGGGATCCTAGCCCGCTAGGAAACACTGTTTCCCGAGTACTCGACAGAGGGTTAGGGCTCGCTGAAAAATAGTGGGAGGCAAGAATTGAATTTGCAATATTCGTTTAATTACTTGCCATACGCGCTCAATCAAATATCATTCGTCAAATAAATTAAATATTAGTTGGACTAATATTTAAATTGTTGTTTTAATTAATAGTTGGACTATATTCAAACAAATTAAAAGTATAGTTGATTAATATAGTTGGACTATAATAATCATTATATTTAAAAGTACCTGAAATCGTTGATTAAATAGTTGGACTATTAGAATCAAGATATAATTGAAAGATTAGCATTGAAAACATAATCCTAGGGAAAATATTTTTTAAATGGTTTAATGTTCAAATTGGGAATAATTTCAGGATGGTCCTGGAAAATAATGAGTTACTTTATTTGATAAAATAACATATTAGGCCTAAGCCCGGAGTTAAGCAAAAAGTAGAGCATAATCTTTGGAAGATTTATGTGATGATAACTTTAGTGCTTAATCCATTAAGCTTGTCGCATAGACTCTTTAATTTCTTAATCAGAACTAAGGATTAGATCCTTAAAGTATGATAATGAAATTGAAGGATCTTCATAAATCTATAATTAGATTTTAGAAGTACTAATATTGCTATAGTAAACTCTTGGAGAGTTAATGGCTATTCTCAAGGAGATAAAGTCAAAGTTTGCAATTAGGCAAGTAGCGCAAGGCGCACCTTACTTCGATATTCTAGAAGGCCAAGGCTTAGCCAAAGGCTTCTGGAATGTGGAAAATGGGCAAAGGCAAAATCATTATAATCTTCTGGGAAGATAAAGGACATATCCTAAAATGTCTGCCTAAATTGTGGCAAACGGGATTGCGGAAGCGTGACTGCCGTTTGGACAAAGCAGACATGAAGGAATTGAAGACGAGCAAGGCTCTGACTTCAAATATGTTTGTCAACATTATGTTCACTACTAGTATTAAAATTGGATTTTAAATACTTAGTGTGGTACATAAAATATATACATTGATGTTCAGAATCTGCTTTGAGCAGGATACTGACTTCAATTGAGATTTCTCTGCAAATCTGAAACGGGACGAAAGTCGCTGTTTTGACCGTAGATACCTAAGTTTAGGAACTACCTTCGGGTGTGTACCTAAATTTGGAAACTGTTATAATGTAACTAGTTTGACTAGAAACATTATCTCCATATCATTGTTTAACCCGCTGCGGGTGAACCTTTATATTCTGGAACACTAAAGTGTTTTATTATATAAAGATGATATTGAGATAAACACATTAGATGTGAATAACAAAATTTATATTTTGAATATAAATAAATCTCAAACGTATAACATGACAAACAAATAGCTCAAACTGATTTGATCAGAAGAAACTAATTTATGGCATTGTTGTCTGGGACACAATTAAACAAGACTCGTATATCCACACTTTCGAAGAGTGGGTACTAGGACTGATTTGATTCTATTCAAATAAACTCTACGAATCTAGTTTATTGGGCAAAACGCTTATAACACTATTTACTTGGTAAAAGTGTAAATGTCACATATCTGTTAGTCCTAGTTCATAGTGAAGCAAGTGGGCCCATGTCTAGCTAGGCTAGAGGTGGATATGAATATTTCGTGACCTTTACGGATATGGCATCGTGTTATGGTTATGTGTTTCTTTTGAAACACAAATCGGAAACTTTTACAGTTTCGACACGAAATAGACAAACAGATCGGCTAAAGTGTTAAACCGTCACGGTAAGACCGTAATGGAAAATACTTAAGCAACAAGTTTCTAATATACTTGAAAGAGTATAGTATTCTTTCAATGAGGACTCCTCCCGGAACACGTCAAGTTGACGGTGTGTCCGAACTGAGTAACCGAATTTTGTTGGACATGATAAGGTTAATCATGAGTCGCTCTGAGCTACCATTTCTTTCAACAGATAAGAATAAATAGTGCAGAACTTTTTTTTTGAATAAGGTTCCATAAAAATCTGTTTGACAGATATCATATTAGATATGAACAGGAACGAAACCAGGTTTCTCATTCCTGATCATTTGGGTATGCTGGGCATATGTTTGGATGATACCAAACTAAAACCCAAATTGGATAAGTGCCAAATGTAGGTTATCCTAGGGATACCATAAGTATAGTACTTATACAACTCACAAGAGAACAATGTAATTGTTGCTCGCCATGCGGTTTTCCTAAGAGGAATACCGATTTGCAGTGGTAAGTGGGAGGATAGTAAAACTCGATGAAAATCAGAGTAATACTATTCAAGGCACCGAATCTTAATGGAACATAAATAGTTCATCAAGGATGAAACTATACCATAATCTTCGTATACACAAGAATCACGTATGTCGGAAAGAGTCAGAAAACAACCTGGGGTATGGGTTTCTGATCTCACCTTATAAAGATGTCTATCTTTTGAGGTAAACCACCTGACTACGTATGAGGAAGTGATACAAGGTATCGACTCCCTATTATGGCAAAGTGCCATGAATCCGAAATGGATTCCATGTAATTCAACAAGTTTGGATACTAGTTGATGTACCGCAAGGCATTGTACCTATTGGTACAATATAAGTCTTCAAGGAAGACATATATGGATGGCAACATACCAACGTATAAAGCTAGGCTTTTAACGGAAAGGTATCGTTATCAACATTGTGTTGATTACGACGCAATCTTTTACCTGTTGCTACGGTAAATCCATTTGGATAATGTTTGCTAAAGCTGCATGTTTCATGTATGAAATATGTCAGCTGAACCAGAAAATCGCTTTCCTGAAAAGGAAACCTTTCGGAGGATGTTTACAATATCCTGTCGGTTTTGTCGTACACATAACTAGCAAACAAGGTTTGCAGGTTTTTCGATCCATGTTTGGATTGAAGCAAGCATAGGTTCTTGGAATTATCGTTTTGATGTAATCATAATTGAGTATGATTTAATTCAAAATGAAAATGATTCTTGTGTATATAAGGAGGTTAGTGGGAGCGCACTGACAATGGTTGTCCTATAAAATAATGATAATACGTCATTTCTTGGAAATGATATTCCCATATAACAATCTGTGAAAGCTTGGCTTTCGAGAAAATTCTCCGTAGAATTCTTGGGAGAAACAACCTTTATTCTAGGAATAAAGATCTACTGGGATAGATTTAAAGTTGTTAACACTCTCCGAGAACTCGTACATTGAAAAATGTACGCGACCTGGTGTCTCTTACGCTTTGAGCATATGGAGTCACAAACAGGCCACTGGATTGATGTTAAGAACATCTGTTAGTATCTTAGAGATCTAAGGATTTTGCCTTAATCTATGGAGAATGAGAACTTGAAGTGACTGGTTCACTACAGCAAGTTTCCTAACCGATTAAACGACTACAAGTCGGAACAACGGTACTATACAAAGTTTGAATAACGGAACAGTGAGCTGGAAATCTTCCAAGCAAGATACTGTTACCGAATAAAAAACAAATACGGGTTATTGCTGCAGCTGAGGCAGCAATAGAAGCCTTCTGGGTCGATAATAAATCTAATTAGATTAGATATAGTTCTGTTAGTAGCTGAGCTAGGCTGCAGCGCAGGCTAAAGAATTAATGGTCTCATCAACGATCCAGATACATACTTCGATTTTCATCTGATTCGTTCGGATCATACATCGTGGCGATGTGATGATCGTATAAATCGCATTAGACGATAATCATGCCAATCCGCTGACGAAAGCCTTTTCTCAGCAGTTTGAGCCAACCGTACATAGTTCGGGTGTCAGACACTCGAGTGACTGGCTATAGGCCAAGTGGGAGATTGTTGGACAATTATGACCCACAGCGTCACTATTTGTACAGATCATGCTGTTGTTGTACAAATTAACTATGTGACAAAGGAGATTGCACTCTTATCATTTGTGATTAGATCACCTAGATGTATAAATGATAGGAGGTCCCTATGATTTGTTCCTGGATTGAGAATGATATGAGACAGTATCAATCCATGAAGGATAAATCATTAAATATCCCTAGTTAGAGTATTATCGAGATTGGACATCGATAAATACGTAAAAGACTAGTATTACACTTGTGCGCATTGTGAGGGCACAACGGCATAGTTCTCATATATTTGGGTATAGGATACTCATGCAAGTGTAATAGGAGGTTGTGTTTTACCGATGGTATGGGAAACAACTTCGCTCTGGATAGACCCCCTCGGAATTCCATTGGTAGTATGACTATGTGTCTATGGAAGTCCGAAATCAGGGTAGGTGTATTTGGTCTTAACCTGAGACTTGCACCGCTAATACTTGCGACAATCAATATACTTTGGTTTTGGTCGTCCAGGGCTTTAACCGGTTTCTGTGTACGCCTCTTCTGGGTATATCGAGAATCGTAGTGTGTTGGGTGTGATGTCAAGACGGAAGTATCACTCCAGTCATATGGAGATGATGATCGCGTAGGGATACAAAACTGGTTCTCTAAAAAGGTTGCAACCGTCGGGATAATATGACTTGGTCATGATTATCTGATATTAAAGAGACTAGTTGCTCGTAATCCGATATATGCTTCGTACGGGGCAGACACTGTACCAGCCCTAGGCCTTGCATGTGATCATCCGATACTGGATTGAAATACGTAATACTACGTATACTACGCCTGATATAGATCCTTATTCCTGTAAGGATATTTCTGGAGAATTGGGTAGGCATGGTGATTTGCTCGAAGCCAACCTTGTCTTGTAAATCGGTATAAACGTAGTACTAGGTACTTACGTGTTCGGATAGTCCGACGACCGAATTTACTGCCAACATATCCGGGGATCTCATGGTCGCTTCCCAAAGATTCACCGATGACGAATGACTCGCACTCTAATTAATCTGGGATTAATAAGATGAGAGAGAAAATTAATCTGGGATTAATTGCGGAGATATTTTATCTGGGATAAAATATCATTTAAAGAGAGTGAACGATTAATTTGGAATTAATCGGTAAATTATATATTCGATATATTAAACGAAATTAGATTTCGACGCGGAATTAAAATTAGATTTTAATTCGGACGAACGAATTAATTTAGAATTAATTCGTTAGAGACGTGAATAGTGATTTCTCTAGGCATAATCATTTAATTACTTTACAAAGGAAAATTCGTTAATTTGGAATTAGCGAACCCGAGCCTGGGATTATTTGTGAGCGCATTTGCATTTCGAATTCGAGTGCGGCACGCAAGTCAAATCAAGCGTCAAATCGCTAGTCGCATCTAGCGTCACATCATTCGTCAATCAAGTGATGGATGTCTTTCACTTTGAGTGATTGACACCAGTCACTATTCATGATTGATGGGAGTTGATGTTGGTTGTTGGCAAACTTTAATGCCATTTGATTTTTTGGAAAAAGAAAATGGTAAATCAATTTTAGAAATTAAAAAGTGTATTTGATACACCTTTTCTCACCAACCAAAAACAAACTCTCTCACTTCATCTTCTCTCTTCTCACGCCCAATGGGCTTCTTTTTCTCTCTTCTGGTTTGCTCACTGCTGTGAGCTAGGGAAGCCAAAGTGTGGTTTTTTGTGTGGCAAAAACATCAAGAGCTAGCACTCCGAGAGACATGCGAAGGTGATAGGGAAGTCCACCCATGAGCCGGGAATCATTTGACGAAGCTTGGAGCTTGTTCAAGGAGTATCAATGGCCGAATCTTGGAGAGGAAAGCAGTGCACTGCCATAAGCTGCAGTGGGCAGAAAAGAAAGTTTTGTTGCCTCGCGCGTCGCTCAACCGATCGATGTGAGTATTCCGCAACTCCATCGTTGTATTCGCACATGTATTTCTTGCTTGAAATGATCTTGGGATGCTTAGTATTTTCCAACAGTCTTACATGTCGTGATGCATCGTTGATATTTGACACATGTACGCGGCTTTCACGAGATGATGACACATGGTTGTCGACAGAATTATTGGATTGGCGTGGCGACGCGTGAAGTTGTGAGAATCGCGACGCTAACGTCATGCTAACGTAATCAATGACGCATGGTATCGGCAGGCTGAATTATTATGCTGACATCATGATGACAAGTGTCAGAAAAATAGTGACTATGGCGCATCACGACGCAGAGAACATGCTCGTCGCGATGCGTGAAATGACAATTTTTCCCTTTTGTCCGTTTTTGGCTGTTTTGGTCTTGATTTGATTTCAGTGAGTCCTGAAACCTTATTTATTTACAAAATAGACAAAACACAACAAAATATTCACAAAACGCAAGAAACTATACAAAATATTAATTATAAGGGGCAGTAATTATTGATATATTTTCCGCTTATGAGAATGCAACACCGACCTCACTATAGTAAATTAAAGGACATAGTCTACCATGTAGGAGTTCGTAGTACACTCAGGATTAAGATCGAATCCATATATGACCATCTAGTAGATAAAATGAATTTCTTCCATTAACAGATATTAAAAAAAATTCGTATTTATCTGAGTCCAGTCCTATATGATCTCATCATACAAGGTGCTTCCATTCCCATGTTACTACATGAACGATCTCGGATTAAGGTCGTCATACAAGTATAGAATGGACCGCAACTATAGATAAACCACAAACAAAGTACCTTCTTTGTTTATTCTCTATGGACTATTTAGATTACTAACTTCAGACTTAAATCCTCTCATGCATCAAACATACACTAAGTCTGAAAATACAAGAGAAGTCAAGGTAAACAAGAAAATTGGACAATATGAGATATAAATCAAAAACTTTGATAAATGAATAACACATTTATTATTATTACAATCATCAATTCCGTTTACAATACATGAAGCTCTATGACATAAATCCCAACATGATATCGCCAACACTTGGTTTATGTAATTTCTAGATGTTCGGTGACGGGATGATCCTCTATTGACATGGGTTGAGTTTAGTATAACTTTCTTATCTAGATTTTTACATGAGAGTATTAGAGATGCTAGAGCTCGGGAGTTTGAGCATGTGAGTCAGCGGGAGCAGATGACAGTTTCTGAGTACAATATATAGTTTACTCGATTATCTCGTTATGCCCCACATTTAGTCAGCAAATAAGAGATGAATGTGAATAGGTTTTTAATAGGCTTCATGATTACTTGTTTCGCTCCATCCACTTCACAGAGACTATCACCTATACTCAGGTTTTAGATGTTGCCATGCAGGTTGAGGCACGGGTTAGAGAGAGACAAGCAGAGAGGGAGTCTCAGAATATGACGATATCAGAGGAGAGGGTTAGGCCGTAGTAGAGTGGCCCAAGCAGATAGCAACAGGTGTCGGCTCCGCCCACTACAAGTAGAGATATGGGGCCGGTTTAGGGAGGTCAGGATCACAGACCGACTCAGAGTGCCACCTCTCACGTAGTTTTTTCTCCATCGGTGTCCCAATCAGGGCGAGGTTTTCCATTATGTTTGACTTGTGGACGATCTCATACGGGAGTTTGTCAGTCTGGGAGTATAGATATGGACAGATTGGTCATTTGAAAAGGGATTACTTGGTACCGGCAGATCAGTTACCATCTTTCAGTGCTGCTCCATCAACACCCCAACCACAGCCCAATAGGAGTATGGGAGGAGGAGAGCAGAGATCCATAGGTAGGGGCGGATAGCATGAGGTAAGGGAAAATCAGTGGGTGATCGAGGACCGGCTTCCTCCAGTAGAGCTCAAGGTAGGATGTATAACCTCATACCCTAGAAGACGCAAGCATCTAATGCAGTCATCACAGATACACTATCGATTGGTCCTATTCAAGCTAAAGTGTTGTTTGATTCAGGCTCCAAGCACTTTTTTGTGTCACCATATTTTGTAACTTACTTGGTTAGAGATACCGAGCCTTTAAATTCACCTATCATGAGAGCTACTCCGATAGGAGATCCAATAGAGGTTACACAAAGTGTGAGGAGCTGTCCAATGGCTATTGATGGGCATATTTATCACGCCAATCTAATAGTATTGTGTATATTGGGTTTCAATGTCATCTTGGGGATGAATTGCTTAGCCATGCACCATGCAATGTTAGATTGTCGGGAGAAGACTGTTATGTTGCATATTCATGATCAATCAATGAGAGTTTATCATGAGGATATTAGCATGGTACCTCATAATTTAATATCAGCAATGCAAGCATTTAAGTTACTTCGGAGGAGAAACATAGGCTATTTGGCATATGTGATAGATAGTAGGGTGGAAAATAAAAGCCTTGAGCAAATCCCGGTGGTCAGGGAGTATCCTGATATCGTTCCATATGAGTTGTCAGGGCTACCTCAGGATAGAGAGATTGAGTTCTGCATAGAAGTAGTCTCAAGGACGCAGCCTATATCGATTCCCCTGTATTGGATGGCCTCTATAGAACTCAAGGAATTGAAGGCACAGTTGCAAGACTTGCTGGATAAGGGCTTTATTCGCCCCGACATATCTCTGTGGGGCGCTCCAGTACTATTTGTGAGGAAGAAGGATGGAACGCTATGGTTGTGTATAGATTACCAGCAGCTGAATAAGGTGACAATCAAGAATAAGTATCCACTACCGAAGATCGATGACCTATTTGAACAATTACGGGGGTGCAGTACTTTTCAAAAATCGATCTACAATCAGGATATCACCAATTTTAAGTCCAATTTATAGGCTCAGTTGGAAAAATAATGCTAACTATGTTTAATTAACCTATTAAATCCCAATAAAACTTGTGGGTTTTGGCCTAAGTGCTTTGTCTTTCTAGAAAACCTAAAAAATTCAAGACTTTTCTAGATTTATTTTGCCATGTTTAAGAAAAAAAAGAAAAAATTGAAAAACCCCATTACTTTCACTCCTTGACTGACAATAGGTAGAGAGGAAAGAAGGAGACTTGTCATTTTTCTTGCAAAACCCCAAGACAAACAAGAGTGAACTATCACCAATTAAGCTTATGAATGAGGAAATTAAGCTTGGAGAATCTATTAGTGAAGAAAGAATTTAATTCAATGTGAGAAAGACTTAACCCAAATTTGTAGAGTTAATGTTGTATTGATTTGGTGATTATGGGATGTTGATTAACTGAGTTTGATTATGTATAGATAATTATTGAGTTAAGGAAAATATGTTTGTGAGAACCCCTAAAGTTATGGAATTCCTAAGCCTTGAACTAAGTTGGAATCTAAGAAATGGATGTTGTGATAATGTTAGTAGGTTATTAATGATGAATTGTGTGCTTTGAGTTGATATGGTTTGGGTAATGTTGTAAGTTTGGGATTGAAGATTGATAGTTGGTGTGTGGCCCTAAAATTTGTGGAGCGTCGAGACACTAATAGCCTAGAGTCATGATGCGTCATAAAGAAGTGCCCTCTGTTTCAGTTCTGTCGAGTGGGCATCACGACGCCAAAGGGCCAGCATTGCGACGCGAATCTAAGAGGTACTTTCTACCTCAAGTCTGATGGTTGAGTGTCGTGACACGCCATGCCAAAGTCACGATGCGGAACAGGGATGCCTCTGCCTCGATTATATTTTTATGGGAGTCGCGACGCGTGTCACTCAGCGTCGTGAAATGTATGTTAGTCGCGGCACTTGACACCCAACGTCGCGACGCACAACGAAAGTTACTCTCTGCCTCAACCCAGCCCAGGTGGGCATCGTGATGCGCAATGCTTGGCATCACGACACATGTCCATTCATGTTCAAAATTTAGTTTTGCCATCTCCAGTTCAATCTAAGATGTTATAGGGCACCCTAGAGGATTCATATCAATGTAAGCACACACATGCACGTCATATAGTGATAACAGTTTAGCCAAATTAAGATGCCTAGTTTAATTTCGAAACATATTTTATAACGCATGTTCTAATTAAGTTTATCAAATATAGATACACGACAAAGTTGTGTTCTCTCTCAGCTATGTGAAGCAGGGTTATTCGAACTTTAAATCTTTGAGTGGATGGTTTCTTTTTAAGTTGTATTTACTTACATTATCTGAATTAAGATTTACTTTTAAGAAAATAGGGTGATAGCGAAGTTATTTCTAGTTATTTTATGAAAAAGCATATTTCAATAAATCTTGATTTTCCTAGAGCATTTTTTTATGGTTTTGGAGGCATGAGGGAAAAACCCAACTCAGTTGTAACTTGGAATTGACGGGTACAGCCGTGTGCACAAGTAGTTCAAGGTTAGGGAGACGGTGATATGTAACACCTCTAGACCCTAGTTTCAGGGTCATGATGATAGTATGGATCAACACTCCTGACTATAGTTCAGTGGCTTAGGGGAGGGCGATATGTAATGCTTCGAGACCACTAGTTAGGCGTATGGGGGATGACGATACGTAACACCCCCATGTATCGAGTTTTTCCACAACTTACATAGATTTTCAAATAGTTGATTTTCAGAAACAGTTTACTCAGAATTTTGAAAGGAAAAGAACCAGTTTACAATATATGGCTTTTAGAAAGTGATTTTATGATTATGATGATTTATTCAGCCGTATTTGACTCTGTTTTTCCTGATTTTGTAGCTCCGCTCACTAGTTCCCTAGGACTCCCCCTCCCACACTCTCCAGTTTTGCAGGACCTGTCAGTTGGTGAGCTACGCACAACTTTTGGAGACATGAGTCAGGGACAAGAGTTATATTGTAGTCACTAGGCACATTTTCCATCACGCCAGAGTTACATTCATATAGAATGTAGCCTTCTATGTTTTCATTTTGTTATATGACAGTCACATGATGTTGATATGTATATGATGAATATTCAGTTTGTGTATGTATTCTCTTGAGTTTTGCATTTAAGTCAGTTTAACGATTGCATGTGTTTGAACATGGATGTCAATGCATGGTAACATGGTAAAAGTGAGATTCTTCAGCATCTGACAGTGGCTTAGGTGACAGTGGGATCTGTTGCCTGCCGGTAACATTCCCGGATTGGGGATGTTACAAATTATCATAATTTATAAAATATAATAAAAATAAAAATCACCTAGATTTTCATAAAACTAGCTTCACCACTTACCCCAACATGATACAAATAAGCAGAATAAGATATAAATAAAAAGACTCATAATTTTATTAATAAAAGAAAATAAATTACAAAAGAAAAAATACACATAAGAGCTCATCCCATGAAATCTCAAGAGAGACCTGTGGAAATTTTTGCTGAGGAAAATGAGAGGTGGGTACCTCTATTTATAGCAAGAGGTACTCACCTCTTACTTTGGAAATTGCAAAGTCTTACAATTTGCAAGATTAGAAAGATATATATATATTTTTTTGTTTTTATTCTTTTATGCTTTTGATTTTTTTTTTCAGTTTTTTTTTTTTATATTTTTATATTTTTATGTTTTCTTTTCTTTTCTTTTGTCTTTTATGTTTTTTTTTTCTATTCTTTTGTCTTTTTTTGTTTTGTTTTTTATAATAATAATAATAATAATAATAATAATTAATAATAAAACTACATATGTGGTTTAATACATTATAAGCTCATTTTGTTGTCATCTGAACACAGCGAATGTTTTCCAAATGCGATTTAAATCTAACTGTCACGCTCTTTTATGATTTCTGGGTCCTGGAGTTCATATTTCATATCCATTTTTCCTGTTTAGCTTCCAAAGTGGTATTTTACCTGCACAATAAATAAAAATCACAATAAAAATATATAAAATATAAATTTAATTGTTATTTTACAAATATGCTAAATTAAGTAGATTAATGAAACTACAAGTGTAAAATGATCAATTTTTCTTTTATTAAATGTGCACTTTTTAATGGTCATCACACCCTCCAACCAACTTATTACTAGTCCATAGTAATTTAAGCGGAAAAAAAATTATTATCCAAATTAGTAATTGTTTTATTTCTTTATAAATTATCAAATAAGTAAATCCTCTTATACATTTTACCATTTTTTCATACACACAAAAGATAAAGTATCAATCAATTTATTGTGCCAACAATATTCAAAGGTCTTGCTGAAAAAAGAGTAATATTTTAAAGTTATATCAGAATTTACACCTTTTTGGCAATGACAGTTTATTTATATACAACTTTTTTTTGAATAATAAATCTTCAACCCCTGTAACGAGCTTTGGGTTAGTGACTCTCAAACCAGTTGGCTTTAGGGTACTAGATGTTAAGACACCCCTATAGACTTAATTGCTCGGATCTCAGATGACAAAAAGAAATGTGTCTGATTTTCTTAAGATTTCTCCTTAACCCATTTAACGAGCTTTGGGCTAGTGACTCCCCGACCAGTTGGCCTTAGGGCACTAAGTGTTAAAACACTCTTACAGACTTAATTGTTCGAGTTAGAGAGGTTATGAAATCGAACTTATTCACATTTTTTCTTTTTTCTTTTTTTTTTCTCAAGCTCTATTGTTTTACGCGAACAATCACTGCCTGATGTGGCAAGATGTCCGATTACTAAGTACAAGTTTAGTTAGTTTATTTATTTATTTATTTATTTTTTAAAATAAAAACACAATCTCCATTACTTTTAGGTGACACTTCCAACAAACTTGAGAACTAAATATTACAAAATTTTCACTAACAACGCATGATCATATGCTACCATGTATGCTGATAATACTTGTCAAATGAGCATATGAAATCAAATTTAAACAACTTTATAGAGAATTCAAAAATTTAAAAAATTTAAAAGGAAATGAATAAAAATATCTTGTTAATAAATAATATAAAAACAAAAACAATTTTTTATTTTTTTACACACAAAATAAAATATTTTTTTTAAAATAAAAATCAAAGTATTATAGTCAACTATCCCCTTCCCCAACCAAATTGAGACATGTTCCCGAATGTCTGAATAAAAAAAGTAGAGTTTAGAAGACATCACTTGATTCGTGTGGTATTGACAATTGAATCTATAACACTGCTACTAAAAAGAAAGGTTATAGCTTTAAAAAAAATCAAAATAGTAAATGAAATGTAGTTGTGATTGTGGCTCACATCTTCCTGTAGTTTTGCGTCCAGTAATGGCTTGAAACGCCCTATATGGGTCAAGGATATGCTTCCCATCCAATTTTCTTATAAATTGGTAAACAATATTTTTTAAATTCATATTCCCGAGACTATAATTCAGCAAAGTATATTTTATTTTTTACAAAATACACAAAAAATCAAAAAAACATAAAGATTTTTTTAAAAAAAAAAAACACAAAACAACATAAAAGTGAAACAATGCAATAATGTTAAATTATTACTCTATCTATTAAATTTTATTTCCCGAAAACAGTGCCAAAAGCTTGACACGCTCACAAAGTGGTTCTTTACTCCTAATGATAAGAGTGTCGAAGTAATAAAATAACCCGGTGAGTCCAGGATCGATCCACTGGGAATTGATTTAATAGGATAAAATAATAATTTAACTAATAAAATAAAAACAATAAAATAAAATACTAGGGTTAGAGGATCCACTCTTGATATTTCTAATATAAATAATTTTTACTTTTTATAAAATATAAATTATAATTATTTCTCAATCAATTTATCTCATAGTTATTAGGTATTAATTATGCCAACACATGTAATCTGTCATGTCGATAATTAATCCTGCCATGGTACTAAATATGCCAAAATATATAAAACCAGCTATAAAGGCAGTGATAACATTTGTTTATAATAAGTCCAGTTAGGTACTCAATTATGCCAAATATATAAAACCAGCCATATAGGCGGAACCATATTTTTATAATTAATTCATATCTTTAATAGTCAATTCTCTCTCATTTATAAGATTCAAGTATTATCCGTGTCAATCGGGGACTATCTACATCTAGTCAAGAGTCCTCAATAAACTAGAAAAAGTATGAATTTTATTTTGGAAATGATCACAATTTATAAAATATAATATAAATAAAAATCACATTTATTTTCATACCACTAGCTTCACCTTTTACCCCAACATGATACAAATTAGCGGGACAAGATATAAATAAAACACTCACAATTTTATTAATAAAAGCAAAATAAATTACAAAAGAAAAAATACCCACAATAGCTCATTCCACAAATTCTCAAGAGAAACTTGTGGAAATTTTTACTGAGGAAAATGAGAGCTGGACACCTCTATTTATAACAAGAGGTGCTCACCTCTTGCTTTGAAAATTGCAATATTAGAAAGAAGATGTCAATCAACTGAAAGGTGCATTGACAATTTTTTTTTAATTTTTGTTTTTTTTTTTGCTTTTATTTTTTCTTTTTTTAATATTTTTGTCTTTTTATATTTTGTTTTCTATTCTTTTGTCTTTTTTTGTATTTTTATAATAATACGTTAATAATAATAATAATAATAATAACAACAACAACAACAACAATAATAATAAAAACTACATATGCGGTTTAATACATTATAAGCTCATTTTGTTGTCAATCTAAACACGTTGAATATTTTCCAAGTCCGATTTGAATATAGCTGTCACGATCTTTTAGGATTTCTGAGTCCTGAAGTTCATATTTCATATCCAATTTTTCCTGTTAAGCTTCTAAAGAAGTATTTTGCCTACACAATAAATAAAGATCACAATAAAAATATATAAAGCATAAATTTAATTATTATTTCAAAAATACGCTAAATTAAGGGGATTAATGAAACTACATGTGTAAAATAATTATTTTTTCTTTTAATAAATGTGCACTTTTAGTGTTCATCAGCATGCGATCAGATGTATAATGAAAACTTATAAGGCATTGATTTTGCAATTGTGTAATGCATTGGAAAATAAATGAAGGAAATGGCATTGTATCATGAATAGTTAATGAGTCTCTAAGGGTTTCGATACATGAAAAACACAGATGACAAGTTAGAAGATTCCCCCTCATCGACTCCTTCTTTCTAGGGTTTGAGTTTAGACTCTCGTAATATGCCTCAGTAATATAGTCCATCTGAATGAGTCTCTCATTGCCTGAATGCGGTCTGCATGCGGAAAATCGAGCTTAGCATATTATATCGCCGATGTAACTCCCTAACTTGTCCCTCTGGCTCCTCAAAAGTGGAAGCATAAAAAGACATTAGCAAATCATGCATATATACAGATGACATTTATTTTGCAGGAAATTAAAGCAAGAAAAAAAACTCCTGAGGAATGGGGTATGAAATTAAGAGTTAAAACCTCCAAGACATGAAGCATCCTAGGGGCGAAGCCCGCTTAAAAGAGACTACTGGGGGCAAACCCTGTTTATAAAAGGATAAGACCCGAGTGGCCATTCTCAGTTCAAATGATCGATGCGTCGAGGGACCGAGTGCCCATTCTCAGTTCACCGATCGAAGCATTGGGGGTCCGAGTTCCCATCTCAGTTCAACCGATCGAAGCGTTGGGGGCCCGAGTGCCCATCTTTATTTTCACACCAATCAAAGTGTTGGGGTGTAACGGCCGGTAATTATACTACTGTTACATTATAGTACCGTGGTATTACGGGACAAAGGTATCATAACATAAATTATGTTGGGACACAGATATACTTATGGAATGAATTTGGGGACAATTGGTAAATTCTTTGAAGACCGATATGAGATTCTAAAATATTCCATTTCAGACAGCCCACAGTAATTAGGACGTAACTTATCATATGAACTCTGATTTTTATGAATTTTATATCATCGGAAAGCTAAGATCGAAACCTACAATTATCGCATTGAACATTTTTTCAAATTCAGACCAGAAATAGGTCAAAATTGTAAGTCAAAAATTCAGATGAATAGTAACTTCATACCCAAATAGAAGAATCTCAAATATTCTCCAAAATTCCACACTTTTCCACAAAATTCCAAATATCAAATGACTCCTACTATATAAGGGTATACTATTCAATAAATCACAAAATTAAAACAAGAAGAGAAAGAAGAAGAAGAGAAGAAGAAGAAGAAGAGAAAGAAGAATGAGAGAAAGAATAGGAAGAAGAATGAGAGAAGAAGAATGAAGAAAAGAAGGAAGATGAAGCAAGGCTGGATATGGCATCCTTGGAGGATGAGGGAATTCACAAGGAAGAGATCATCCACATTAACCACAATCTTCTTCGATAAAAGGATTCAGTGCCAGCCAAATTCCAAAAACTGTGAGTGGACACTACTCCTTTTAATTGATTCTTATTGTGTTATTTTTGCAAACAGACTTACTTTTTATGCTTTAGGGCGATAGCTCATTTCTATTACAGTTTTTACACAAAATTTTATGATTTAAAGTATATTTGAGAAAGAAATGTTTCCAGAACATATTTTATATTTTTCGGGGCATGGGGGAAAAACCCACCCCAGTATTTAACTGATACAATTTGGAATTGACGGACAAAGAACATATGCACATGTGGAGGATTGGGGAGACGGCGATACGTAATGCCCCTAGATCCTAGTTCAGGGCTAGAGGGACGGTGATATGTAATGCTCCTAGACCCTAGTTTCAGAGCTTGGTGGGTAGCATAGATCTGCATCCCCAGTTCTAGTTCTGTGGCTTGGAGGACGATGATACGTAACGCCCCCAGACCACCAGTTTCAGAGACATGAGTGGCATGCTTTCGGAGACGATGATACGTAACGCCCCAAAGTCATGGTTTTTCATTCCTAGCTCTAAATAGGAGTATGGGGGACGGCGATACGTAACGTCCCCATGCGTCAAGTTTTTCAAATACATACCAGTTTTCAGATTCCAGATTTTCAGTATACAGTTTCCAGAAATCAGATTTTAGAAATAGTTTTCAAAAACCAGAGCTTCAGAATCAGTTTTCGGAAAAATGAGTTTTATAAAGAAGATTTCAAACGCAGTTTAGAAAAGAGTTTTCATATAAAGTTTTCTTCTGGCACTTTGGTTTTAAAATTAAATGTTTTGATATTGTTAGTTCAGTTTTTCGTCCACTCACTTAGATCATACAATGATCTAACCCCTCACTCCCAGTTTCCTTGTGGTTACAGGTATTCTCGGAGGACAAGCTCGGGAGGACGGATACTGATGCAGTCATTAGGGTTGGAGTCTACCAGTACGATTCAAAGATAGAGTGTGAGTCAGTCAGAGTCAATTAAAAGTTTTGTATTAGTCTTTGACTTTGAGGCAGTCATGGTAAAAATGTGTTATTGAGTTTTCAGTTTCTGATGTTGAGTTTGTATGTAATGATTTTGAGTTTGGGCTACGGTCCCACACATAATATAATTAATTAAATAAGAGAACACTAATGTCTGTTTATGGTTAAAAAGTAAGAGGTTTATGAGGTTAGTACGGTCTATCCCCTGCCGGAAACATCTCCCAGATCGGGGATGTTACAAAGATGGTATCAGAGCATGGTCTAGGGAGTCGGTGACTGCAATGGGTAGAGTGATGGGGTCTTGTATACATAGTATGTCCGGGATACTTGTAGGCGGGGCACTACCTCTCCAGTATCTGATCCTCGAGTACGTCCTCAAGATCCATAGACAGGATAGTAAGCTTTCCTAGACTATTCAAATAGTATCCCTTACGAGAATAATTATACTCTAGACCTACGTTAAGAATTTTCCCTGAAGTTATTTTGATCTATTACCAGGAGTATAAATGAGCTATGAAACCAGACAGTAAGATTCTAAGGAAAGTTACCCAAAGAGAATGAGATAGGGAAACTATAAGAAAGTAAGAGATGATGTATAAAAGTGTAAGCACCTAGAAATAAAGAAAAGTAAAAAGACATAATAAGATAGTGAAAGTATAAAGCTACTGTAGGACACAGAAATCGGCGACGCTGTTCCAGGCTCGCAGCCCGGTTGGGAGTACGGAGTAGCCCGCGGGGGACTAAACCGGAGAATAAAGGAGTCGCCACCCAGCGTGAACTGGGAAAATAATTTAAGGCTGCACTCACCCCTCGCAAGGGAAGACCTCAAACCGTTGGGTTCGGAATGGTCTCTTGCTTATGCAACTTGTAATGAAAGGATTTGTGCAATAACCTAACCGCGTCTACGCAACATACATACGCAAGGATAAACTACATCTAAGTTTACGTACATAAAAACAAAACCTATATCTAAGTTTGCATGCATAAAAGTAAGTCGAAATAACGGCAAGCAAACAATCTCATGAATACGTTAAATTAATACATGCGAAAACATAAATAAATCATGCATAAAAAATCATATTAAACAACTAAATCATGCACAAAAGAAAATAACATACTAAACGACTAAATCATGCATAAAAGAAAATAACATACTACACGATTAAATCATACATAAAAGAAAATAACATACTAAACGACTAAATCATGAATAAACATAAGATTGGACGAAACGAAATATGTGTGTTTCTCAAGCGGTACGTGGCGTTGTATCCCAAGTACAGACCGCATTACCGTCCATTCGGATTCGGCTACGGAATTTACGTCTGGATTTCCATCCGATATACCGCAAGAGAGAACACATATTCCATTCATCCGAAGGTCATAACATACACTAACCAACAATACTCATGCGAAGTAAAATAAAAAAATAAATGAGAATAAGTAAAAAGGGTGCCCTCAGGTCTAACCTTTTATGTCGCCTCTTGGAAGTGCGTTACACGGCCGTCGGAAGGGTTAACGCTCTGCAACTCCTCTGGTTCACTGGTTCAACATTTTCCTTCGCTGTTTCGCTATTTTGGGCTGCTGTTTTCTCTATTTTTGCTGCTATTTTTGCTGTTTTCGCTGCTGTTTTTGGTGATTTATTAATTGTTTTAAAGTGCAGTTTTTTTTTGTGATGAAGGGGGATTTTACAGTGCAGTTTTTTGTGATTTAAGAGGTGTTTTGAAGTGCAGTTTTTTGCGATTTAAGGGTGCAGTTTGCGGGCTGTTTTACGGTGAATAGGTGGCTGTTCGGGGGCTGTTTTGTGCGTAAATATGCTGCTGTTTCAGGGGCTGTTTGGGCGTGAATGGGCTGCTATTTCAGGGGCTGTTTGGGCGTGAATGGGCTGCTGTTTCAGGGGCTGTATGGGCGTGACTGGAGGGCTGTTTGGGGGATATTTTATACGTGAATTGAGGGCTGTTTGGGGGATTTTTTGTGTGAGTGTGGAGGCTGGTTTCAGGGGGTGATTTGCGTGACTTCAGGGGTAGTTCGCTGGTTGTTTGCTGGTTGCAGTTTGGCGGCAATGGAGAGGGATTTTGAAGTGCTTGGGCGTCAATGAGCTAGGGGAGTGAAGGGTTGGTTTATGCTTCTTTTTATAGGCAATGGTTGAGGTTATCCTTATGCGAATAGGGAAGGAATATTGTGTAATTATGTGGGGTATCTCTAATTAGTATGTCATAAGGAAAAACCTATTTATTTTAGGAAGGTAATTGGTGGGATTTGATTTGATTTTATTTAGTTTAGGCATGTGATTTAATTTAATTAGGAAGGTGATTGATAAGATTTGAATTGATTCTTTTAATTTGGGAAGGTGATTTGGCTTGATTTCAACATGTGTTTAATGTGTGGATTTGTTATTTTGGAAGGCTTTGGGCGTGAGGTAAGGGGTCTTGGGCGTGGGTTTGGTTCATTTTGGTGGGCTTGGTGTGTGGTTTGGTGTGTGGCTTGTGGGGGGGTTTTGGGCCAAGGCTAACAGTTAAAATAGAGGTTCAACGAGCAAACCCAAAGCTAAGCAAACGAATTAAATACAACAAGGTATTGAATCTTGAATTTTCCCTTCCGACATCTGTTTCCAGCAACTTCCGCAACTCAAAAGGTAGTGCCTCCACACGAGGCTCATCATCGGGACTTATATGCAAAAATGCACTGCCTACAGTCACCACCACTTTGATGGGACTTATGCAGTGTGTGACAATGACAATCCTATCAAAGTTATGCAATGCATTTTTACTTACCTGGCTCGCCAACTGCTGCCTGACTTGCCTGCTGCCTCGAACTGAATTGATCTGGTGGTAGGGTGCTGCGACCCTTGATGTTCATCCCTGTAAGATGATGTGATCTCTAAGAATCACTACCGGACTGAGCTGATAAGAGGTGGTCCATTCCCGAACCGAGTTGATAATGTGGGCCTCGACCTTGGGATTCATTCCCGGACTCATTCCAAAACTCTGACGATGTGGGCCTCGACCCTGGGATTCCCGGGTTCATTCCAAAACTCTGACGATGTGGGCCTCGACCTTGGGATTCATTCCAAAACTCTGACGATGTGGGCCTCGACCCTGGGATTCATTCTCGGATTCTGATGCTGATGTGGGCCTCGACCCTAGGACTCCTCCCCAAACTGATACTGATATGGGCCTCGACCTTGGGACTCATCCCCAAAACCGATGCTGATGTGGGCCTCGACCTTGGGACTCATCCCCGAAACTGATGCTGATATGGGCCTCGACCCTGGGACTCATCCCCAAACTGATACTGATATGGGCATCGACCCTGGGACTCATCCCCAAAAACTGATGCTGATGTGGGCCTCGACCCATGCTCCATCCTCGAAAGGCCATTCCCGGCATACTGAACCTCATCCCCGAGGCATTGCTGATGTGATGGTTCATTCCCGAACCGTGCTATATGAGAAAGGGTAGACTGGTCGCCTCACAGTCTCGATTCATCTTTCTGTTCTTTGCTGCTTTCATTAGGTCAAGGTAGATCTTCTGATGTGATGTTACATACCAACACACTATATTGCCTCTCACGAGATAATCCCGATGGCCAAACATATTTTCGTCCTCAAAGGATGCTTCGTGTCGAAACCAGAGAACCTTCAAAGTACTTGAGACGCTCAAATCTGATCGTCTGAATGAGTGATCTGAACTAGACTCCCAGTGTGTGTGTGCCAAGGTTCTTTCGCAGCTTAATCCTTAAGTAAGCCAACTTGATGATTTTGTCTCGGAGAATTGGATCAGTGGGTCTAACCAACCTAGATGTCTTGATCATACTCTGTGATTACTTCCTCGTACTCAACATGATATGGTTTTCGTCTCTTTCTTTTCTTTCTTTTATTTTTGAACTTCTTTTTCTTTTTTTCTTTTTCATTTTCTCTTTTCTTTCTTTCTCTTTTTTCGACACACCAACCCTTTAAGGTAGCATTTCTCCTCATGGTGGTCCTAATACTCGCCCATGGGTAGCTTCACGCTTATCGGTTATAGGTGGTCTATATATATATATATATATATTCTTTTCTTTTCAGAGACTTCTTCTTCGTTTCCAACCATATCACATATCGTAACATAAGTAAACCAAGATGGATATCTAGGCAAACGGTCATTCACTGATCCTCCATCTCTCCAACTAGTCATCTCGCCGACTACTCAGGCTTCTACCACTAAGATCCCGTAATCAAGTGCTTGCGAGTCTAGCCAAGATCAACTACTCAAAATACCGGATGAGAGCATATCTCGCACTTATCGTTTCTAATGTTTCTCCCTACAGCAAACAATGTCATCACCGGACATATGCCTAACCATCAATGACTTCTCTCTCTCTTTTTTTTTCTCTCACTCCACTAGAAATCTTCTTTTCACTGTTGATAATGTGGGCTTCGCCCCCTGGGATTCATTCCCGAAACTGATGCTGGTATGGGCCTCAACCTTGGGACTCATCCCCGAAACTGATACCGATGTGGGCCTCCACCTAGGACTCATCCCCGAAACTAATATTGATGCGGGCCTCAACCTTGGGATTCATTCTTGAAAACTGCTGACATTGTTTTGTTGCTGCTTCTGGTTGGCTTGCATTTGTCGCTTTCTTCTTTTCTTCTTTGAAACCTGTGAATACAAAACAAAACAAAACAAAACAAAACACAAAAAAAAGAATGTAAATACGTTACGTGTATGCATGCATGCATGAATGAATATCCTATTCTGTTGGGTTAAGTCTTCCGCCAGCTTTCCTGGTGACCGTTCGGTCTTCTATTCCTCAGGCAAAATACTGCTTCAATCTGTCTACGTTGATCAGCTCGGTGAACTCATTCCCTTCCAAATATGACAGTCTCACTGCCCCATTTCCCAATACTTTCTGAACTATGTAGGGTCCTTCCCAGTTAGGTCTGAACTTTCCTCTCGGATCTGTAGTCGACGGCTTTGACTGCTTAAGTACCAAATCACCCTTTTTTATCTTAGTGGCACGCACCTTCTTGTTGAATGCTCGGGCCAATCTCTTCTGGTATAACTGCATATGTTGTAAGGACTTCATCATTTTTCTCGTCTAGTAAAGCTAACTGTTCAAATCTCTGCGTGGCCCATTCTTGTTCGAGTAACTCTACTTCTGCTAATACCAGCATGGACTGTATCTCAACTTCCACTGGCAGTACTGCTTCCATTGCCTTCTGAGCCTCTTCCTTTTTAAACACTTCAACTGAAAGCCGTTCGCTTGTCTCTTGTGTAGTTCCCCCTTCAAAATCACATACTGAGAAGTCAACTTCTGAATGGCTATCCTGTTCTTTCTGCTTGCTTCTTCTGGGAGTTTCCCACGTTCCAAGTATTGCTGAATATCATAGTACCAAGAGAATACTTTGGCATACTTGACTAACATTTCCTTTAGTTCCTTCCGCTCCTCAGAGGTAACCTCACTTGCAATTAAGACCTCATTGGGGCTTTCAAGCGTACCAAGGTTAAATGCGTTTGTTTTGGTTGAGTTGATGTCAAATATACTCAAGTCGTGCAATTTGAAAGGGGGAGACTCAGACAAGTAAGTGAAATGAATGTCTTTATTATTAATGGATGCGAGATCACAATTTAATAAGATCAGGAAAACAAACATCCTCATAACTTGCAACTTTTTCTTCTTCCATCTTTTGGCTTTTTCCGGACATTTGATCCTCTAACTGCTGTAATTCTTTTGCCCATTTACTTTCTCCTTTATGCTCCGTTTCATTTTTACTATTGTCGCCCCATATTCCCATGCGGGAAGCTTGATGGTCATGAGTTTGGAGGATAAGGCCGTTGGGTAGGCCGGAGTTAATCATATAGGTAGGTGGTGGGACAGAGTGATAGTTAGGTAGGGGGTTTCTGTGTGTATTGGGTTGCTCTTTTTCCAGGTCAGGTATTTTATGGGAGACGATAAGGTTCTGGATCTCATGCCTAAGGCGGGTGCATTTGTCAGTTTCGTGGCCTCTTTGTTGGTGGAGGTAACAGTATAGGTTTAGGTCAAGGTAGCGTGGCACAAGGTTTGGAAGTGGTTTAGGTTCTAAGGGATTTAGGAGTCCTTGCCTTTTCAGCTCTTCAAACACCTTTGACAAAGGTCTACCAAGATTAGAGAATCGTCTGTTCCTGATAGGGGCGACCTCAGAAGGAGTGGGTTTGGTCTCCGAAGGTCCCCTAATGGTCTTTCTATTCCGGTTGCAGAACTTTCTATCATTGGCTATATGGGGTATGGTCAAACTGGCCACAGCGACGGTCAAAGCTTGCAACTGCTCGGTAATCTTAGTGAGATTAGTCTCCAACTAATCCATACGAGATACCTCGTTCTCTGATTCGCTCATGTTTGCTAACGTCTTTTTGATGAGTCTTCCCTCTTACCCCTAACCCAACGGATATCTATGATGGCTTTTAAGACACAAAGGGTTAACATGATGCGTGTATGCATGAGATGCGTGTGATGTATGAGATATATAAGTCGGCCCATTATCATTTTAAAGCATTCAATCATACTATTGCGAGCTGCAAACTTGTCCCAGTTGAAAAAGGCCCAACAGGTTTACACTTTTGTGATAACATGGCTAAACAACTTCAAATGATAAGAGGCCCAAACACAAAATGGCCCATCGGCATTTCAGAAGCTTTTGGCCCAATTGTCAAAGGACACGAACTCGTCTCAGTTTAAATGGCCCAACAAGTTCATATCTCTTGACAAGAAGTCCAACTGAATCCAAATGATGATGGCCCTAAACACAAGCATAAAGAAATAATTTCTATCGGTCACACAACTAAGGTTCACGTGTGGGTCTATAGGGATGTAGACAAAGGCTCATGCTGACGAAGGATTGCCCACAACTAGGACTCCCCACTCAAGGGTTCGAGCGACCAAATGAGTGCACATTTTTTATACCTTAAGGTACGTGCCAACGAGTTATGGTGTGTGACTGACTGTCAAATGGATTTCCTATTGTAGATTCCCCAGAGGGAGGGTGGAGCGAACTCTCTTAAATACCCAAGCCTCTTAGGCTCTTATCGCCTTGGTGACAGGAATAAACAACAAGTTCTCCAAATTAGTCCATCACAGTGAGCTACGGGTAAATGATTATCTAGGTGCCTTCACAGCTTTTCCTCTCAGCTATAGAAAGGTAGTGAATGAAGGAAGACACCAAACCATTACCTAGCTTTAATATGCATTTGATTTAACCCTTTCAACCCACTATAAACACAGTTAACTAAAGCACAAATCAAAAACATTACAAGACATTATTTTGGGGCCGATTCTCTATCCCCAGTGGAGTCGCCAAACTGTAGGACACATAAATCGGTGACGCTGTTCCAGGCTCGCGACCCGGTTGGGAGTACGGAGTAGCCCGCACGGGACTACACCGGAGAATAAAGGAGTCGCCACCCAGCGTGAACTGGGAAAATGATTTAAGGCCGCACTCACCCCTCGCAAGGGAAGACCTCATACCGTTGGGTTCGGAATGGTCCCTTACTTATGCCACTTGTAATGAAAGGATTTGTGCAATAATCTAACCGAGTCTACGTAACATACATATGCAAGGATAAACTACATCTAAGTTTACATACATGAAAACAAAAACTATATCTAAGTTTGCATGCATAAAAGTAAGTCGGAATAACGGCAAGCAAACAATCTCATGAATACGTTAAATTAATACATGCGGAAACATAAATAAATCATGCATAAAAAAATAATATTAAACAACTAAATCATGCACAAAAGAAAATAACATACTAAACGACTAAATCATGCATAAAAGAAAATAACATACTACACGACTAAATCATGCATAAAAGAAAATAACATACTAAACGACTAAATCATGAATAAACATAAGATTGGACGAAACGAAATATGTGTGTTTCTCAAGCGGTACGTGGCGTTGTATCCCAAGCACAGACCGCATTACCGTCCATTCGGATTCGGCTACGGAATTTACGTCTGGGTTTCCATCCGATATACCGCAAGAGAGAACACATATTCCATTCATCCGAAGGTCATAGCATACACTAACCAACAATACTCATGCGAAGTAAAATAAAAAAATAAATGAGAATAAGTAAAAAGGGTGCCCTCAGGTCTAACATTTTATGTCGCCTCTTGGAAGTGCGTTACACGGCCGTCGGAAGGGTTAACGCTCCGCAACTCCTCCGGTTCACTGGTTCAACATTTTCCTTCGCTATTTCGCTATTTTGGGCTGTTGTTTTCTCTGTTTTCGTTGCTGTTTTGGATGATTTACCGACTGTTTTAAAGTGCCGTTTTTTTGTGATGAAAGGGGATTTTAGAGTGCAGTGTTTTTGTGATTTAAGAGGTGTTTTGAAGTGCAGTGTTTTACGGTTTAAGGGTGAAGTTTGGGAGCTGTTTTGCGATGAATAGGGGGCTGTTCGGGGGCTGTTTTGTGCGTAAATCTGCTGTTATTTCAGGGGCTGTTTGGGCGTGAATGGGCTGTTGTTTCAGGGGCTGTTTGGGTGTGAATGGGCTGATGTTTCAGGGGTTGTATGGGCGTGAATGGAGGGATGTTCGGGGGCTGTTTTGTGGGTGAATAGAGGGCTATTCGAGGGCTGTTTTGTGTGAGTGTGGAGGCTGGTTTCAGGGGGTGATTTGCGTGACTTCAGGGGCAGTTCGCTGGTTGTTTGCTGGTTGCAGTTTGGCGGCAATGGAGAGGGATTTTGGAGTGCTTGGGCGTCAATGATCTAGGGGAGTGAAGGGTTGGTTTATTCTTCTTTTTATAGGCAAGGGTTGGGGATATCCTTATGTGAATAGGGAAGGAATATTATGTAATTATGGGGGGTATCTCTAATTAGTATGTCATAAGGAAAAACCTATTTATTTTAGGAATGTAATTCGTGGGATTTGATTTGATTTTATTTAGTTTAGGCATGTGATTTAATTTAATTAGGAAGGTGATTGATGAGATTTGATTTGATTTTTTTAATTTGGGAAGGTGATTTGGTTTGATTTCAACATGTGTTTAATGTGTGGATTTGTTATTTTGGAAGGCTTTGGGCGTGAGTTAAGGGGTCTTGGGCGTGGGTTTGGTTCATTTTGGTGGGCTTGGTGTGTGGCTTGGTGGTGTGTGGCTTGTGTGGGGGGGGGGGGGGTTTGGGCCAAGGCTAACAGTTAAAACAGAGGTTCAACGAGCAAACCCAAAGCTAAGCAAACGAATTAAATCCAACAAGGTATTGATTCTTGAATTTTCCCTTCCGACGTCTGTTTCCCGCGACTTCCGCAACTCAAAAGGTAGTGCCTCCGCACGAGGCTCATCATCGGGACTTATATGCAAAAATGCAGTGCCTACAGCTACCCACCAAGAATAGTATAGAAAGAATAGAAAAAGCCCGAGCAAGTAATAAAGTGCCTAAAAGATGTTAGATTCTTTCCTTTCTCAGAAAATTTCCTTCAAGACGATCTAATAGCCTTCAGGTATTTTATATAGATAGTAAGTTCCCCAAGTAACGATGTATAGACAGAAACATAAAAGAAACGAGAGATCAAGGCTAGTCTAGGAAGTTCCCACAAGCAAGAGATGCCAAAAGGACCTAGAGAACCCCAGATCCCCAAATCCAGACCCAGGCCCATAAGCAGGAAAATAAAGATCATAAACAGAAACAAATGGTTATCTTATAGCAAATCCGATGAAGATAAGATCTTGAACTATCTAGTCTACCACCGCTTAGTGATACCAGTTAAGAAAGATTTCCTCATGGAATCTAGCTCATACCTACCTTACATGAGAAATAGACTTCACTATGACACAGAGTACCAGAACGAGGATAAATTTGAGAGGTTAGAGACATTTCGGAGTGGTAAGAGTATCAGTATGGACAGTAGAATGGAGTGCCAAAGTTGAAGTTTACAGCAAGAGCAGAGAGTCGAAATCTAGGAAGTAACTAGGAGAATTAGTCCCCACTAGCCTTCAGGTATTTCATATAGATAGTAAGTTCCCCAAGTAACGATGTATAGACAGAAACATAAAATAAACGAGAGATCAAGGCTAGTCTAGGAAGTTCCAACAGGCAAGAGATGCTAAAAAGGACCTAGAGAACCCCAGATCCCCAAATCCAGACCCAGGCCAATAAGTAGGCAAATAAAGGTCATAAACAGAAACAAATGGTTAGCTTATAAAAAATCCGATGAAGACAAGATCTTGAACTATCTAGTCTACCACCGATTAGTGATACCAGTTAAGAAAGATGTCCTCATGGAATCTAGCTCATACCTGCCTTACATGAGAAATAGACTCCACCATGACACAGAGTACCAGAACGAGGATAAATTTGAGAGGTTGGAGACATTTCAGAGTGGTAAGAGTATCAATATGGACAGTAGAATGGAGTGCCAAAGTCGAAGTTTACAGTAAGAGCAGAGATTCGAAATCTAGGAAGTAACTAGGAGAATGAGTCCCCACTAGTATTGGCAGCATAACTTAAAATCAAAAGTCAGGATATGGAAGTAATTAAGGAGAATACGAAAAGGTAACAAGGACATTCAGAACATTTAAGTATAGAGTTAACATAACGAGAAGATAGTTGTATAAAGAATTGATGATAGTTGAGTGGCCCCAAGATATGAAAGTAGTCGACCAAGTTCCTACAGAACGAATGATGACCTTTCTTCTAGAAACCTTAACTTTAGTAAACATAAAAATACCTAACCAGGGCATCACCAAGCCTAAGTATAAAATAGAAATGTGTGATCTTATGGAGTGTTTGTTCTCACCCCTCAATTTAGAGCCCGGTAAAGAACTAATCAGTAGAAAAAATAATGGATAGGTTAGAAAAATCACAAGATGAATAGACAACCAGATCGATGGTTCCAATGAAACATAGATAAGAAGTATAAGATAGAATAGATCAAACCCACGATGAGTTGAGCTAAGTCTGAAAATCACCGTTGAATCAAGGGATCCTTAAGGAAGAATGACCTAGAAGTATGTAGAGACTAGGGAGAACGATTCTCAGGAGTATAGTGAACAATTTATAAAGAGTCTCAGGGTATTAAGAAGAAATAGATTAAGTAAAAGTGTAAGGAATTCAAGGAACTGAGTTAAGAAAGGAATATATATAGTAAAAAGAGTATATCGGCACCCAGAGAGAGGAAGTAACGACTTCAGAAGGTTTATCGGCAGGAACTAAGTAGGAAGGGGTGTAGAGCCAGCACGAGGGAGTTTTTAGTGAGCACGACTCTAGAGGAATTTCACAGAAGAAGTAGCATGGTCGATAGTTGAAAATGATCAGAAGTAAGTTAAAGAAAGTGAACCAGAGAGTTTTTAGTAGTCGTGCCCTAGTAAAGGGAGAGGCATTATGTATATATATATTCACGAGAGTCTTAAGCTCATAGATAAATAGAATATACGACCAGGTCACTATAATTAATAAAGCCTCACATAAGCTCCCACCCTCCCAACCCCATTAGATAAAAACAGCAGAGATGGACCTTGTAGATCGCCTTAAGATACTCCCAGAAATCAGTGAAAGTATAGTGAAGGAAAACCAGAACAAAAGACCTTCAGATATAGTTTAAGAACGAAATAAAAGTAAGTGACAGTTCAGAGTAAATGAGTCAGGACAAAAATTGTTCAGATAGAGCAATATAAAAATAAAGTAGTAGTCAAGCAAGGACTAAGATTTCAAGGAACCAAGGTTTGGTGATATAGAGGATGTATAAGGAAATAAAACATTCCTAAGATAAGAAGATGGAGACATAGACCAAGGAAGTTCTCAATATAGGTTAGCATAAAGCAGAAGGTGAAAATAATACTAAGGAAAAAGTGTGAGAGCGAAGCTGTTTAGGTGTCACGACGTTAGGAGACAATATTTAATAACTAAAGACAAAAGTAAGTTATAATAAGATGATTTTGGTAAGTTAATCATATAAAATACCCAGCCCTAGTCTAAATTAACCAAACCACTACAGGTTTGGAACGGTTTTAGCCACGAGTATGGGTGGTTTGGTAGAGTCGCCTTATAGTACGGACTTAATAGATAAATTATTGCAAAATTGTAATTGGCATAGCAAATAAATTCTCAAGGTACGGAATATTTGCCTGTATTTGGGTAACGACCCTTGAAAGCAAAGGACAAAAATGTATGAACTTTAGTCGGGATCAAGTTGTCAGCATCAATGTTAATAATAGGGGATACGGTTTTGTCACCGAGTTGCATGTAATAAACCTAAATCCTTAGCCAGTTGAGGAGGACCACTAGAAAACTACCCAAAAGCAACGTTCTGCGTACCAGTGTCATTAGTAGACAACATCAGCAAGCTAAGAAGCCCTAAGCCCCATAGATAAGCAGAAATAGTGGACTATTGAGAAAGAAGCTCCTAAGCAGTTGGAGTTTGGCAAGAAGAATATACAGGGTTAAATAGCTAAGTGATGAGGAAGAGTGTTAAGATCAAGTTAGGTAAGAGAAGCAAAAAGGAGTATCAAGTATAAGCATTGCAAATAATGACAAGGACCACTTATGTAAACTTATAAATTCCAAAATGGGAACATGGGAAACCCCTGAGACAGCAACATTTCTAATAAGAGTCAAGAATAGTAACTAAGAAGAACCCGATTGATTCGATAGTTGATGTGCATAACTAAGGATTTAAAGAAAGAGATTTCCTTAGAAATAAAGAATTTTGAGCACAATTAGAGGCCCATAAATGAGATAGTCAATGATACTCAGCAAAGATCCTGAACAAGAACAAGGTAGTACCTCTCAGTAAAGGACTTAAGGGACTATCACTGAAGACAAGAATTCTGAAGCAGTTTACCCAAATGTGATTAGAGGTGCGATATATGGGTTATATATTAAGAAACGATAGAGAATATCACATACTTACTAGTCAAATAGAGAGTAATCAGCGAGGTAAATACCTTTATTGTTAGGTCAAATGGAATCCCGATGACACAGTATAATTACAGCAAAGTAAGAATTCACACAGATAAATTAGTGTACAGTTCTGGTTACGACTTCCAAGTTATGACTTTCCAGATCCAGCATGATCTGCACATTGTTCTGGGGTGTAATATTAGCACACGAGAAAAATTGACGGGAAATGGTATAGTACAGTGGATAAGACTAAAGCATTGGGTATATAGTCAAATAAAGTCGATGGTTTATAAGGAACACACGAATCCCATAATCTATGATAAGATCTAAAGTTTAAGAGGATTCGAGGACGAATCCTATTTAAGGAGGGGGAGAATTTAAAGTAATTATACTACTGTTACATTATAGTACCGTGGTATTGCGGGACGAAGGTATCATAACATAAATTACGTTGAGACACAGGTATACTTATGGAACGACTTTGGGGACAATCGGTAAATTCTTCGGAAGACCGATACGAGATTCTAAGATATTCTATTCCAGATAACCCACGGTAATTGGGGCGTAACTTTCTCATATGAACTTCAATTTTTATGAATTTTATATCATTGAAAAGCTGAGATTGAAACCTACAACTTTGGAGTTGAACATTTTTTAAATTTCGGATCAGAAATAGGTCAAAAGCTTAAGTCAAAAATTCGGATGAATAGTAACTTCGGACCCAAATAGAAGAATCTCAAATATTCTCCAAAATTACATACTTTTCCACAAACTTCCAAATATCAAATGACTCCTACTATATAAGGGTATACTATTCACCAAATCACTAAATTAAAACAAGAAGAGAAAGAAGAAACGTGTAAGGGAGAAAGAATAATAAGAGAAAGAAGAGGAAGAAGAAAGGGAGAAGAAGAAGGAAGAAAGAAAAGAAGGAAGATGAACCAAGGTTGGATATGGAATCCTTGGAGGATGAGGGAATTCACAAGGCAGAGATCATCCACATGAACCATAATCTTCTTTGATAAAGGGATTCAATGCCAGCCAAATTCCAAAAACTGTAAGTGGACACTACTCCTTTTAATTGATTCTTGTTGTGTTATTTTTGCAAACAGACTTACTTTTTATGCGTTAGGGCGATAGCTCATTTCTATTGCAGTTTTTACACAAAATTTTATGATTTAAAGTATATTTGAGAAAAAAATATTTCTAGAACATATTTTATGTTTTTCGGGAAATGGGGGAAAAACCCACCCCAGTATGTAACTGATACAGTTTGGAATTGACAGACAGAGAATATGTGCACATGTGGAGGACTGGGGGGACGGCGATACGTAACGCCCCCAGATCCTAGTTCAGGGCTAGGGGACGATGATACGTAGCGCCCCTAGACCTTAGTTTCAGAGCTTTGTTGGTAGCATAAATCTGTACCCCCAGTTCTAGTTTTGTGGCTTAGGAGACGGCGATACGTAACACCCCAAAACCACCAGTTTTAGGGACATGAGTGGCATGCTTTAGGGGATGACTATACGTAATGCCCCAAAGTCATGGTTTTACATTCCTGGCTCCAGATAGGCATATGGGGGGACGGCGAAACGTAACGCCCCTATGCGTCAAGTTTTTCAGATACAGACCAGTTTTCAGATTCCTGATTTTCAGTATACAGTTTCCAGAAATCAGATTTTAGAAATAGTTTTCAGAAACCAGAGCTTCAGAAGCAGTTTTCAGAAAAATGAGTTTTATAAAGAAGATTTCAGACGTAGTATTAGAAAAGAGTTTTCATATAAAGTTTTCTTCTGGCACTTTGGTTTGTTTTGATATTGGTAGTTCGGTTTTTCGTCCACTCACTTAGATCATACAACAATCTAACCCCCCCCCCCCCCACTCCCAGTTTCCTTGTGGTTGTAGGTATTCTCGGACGACAAGCTCGAGAGGACGGATACTGATGCAGTCACTAGGGTTGGAGTCCACCAGTATGAGTCAGAGATAGAGTGTGAGTCAGTCAGAGTCAATTAAAAGTTTTGTATTAGTCTTTGACTTTGAGGCAGTCATGGTAAAAGTGTGTTATTGAGTTTTCAGTTTCTGATGTTGAGTTTGTATGTAATGATTTTGATTTTGGGCTAAGGTCTTACACATAATATAATTAATTAAAGAAGAGAACACTAGTGTATTTTTATGGTTAAAAAGTAAGAGGCTTATGGGGTTAGTACGGTCTATCCCCTGCCGGTAACATCTCCCAGATCAGGGATGTTTCATGGGGTCCCAAGTGTCTATCTTCATTTTCACACCGATCGAGGCATCAATAGACCCGATGGTCCATCAACCAACATCTATCCATCAACACAACCAGGTAAGTCCAGCGACGCCCGGTGAACCAGGTAAGTAAAAATACATGCATGACTTTGATAAACTTGTCACTGTCACATACTGCAAAGCCTACCAAAGTAGGGGTGACTGTAGACATCGCAGTTTTATGCATAGCCCGATGATAATTTGATGTGATCCAGAATGAGCTCTGTTTGTTGGGCCAAGTTAACTTGAAGTTGTGGCTGATTGCATGGCTTGGTCAAATTGGTGTATTTGGACCATTTTGGTGGATTTGGAAGATTCCTTGGGTTCTGGAGTTTGGTCCATGCATGAGACTTTATGTGAAGGCTTTATTATGTCTAAAGCAATATTGGAATGCGTCTTGGACGTGCATGGGCTGTCTTGATTGATTTTGGGCTTTATTTCCGAATGGTACACTAGCAGTGGCGGGATTTGCGCAGTCTTCGTATTTTGGACGTAACTTTCACGTCCAATGTCTGATTTTGTTGATTTAAGTTGCATTGGAAATATAACTCATAGATCTACAACTTTGAAGTTTTCATCAAAGTCCAGTTCGGATTCCTTCATGGTCGAAATGAGGATGCAAAGTATCCTTATAGTTTTTATATTTTATATATTTTTAAGGTTATTTGTGTTTAAGTGTTGGGCTGAACTTTAATTATATTACAAAGCCCATGCACGAAATTTTAAAGTATTTTATGTGTTATTAGTAGGGGTGGGAGCGGTTCGGTTTGGTTCGGTTTTTGCTAAAAACCGAACCAAACCATATTTTACGGTTCGGATTTTTTACCTCTCAAACCAAACCATTAAATAACGGTTTGGTTCGGATTGAAAATTTTTTAAACCATCGGTTTACGGATTGGTTTGGTTCGGTTTACGGATTATTATATTTAAAACAAATTTTCATCCACTTAAGTGAAGAAAAAAACTAGTTTATCCAACAAATGGTATGAAGTGCTAGGGTGTAAGCTGTGACTCCAGGTAACATATGCACTTCATAAATATTTGAAAAATGAGGCACAATTAATTCTTGCATTTTTTTAAAAATTACTTCGAATAATGATGCTATCATCATTCTAATTAAGAGACAAATCTAATATCTTACTTTCAAGAATAATGACCCTATCATAAAACAAATAAATTGAAGAATAAAAGTATTAACAAATAAACTGAAGAATAAAAATATTAACAAATAAAAATATTAACAAAAAAATTAAGAATAAAAGTATTATCATACTAATAAAAAAAACATAGAATAAAATTAAAAAAAATATATAATTTTTTTATAAAAATATATATATATTTAATTATAATGGTTCGGTTCGGTTAACAGGTGCGGTTCGGATTAGCTCCTTAACCGAACCGTAAACCGTTTGGGGTGGGCCAATCTGAACCGCAAACCGAACCGTTAGGAAAAAAACCGTAAATTCGGTCCGGTTTGGTTAGGTTTGCGGTTTGGTTCGGTTCGGTCGGTTTTTTTTGCCCACCCCTAGTTATTAGGTTTATTTTACTAGGGTTTTATTATGTTTGGATAGAATTAGGGTTAGCCACCTATTTAAAGGGGCATTATTCATTGTAATTGGGAATTAACCAATAATATATCTTCTCATTTCAATTTTCTTTTATTATTTCCTTTGTATTTTTCATGTTTATGACTGAATCTTGGATGTTATTATAATGTTCTTGCATGGTAATAGCATATAGGATTCAATTCTTGGAGTTTTTGAGTCAATTCGGGTCGAATTTATCTGTAATTTTCGGATCAGTTCGGTCAGAATTTTTCAGCCGCGCACTATTTTTAAAACGGCTGTAACTTTTGATCTAGAAAGAGTTACGAGACCCATAATATATCGATTTATAAGTACTCGAGGAGAAGAATTCATTAGTCATTGGCCGCACTCATTCCGCTTAAGTTTCGAGTCTCAAAATCTATTTCAAAGTTACGAATTCAGTCCAGTTTCAGTTCAGTTTGTCTTCTTGTTTTACTTTTGGTGCTTTTTTTTTCAGCCAGTTTCTTTGTGTTTGTTCTCGTATTTTCTTAGTGTTTCTTTGAATCTTTCATCATTATTGGTGTCTTTCAAGTAAGGGATTGATTTATATACATACTCTAATGGACAAAATGGTATTTCTCTTTCGAACGAGATGCCTTATCAATAATAAAGTATGTAATATGATTATTAATAGAGGGAATCGCACAAATTTAGCTAGCACTACTCTTGTGGAAAAATTGGGATTACCATTGATACCTCTTGATAGGCCTTATAAGTGGATGAGTGATTTCAGAGAGTTCGAGGTTGCTAAGCAGGTTGTGCTCAATTTTGCAATTGGGAAGTATGTTGACCAAATAGTTTGTGACGTGGTTCATATGTGTCATACACATATTTTATTGGGTAAGCCTTGGTATAAATTCAATAAAGTAGTTTATGATATGGATAGGAATACGTACAAATTTAGATGTGGTGAAAAGATTATCAAGCTTGCTCCTTTAACCCTCCAAGAGGTCTATAAGGAAGAGTTATACATGCAGAGGAGTGAAGAAGAGTGGGCTAAAAAGAAAAGTGTGATTGCTGAGTTTGGAATGTTATTAGGAGAGCTTCCAGAGTTGATAGAGAAAAAGACATTAGTAAAATGTGAAGTAGAGAATGATAAAAACGCAACCTTGAGTTATGAAATGAAACATGTTGATGTTTCAATAAATAAGAGTGAGGTGGTTGATGATAGTGATGATATTGAAGTGAGCGATAAAATTAGTGATCATGATTTGGTTTTTCATGATGCTAATGAGGTGCTTGATGTTACTGTTAAGGGTGAATATCATATGGAGCAATCTGATGTTGGTTGTGAGGACATGAGTTATGAAGTGCAAAAAGTACATGTAGCCGAATATGTAGAGTGTGATCAGATCGTGGATGAGAGTGTTGATTGTTTGAGAAAGCAACATGGGCATGTTGAGTTTGTTTTAAATGAGATTTCAAATGTGAATTCATGTGGGAATCTCTTTGCTGTTGCAAGTGGAGTTAAGAATGAGAGTAGCAATGGAGAGATTGAGAGTGGAAAAATATTGACAAAAAGTCATTCATTCGCTTCATTGACTTTTGCTCACCTTAACCATTTTTTTCCATGTGATTTTCTTTTATTCCAGGATTCTCGTCCCATTGATCTTGTCATTTTTATCTATGACCCGGGTTCAGATTCGAGGTTGAATCTTTTTCAAGAGAGGGAGAATGATGTGATCCAGAATGAGCTCTGCTTGTTGGGCCAAGTTAACTTGAAGTTGTGGCTGATTGCATGGCTTGGTCAAATTGGTGTATTTGGACCATTTTGGTGGATTTGGAATATTCCTTGGGTTCTGGAGTTTGATCCATGCATGAGACTTTATGTGAAGGCTTTATTATGTTTAAAGCAATATTGGAATGGGTCTTGGACGTGCATGGGCTGCCTTGATTGATTTTGGGCTTTATTTCCGAATGGTGCACTAGCAGTGGCGGGATTTGCGCAGTCTTCGTATTTTGAATGTAACTTTCACGTACAATGTCCGATTTTAGTGATTCAAGTTGCATTGGAAAGAGACCTCTTAGATCTACAACTTTGAAGTTTTCATCAAAGTCCAGTTCGGACTCCTTCATGGTCTAACTGACGACGGAAAGTATCCCTATAGTTTTTATATTTTATATTTTTTTAAGGTTATGTGTGTTTAAGTGATGGGCTGAACTTTAATTATATTACAAAGCCCATGCACGAAATTTTAAAATATTTTATATTTTATTGGGTTTATTTTACTAGGATTTTATTATATTTTGGTAGAATTAGGGTTAGCCACCTATTTAAAGGGGCATTATTCATTGTAATTGGGAATTAACCAATAATATATCTTTTTACAAAATAAAGTGACTTGTGTCATCTTGAGGAAGTGGATTCTTCCTTGGTTCTACGGAACAAAAGCTTATCAACGTGTGGCAAGCGTTGTGGCGCTGTATCGCTGTTCAAGTTTCTCCAAAGAAATAAAGAAAGGTTCTTAAGGGCAAAGTTCTTTAAGGGTTGGACTTGATCTTGGAAGGAATTTGTTCTTACAAAATCAAGATTCGCGGTTCTTGGGGCTTAGAACACGTGGAGGGGTTTGCTTGGCTTTGTCCCAGGCAGGTTTCTATCATGAGTCTCTTATGAAAAGACTCCTGAAAGTTTGGGATAGTTTTAAGGTTTAATATTGGAAGGGAAATAAACCCTAACAAAGTCCAAAAGATGCAGTCGAATCTAAGACAAATGTCATATATGTCTGGCCGGACATCACCATTAACTCTAACTGGACATGCCTTAATGTCAGGCCGGACATATATCGATTTTTCAGTTTTACAAGGGGAATCGATCTTTTTTTTTTCTTTACCAATTTTCATCTTAACCTCACTTTCCTTCATAAAATATTTTCCTTAACAAATAGATCATTTCCCCAATAAACACAACCCTAAATACTATAAAAAGGGATACAAAACACACAAAAAAGGGACATTTGAAGAAAACGTGAAAACCAAACCCTAAAACAGTAACCCTAAGTTTTCCAACTCCAGCAAGAGATCCACAACTAACCTAGACTTTCAGAGGCGTTTTCGGAGCCAACTTATATTTAAGGTATGACCTGAGGGCCCCAAAAACTTAAACTTCGCATCCGTTTTCCAGTTTCTTGACAACGCATATTCGGTCGGACATCCCTTGTGTCCGGCCGGACATGCACTCGTCACACAGAAAATCCGACCGTATAAACTAGCTACATTCAGTCGCATGCACTTGCTTCCCTGTGGTATATAGAATGGAAACCTATACGTAAATTCCATAACTGTCTCCGAATGGGCAGTAATATGGTCTGCACTTAGGATACAACTCCATGTACCACTTAGAAATGGTTTCGTTGTCTTCTTTACTGCTTTCTTATTATTGTTATCATGAAATTATTATGTGTGTCTTGTCACTGTATTACTATTACTATTGTGCATGATGTTGCACCTTATGACTACCGGTTTCAAGCATGTCATGACATATTTCTATTATTTGATGTCATGAATAAATCTATGTTCTGGGCTTTCTAGTTCATCTGACAAAACATCAAGCATGTTCGGCCAGACATATAATGATAACATGCAAATCCGACCGAATCCAAGATATGTCCTGCCGAGTTTTTTTATTTGTTATTTATGTTGTTTTATATTTGACTATTGTAAAACATGTATTTCTATCGATTATGATATTATTTGTTGTTTGAGTGATCATATGCAATATAAACTATCTTGTATGATTGCATTATAAGACATGTGAATCCTCTTTTAAGCATGGATATCATACTGGCATCAGTAAGGGACCATTCTGAACCCAAACAGGTTTAAGGTTGACCTTGCGAGGGGTGTAGTGCGACCTTAAATCATTCTCAGTGTCTCATACAATATCGGTTGGGTCCTTAATTCAAATTTGGCACGTACATCAAGCGTGTTTAAATTCCAGAGAGATAAGACCGTGCTAAAAAAAATTAATTTATATTTTACCTATCTCTATCTTTCTTATTAAAAACAAAACAAAACAAACAAACAAACCAAAAAAACAACCCATCCGACTTTTTATTTAACTAGTACACAACTTTTATTTGACTGAAGTAGCAAACAGATACTTAATTCTCTTGCTTTTGGCTTTGAATCCTTTTCTAAATGTTTTAGTCAATATCCTTCTTAATTTAAGAGGACAATGACCGTCTCCTTGTTTTTTCGTTCATTGTCTCTCTTTATATGTCACATTAGATGATAGTATTATCAAAAATTAAAAAAATTAAAGAAATGATCCTAATTCTAGTTACATATCCTAAGCGACTCCCGTTTAAATTGAATTCCTCCTTTTAACGGTTTGCTTATGTCTTCACGTGCACATCTTTGGCTTTTTAATTCTGAAGGTCATTACTTCAGATTACATTGATTTGTTTAGTATTCTCTTCAGGGGGAAAATTAGTGAAACCATGATGTTTGATGAAACTTAATAAAATTCTTTTGATATTTTAAAATTAAATGATATTTTACTCATCCTTAAAATTTTCAAATTTTAATTTAAAAATCTTAAATTTCAATTGAAATTTGGAATTCTTAACATTTAGTTTGGGAGTCGGATTTTTCATCTTGATTTAAAAAATCTATCGGGATTTAAAATAATTTTTTATCTCGAATCACATTCGGGACAAGACTGGTTCGAGACGAGACTTTCGATTGTCATCTCTACCTTAACCAAAATATTTATAGTAAAAATTCTTATATGACGTTTAGTTCAATTTTAAAACATCAAGGGTTTTTGCTATTTTTATCCTCTTCATGTGAATGTAATGAGCCATTTACAGTTTTACACTCACAGCCCTTGACTTCTTCAAAAACTCAAAATTCTTCAATTTTAGTTTCCCCTTTACGTGCAGCCCCAGTTACATTCGCTTGCATCTGATTTTCTTTTTCCTGCTTTTAATATTTTTATGCTCATTTTCTGTTCCATAAATACATGTTATGTGTTTCACATTTTTTTGTAAAGTAGAACTCTACAAACAATAGAATTAAAATAAGAATATATAAGTTGGTCTCGTACTATTTATAGTACTTCATTACAAGGAAAATAAACCGGGATCGGTTACAATCCATTCACGTTTCCCACTAGTTGGCCCACTCCCTAGAATCTCAGAACTTTGGTTGTCCAGTTTAAGGAAACGAAAAGTAATTAATTGGTTGTTTGATTATTTATTTAGAATATGCATGTCTTTAAAGGGCTGATATTTCAGGCACATTCCTTATGTGACTTATGCTTGCTTTTGTTGGAGTCGAGCCTGATATGGACTTTCTATCAGGAAGTCCTAAATTCAGACAATGATGGGATATTCTGGAGTCAGACTATGGTGAGAAGTTCTGCCATCAAACTCTGATGGGGGCCAGACTCTAACGCCTAACGGTAGGTCCAAAAGTCAGGTTCTGATGAAGGGCTTTGAAATCAGACTCTGACAAGAGACCCTGAAACCTAGTCTTGATGGGAGGTCTTAAAGCTCTTTACGTCTCCGCACATGTCAATTTCATAAGTGAATGATTTTCTCTCAAACATTTCCCCTTTTATTTGCGTAATTTTTTAGAGAAAATGACATAAATAAATTATCTTTTCTAATTTCAGGTATCAAAATATTTGGACCTGACTGAGAGGGTCGAGCTAGAGAGCTTGGAGATGGACCCAACCAAAATGGTCCTAACGATCTTGACCCTGCTTTGCTTTCAGGTGCTATAGAGTCTCCGGGAGCTGCTGCGACCTAGGATGGTGTGAGTCCCCCTTGCCTTTCTAGGAGTCGTAGCTTATTCTGAGGCTACTGTATTGGCTTCTTCTTCAGAGGCAGCTAGTCAGGAGATTGCTCATGGGAGTTCTGAACTGTTGGCTTCTTCTTCTCTTCTAGATAGTTAATGTTATCGTGTGTCTACCTCATTAAAAATCATGCCAGTAAAACCCAATTGGGATGAAACCTGAATGAAGGGAAAAGAGTACAGCCCACGATGACCAAGATAATAGATGTCTCATCTTGGTTGATAGCACCTCATCATAGGTTTTCTAGACATGTTTGGACCACCACCCTTTCACAATGATCTCGTTATCTATGAGACACCTCATCTCGAAAAGTAATCGACAAAGATGAGCTTCATCTGTTAAGTTGCTGTTGAAGTCGACCTGAAATTCAATAGCAGTATTCCTTGGAATCCTTCATAAGTCCATACAGTCTCGGTTTATGCGGCTTCTCTACAACTCGGATCATCTTGGCTTTCTAACCATTATCCACCTGAATGTTGGTTCTATGTGCTCTCGGGATGGTGTGAATCTCCCTCTGGCCCATCCTGGAGTTGTATGCTCTTGTGTTAGTTCCTCCTACCTCTTTGGCTCTGACGGCCATTGATGTAGAGTCTTCCTCTGTTGCCTTGCCAATAACTGTGCCATCAATTTCCATTTTTATTATTCTAGATTTCTAATGGCAATTCACATTATGATCTGATTATGACCCTCTAACCTGATGTACATGGCCTCTGATCTAAAGCTGAGACTAACTAATGTTCTGACCTGGTTGAGTCAGCACCTGACTGAAGCTAGCCCATGTTTTGAATTTATCTTCTGACCTAAGTCTATCTCATATCATGTCTTTAAAAATTAAGCTCCTAGCTATTGTCCTGAAGTTGGCTTCTGACTTGAACTTAACAAATCAGTATATGAATTTATATCAGCTCCATATCTAACCTGACGTTTACTAGGTCTTGACCCAATAGGCTCTGATCGGGCTTAATCAGCATATGACTTGACCATATCTAACTTGATTTAGATTTTCACTCCCTAATATTCACGCCTCAACCTGATTGCGAAATTTAGGTCCTGGCATTCACGCCCTGATGATGTGCACCTAATCCTATGACTTATCTTCTAAGTGTGGATCCAGTTGTATGAAATATGTTGATATATTTGATGACACGTGCGAGCACTTTTCATATGGATGCGTTGTTGAAATGGGGTACGAGCCCATTTTATATGTATTTAATGAGTGAGATGTCACCAGCTCGTAACTGACTGTGGTTGACTTTGCTGTTGTGTATATGGATAATGGCATTGCATTGAGTTACATTTCATCGCATGACTTACATGATCATATGGTTGCTATGATGATGCATATGCATTTTTCATACCCAAAGAGAGACACAGTACACATGGACAGATACAGATCCAGGACCAGGGGGACAGCGATGCGTAACGCCCATGTATCATATTTACAACGAGTGGGCCTATTTTCCTTTTCAAATTGAGATTTATTTATCAGTTTGACTCGAGACTTATTTTTAAATATTTTAGGATGTTAGCCAAATTTATTTACAGATACTTACGATTGAAAATGACTTTTTAAAAGATTGCTTTAAAAGCTTGAGTTTTATGATTTTTATAGGTAGGGGAAAAACCCACCTCATATGTAACTTTGTACATATATGGAATTGACAGACATAGATATCGTGTGCACATGCAGTTCAGGACTATGGAGGGTAGATGCCCCTAGATTCCAGATTCAGAGTCAGGAAGATAGCATAGTTCTGCACATGCGGCTCCATATTTATGGCTTGCGGGACGGCGAGACATAACGCCCCAATACCACTAGATATTTGTGTACGAGGGGATGCCCCTCAGTGCTAGATTTTTTGTATGGGGGGCAGCGAGACGTAGTGCCCCATGCGCCAGATTTCTCCACAGATTTCAAAGACAAAATTTTCAGAAACCGATTTCCAAATATATGATTTTCAGAAATGATAAATTTTATAAAATAGTTTTCACAAGAATAAACTTTAACAGAAAAACATCATAGTTTTACAGACAGAACAGAGTTTCTGAAAATATTTTACAGAAAAAAAGACCTATTTTCAAATAAGAAAAGAGATTTCAGAAAAGACAGTTTTCTTAAGACGATTTCAGCTTCAGAACTATGAAGATTTTCATGATAATCCTTGTGCATAACTATTTACTTTTATAAAAGAATTGATTTCCAACAGATTACCAAATTGGAATTTCATGTAGAGGATTTTGACACTACTTGATCTTGTATACTATCACAGATTTTGAATTTGATTTTACTCCCAGCTGTCTTGATATTTCCCAACATATTAAATTTCTTGTTTTACAAATCTATACGGTTTTCAAAGTCTGTACTAAAGTTTTACAATTTTCAGATATAGAAATTCTAGCTTTTGCATATAGCTTGCCCTACGGGGCCAGACGTAGTTGGTTCTCCTATCTGAGGGAGATATTTTCCTATATATGGAAGTTCAGCCATAACTAATTCTAATCTGATGGGTAAGATCGTAGTATGCTATAAGTATGTACCTTGTACAAATTGCATGTTGAGATGCATTGTCGATTTTGTAATATTAATGTAAGGGTTGAGTGTTGGGTGTTTACCACATTTAGAATGCAGTTTGTGAGGTAATAAGTTAACGAGATGCTATAATTCCGTAGATACGTAGTATAGTGTGGAACTGAGAAGATAAGCTTACTACAATATTACATTCAGTACATTGAGTAAATTATACATGTATAATATACGTAAACGGACATCGGGTAGAGATGAGATCTATAAGTTGTGTATATTCACATATATCTGATTACTATTTATGTTCTTACAGTTACTTAATATATTTACATAAGACGTGAGTTACTTACTGAGCTTTATAGCTCACACCCCGACTGTTCGCTAGTTTTGCATGTTCACATTGGACTTAAGGAGCTAGAAGATTTCCATAGACGTATTTCAGATAGCGCATTACCTCGATGTAGTTGTTGGACAATTATGACCCATATCATCACTATTTGTACAGAACATGGTGTTGTTGTACAAATTAACTATGTGACAAAGGAAATTGCTCTTTTATCATTTGTAATTGGATTACCTGGATATATAAATGATAAAAGTCCTTATGATTAGTTCCGGATTAATAAGATATGAGACAATATTAATCCACTAAGGTTTAATCATTAAATATCCCTAGTCGTAGTATTATCGAGACTGGACATCGATAATGCGAAATAGGCTAGTTTTACACTTGTGCGTGTTATGGAAGCGTAACGGCATAGTTCTCATATATTTGGGTATTGGATACTCATGCAAGTGTAATAGGAGGTTCTGTTTACCGATGGTTCGGAAACAGCTTCGCTCTGGATAGACCCATCGGAATCCCATTGGTAATATGACTATGTGTCTATGGGAATCCGAATCAGGGTAGGTGTATTGGGTCTTAACCTGAGACTTGCATCGCTAATACTTGCGACAATCAATATACTTTGGTTTTGGTCATCTGGGGCTTTAACAGGTTCTGAGTACGCCTCTTCTGGGTATACTGAGAATTGTAGTGTATTGGGTGTGATGTCAAGACGGAAGTATCACTTCAGTCATATGGAGATGATGATCACGCATGGATACAGAACTGGTACTCTAAGTGCTATAGCCATCGGGGAAGTATGACTAGGTCATGACTTTCCGATCATAAAGAGACTAGTTGCTAGTGATCCGATATATACTTCGTACGAGGCAGACACAATTCCAGCCCCAGACCTAGCATGTGACATCCGATACTGGATCGTAATACGCAATACTACGTATACTACGCCTGACAAAGATCTTGTATTCCGTAGCAGAATATTTCTGGAGAATTGGGTAGACACAGTGCTTTGCTAGAAGCCAACCATGTTCTGTAAATCGGTAAGTACGTGGTACCGGGTACGCACGTGTTCGGATAGTCCGATGACCGTATTTACTGCCAACATATCCATGGATCTCTTGGGTCGCATCCCAAAGATTCACCGATGATATTTGACTCGAACAATATTAATCTGGGATTAATTAAGAGAGAGAATATTAATCTGTGATTAATTTAGAGAGAGAAAATTAATTTGGGATTAATTACGGCAAGAATTAATCTGTGATTAATTATCAGAGAAAGAATTAATCTGGGATTAATTGCGTCGAGAATTTATCTGGGATTAAATTCATCGAGAGGAGAGAACGCGATTAATTTGGAATTAATCGGTAAAATAAATTTAATAGTTAAAATAGATTTTACTATTTAATTTATTTAATTGGGCTAAATAATATATTAGATATATTAACTGAAATTGGATTTCAACGAATAAATTCGTGCGAACGAATTAATTTGGAATTAATTCATAAGCGACTTTAATAATAATTTTGCGAGGCATAATTATTTAATTAAATTAGATTTAATTACGTCACGACGGAAAATTCGTTTAATCGGATTAAACGAACCCGAGCCCAAAGTATGTTGTGTTAGCCAACCAAATTTTGAATTAAATGGGTGTGACCCATCAACAATTGATGTGAGTGGTTGACAATAAATTAAATTAGATTTGATATACATCATATCTACCTAGTAATAAAGAATTAATAAATTTTGAAAAATCTTTATTAATTCTCTCTCTCCTGGCCGAGCAAAAAAAGTGTATGGCCACTGTGATTAATGGCCGAATTGGCCTCAAATTTTATTGGATAGCCATTTTGACTTCTCTGACAATTTATTAAATGAAAGCAACACTTTTGCTTTATTTTTGGTTTTAGAAATCAAAATGGCTAATTGGCCTATGTATGAAATCAATTCATTTTTTTACTCTGATTTGGTCAAAATTTTGCTTTCTCTCTCTTTGAAATGGCCGAATGATAAAGAGCAAATAGCTCTCTGGTTCTATTTTATTTTTTGGCCGAAAAGATCAAAGGCAATTTGCCCTCTATTTCTTTAAGTCTTTTGAAGACTTGGCCGAGAGGCACTTCCTCTAGCGAATGGCCGATTATTTCTCTCTCTCTTAGGGCAAATTTACTTCTCATTGGGAGATCAAATTTGTTCCATTGGTTCTTGCTAGCACATATGGAGTCAAATGATGGTGATAGGGATACTCACCAATGAGCTTGAAAGCTTCAACATCCATAAAAGTTTTGAACTCAAGCCGATCAATGTAAGTCCTCCGCAACTTATTTTTTATTTTATTCACACACGAATCACGCTTAGAGATCCCGTGGCATGTCTATGACACTTACAATGGTATCAGAGCAAGATCTAAGCATGATTTAATTTCTATGGTTTGTAGACTTTATTTAGGGATTTTTGCTTGGAGCTTGTAAATGCCTAAATTGGTTGTTTGGTTGAGTTTATGTGATGTTAAATTGGATTTGTATATCATTGGATTTGTGATAAATTGATTAGATCAAAAATCCCCAAAATCCATGCTTGGCTGAAAATTACCCTATGAAGCTCATGGTTAAATTTTGAATTAGACTATTGGATATATTGATTCACATGAAATTGAATGTTAATTGTTGATTTAATTAGATTGAAATCAAAATTGGATGTTAATTTCAAGTATTGCCGTGAGTATGAAGCATGTTGGAATGAATTGATTGTGCTTTAATTTGTGTTGGACATAAATTAAAATATTAAGCATGATTAATTAGATTAATTAGTGTTTTGGAAATACTAGATTAATTAATTATTTGTGTTAATTACACTTGAATTGAATTAATATGTAATTTGGAATAATGTATTAATTTAATTTGTTGTATTTGGGCTATTGGGTTTGGTTTGGGCCAAATTTTAGTCTTAGATTATATTTGGGCCTAAACCATTTCCATAAAGTCCAAAATATGACAATTGGGTCTTTAATAATTTAATTGGGCCTAATGGGCCAAAATTGATTCTATGGCATAGGGTGATTCCTAAATGGGCCAAGGCTTTTGGGTTTGATCCATAATGGCCAAAGCCCACGCCTAAAGAATTAATTAAAAGCCTATTAGACTTTAATTGAATAGTATTGGATACTAATTGGGCCTTTGAGACCCATCAAGATTGGATTTGGAATCCAAGTCTTTAATGCACATAAATAAGTGTAATTATTTAATTTGGAATTAAATATGAATTAGTATTGGATATAATTTAAATTGGATTTAAAATTGTAGTTCGATATAATTCAAGAATACTTACTTTAAGTATTTATTCTTAAACGAGTTTGACTCGAGTAAATCAAATCGTTGTATGAACATTGGATGGTCATTAATCAAAGATTAATTAATTGGATTAGATTGATTGAATAACATGTTTTGTGTGAATACTTGGATGTATGTATGAATAATGTATATCAGATGGATATTAGAAGGGTGAGGGCAATTTGGGAAATTGTTGTAATAAATTTAGAATTTATTAAATTGGACCTGCGTGTCCAGCCTATTACCTCTTTTCTCATTGTATTTCTCATCTCACCAATTCCCCTCAATGTAAATGAGGTTTCTTTATTATTATTTTTTTTTTGAGAAAAAATGAGGTTTCTTTATAAGTATTATGTAATTGGGTAGAAGTAAGAATAGTGCTAGCGGGAGAGAGGAAATAGAGAGATTTGTTCTAGGAACAAATTGTATTATATATCCATCTGCATATCATTATTAATTTATTTTGCGACTTATTATGCTTTTAGAATGCATTCTTAAGGGTGTATGATGAGACATAATCAAAGATAATAAATTGGTTGCCAATTTACGCGAAAAACCCTCAACAAATATTAAGTGTTTTCCTTCCATTGAGTGATTCATTCTCAAGATCCAAGATTGGCACTGGTTTGTTGGCCAAAGTCAATATCTTTGTCCATCACGGATGTGTTGAATCATGAAGGCTTTGTTCCATATCGTATGTCTTGTCCAAGTTGTGATTTGTTGGCCAAAGTCAAGATCATTTCTTGTCCATCGACATCGATAACGAAGCTTTCCAAAGTCAATGGGTCCCGTTTAACTGGAATCATTAAGCTTGTTGTGCCAAAGCCAAGGCTTAGTTGATTCAGAGGAAAAGATTAGGTAATATATTGGATATATTGGCATATACTGGATATATGTTTCGGACTTGGAGGTCCACCTACTGGATCTATGAATTGGATGAGATCCAATTGATCTTAGAGATATACCTAGTTAAATTTTATACAACTTATTGGCCAAAGTCAAGGTTGTGTATCTTTTAACGGGATCCTAGCCCACTAGGAAACTAGGTTTCCCGAGTACTCCACAGAGGGTTAGAGGCTCGCCGAAAAATAGTGGGAGGCAAGTATTAAATTTACAATTTCGTTTAGATACTTGCCAATACGTGCTCATTTTATTTTTCATCATTAATTTTAAATATATTAGTTGGACTAATATTCAATTGTTGTTTTAATTAAACAGTTGGACTGTATTCAAACTATTTCATTTGTTGTTGGTTATATAATTGGATTATAGTAATCAATACATTTGAATATAACCAATCAATTGTAGTTGATTATATAGTTAGACTATAGTAATCATTATATTTAATTGTACCTGAAATCGTTGATTGGATAGTTGGACTATAGCAATCAAGATGACTGAAAGATTAGCGTCAAATGACATAATCCTAGGGAAAATATCTTTAACGACTTTAATTTTCAGATTGGGAGTAGAGCCTCTCGAGCATGAGCCCGAAGTTGAGCGAATAGTAGAGCATGAGCTTAGGAAGACTCATTCTGATGATAACTTTAGTGCTCAATTCGTTATACATAGCTGGAGCTTCTTAAAAGGACATATCCCAAGTTGTCTGCCTAAACTGTGGCAAACGGGGTCACTAGAAGTGTGACTGTCGTATGGACAAGGCAGACATGAAGGAGTGAAAGCGGGACAAGGTTCCGGATTCAAGAATGTTTGTTATAAACATGTTCACTAATGGTTTTAAAATTAGATTTTTGATACTAGATGTGGTACATGAATATATGTACTGATGTGCGGGATCTGCTAATAAGCAAGAAACTGGCTTCAGATGAGATCGACCTACAAGTCGGAAACAGGACGAGAGTCGCTGTTTTGGCCATAGAAACCTAAGTTTTGGAACTTCCATTTGGGCATGTACTTAAACTATGAGACTGTTATAATGTATCTAGTTTGACTAGGAACATTATCTCTGTATCTAGTTTAACCCATTGCAGGTATACATTTGTATTCCAGAACACAATGTGTTTTGTTTATAAAGATGATATTGAGATATACACATTAGATGTGAATAACAGTATTTATATTTTGAATATAAATGAATCTCAAACATATAACATGACAAACAAATAGCTCAAATTGAGTAAATCAAATGAGACTTGTTTGTGGCATTTTCATCTAAGATGCATTAACAAGATTCGTATATCCACACTTTCGAAGAGTGAATACTTGGACGGATATGATTCTAATTCAAATGATGTCTACGAATCTAGTTTATTAGGCAAATTGCCTAAAACACCTTTTACTTGGTAAAAGTGCAAATGCCACCAATCTGTTTGCCCTCGTTCATATTGACGTAAGTGGGCCCACTCTAGCTAGGCTAGGTGGTTATGAATACTTCATAACCTTTACGGATGTGGCATCGCGTTACGGTTATGTGTATCTTATGAAACACAAGTTAGAAACTTTTGAGTAATTCAAAGAGTTTCGACACGAAGTATAGAAAAACAGACCGGTAAAAGTATTAGAACATTGCGGTCAGACCATGATGGACAATACTTAAACAGATGAGTCACTCTGAGCTACCAAATTCCTTCTGAGGATACGCATTAAATAGTGCAGTACTTATTTTGAATAAGGTTCCATGAAAATCTGTTAGACATACTTCATATTAGATATGAACAAGAAAGAAACCGGGTTTCTCATTCCTAAAGATTTGGGAATGCTGGGCATACGTTTGGATGATACCAAACTGGAACCCAAATCGGATAAGTGCCTATTTGTAGGTTATCCTAGGGAAACCAAAGTATAGTACTTATACAACTCACAAGAGAACAATGTAATTGTTGCTCTCCATGCGGTTTTCCTAAGAGGAATTCCTATATCCCGATCCCGAGCCCAAAGTGTGTTGTGTTAGCCAACCAAATTTTGAATTAAATGGGTGGGACCCATGACTTACATCAATTGTCAACAATTGATGTAAGTGGTTGGCAATAAAAATTAGATTTGATACACATCATACCTACCTAGTAATAAAGAATTAAAAAATTTTTGAAAAATCTTTATTAATTCTCTCTCTCCTGGCCGAGCAAAAAAAGTGTATGGCCACTGTGATTAATGGCCGAATTGGCCTCAAATTTTATTGGATAGCCATTTTGACTTCTCTGACAATTTATTAAATGAAAGCAACACTTTTGCTTTATTTTTGTTTTAGAAATCAAAATGGCTAATTGGCCTATGTATGAAATCAATTCATTTTTTTACTCTGATTGGGTCAAAATTTTGCTTTCTCTCTCTTTGAAATGGCCGAATGATAAAGAGCAAATAGCTCTCTGGTTCTATTTTATTTTTTGGCCGAAAAGATCAAAGGCAATTTGCCCTCTATTTCTTTAAGTCTTTTGAAGACTTGGCCGAGAGGCACTTCCTCTAGCGAATGGCCGATTATTTCTCTCTCTCTTTAGGGCAAATTTGCTTCTCATTGGGAGATCAAATTTGTTCCATTGGTTCTTGCTAGCACATATGGAGTCAAATAATGGTGATAGGGATACTCACCAATGAGCTTGAAAGCTTCAACATCCATAAAAGTTTTGAACTCAAGCCGATCAATGTAAGTCCTCCGCAACTTATTTTTTATTTTTTCACACACGATCACGCTTAGAGATCCCGTGGCATGTCTATGACACTTACAATGGTATCAGAGCAAGATCTAAGCATGATTTAATTTCTATGGTTTGTAGACTTTATTAGGGGATTTTTGCTTGGAGCTTGTAAATGCCTAAATTGGTTGTTTGGTTGAGTTTATGTGATGTTACAATTGGATTTGTATATCATTGGATTTGATGTGATGAAAATTGATTAGATCAAAAATCCCCAAAATCCATGCTTGGCTGAAAATTACCCTATGAAGCTCATGGTAAATTTTGAATTAGACTATTGGATATATTGATTCACATGAAATTGAATGTTAATTGTTGATTTAATTAGATTGAAATCAAAATTGGATGTTAATTTCAAGTATTGTGCCGTGATTGAAGCATGTTGGAATGGATTGATTGTGCTTTAATTTGTGTTGGACATAAATTAAAATGTTAAGCATGATTAATTAGATTAATTAGTGTTTTGGAAATACTAGATTAATTAATTATTTGTGTTAATTACACTTGAATTGAATTAATATGTAATTTGGAATAATGTATTAATTTAATTTGTTGTATTGGGCTATTGGGTTTGGTTTGGGCCAAATTTTAGTCTTAGATTATATTTGGGCCTAAACCATTTCCATAAAGTCCAAAATATGACAATTGGGTCTTTAATAATTTAATTGGGCCTAATGAGCCAAAATTGATTCTATGGCATAGGGTGATTCCTAAATGGGCCAAGGCTTTTGGTTGATCCATATGGCCAAAGCCCATGCCTAAAGAATTAATTAAAAGCCCATTAGACTTTAATTGAATAGTATTGGATACTAATTGGGCCTTTGAGACCCATCAAGATTGGATTTGGAATCCAAGTCTTTAATGCACATAAATAAGTGTAATTATTTAATTTGGAATTAAATATGAATTAGTATTGGATATAATTTAAATTGGATTTAAAATTGTAGTTCGATATAATTCAAGAATACTTACTTTTAAGTATTTATTCTTAAACGAGTTTGACTCGAGTAAATCAAATCGTTGTATGAAAATTGGATGGTCATTAATCAAAGATTAATTAATTGGATTAGATTGATTGAATAACATGTTTTGTGTGAATACTTGGATGTATGTATGAATAATGTATATCAGATGGATATTAGAGGGTGAGGGCAATTTTGGAATTGTTGTAATAAATTTAGAATTTATTAAATTGGACCTGCGTGTCCAGCCTATTACCTCTTTTCTCATTGTATTTCTCATCTCACCAATTCCCCTCAATGTAAATGAGGTTTCTTTATTATTATTTTTTTTTTTTGAGAAAAAATGAGGTTTCTTTATAAGTATTATGTAATTGGGTAGAAGTAAGAATAGTGCTAGCGGGAGAGAGGAAATAGAGAGATTTGTTCTAGGAACAAATTGTATTATATATCCATCTGCATATCATTATTAATTTATTTTGCGACTTATTATGCGTTTAGAATGCATTCTTAAGGGTGTATGATGAGACATAATCAAAGATAATAAATTGGTTGCCAATTTACGCGAAAAACCCTCAACAAATATTAAGTGTTTTTTCCTTCCATTGAGTGATTCATTCTCAAGATCCAAGATTGGCACTGGTTTGTTGGCCAAAGTCAATATTTGTCCCTCACGGATGTGTTTGAATCATGAAGGCTTTGTTCCATATCGTATGTCTTGTCCAAGTTGTGATTTGTTGGCCAAAGTCAAGATCATTTCTTGTCCATCAACATCGATAACGAAGCTTTCCAAAGTCAATGGGTCCCGTTTAACTGGAATCATTAAGCTTGTTGTGCCAAAGCCAAGGCTTATTTGATTCAGAGGAAAAGATTAGGTAATATATTGGATATATTGGCATATACTGGATATATGTTTCGGACTTGGAGGTCCACCTACTGGATCTATGAATTGGATGAGATCCAATTGATCTTAGAGATATACCTAGTTAAATTTTATACAACTTATTGGCCAAAGTCAAGGTTGTGTATCTTTTAACGGGATCCTAGCCCACTAGGAAACTAGGTTTCCCGAGTACTCCACAGAGGGTTAGAGGCTCGCCGAAAAATAGTGGGAGGCAAGTATTAAATTTACAATTTCGTTTAGATACTTGCCAATACGTGCTCATTTTTATTTTTCGTCATTAATTTTAAATATATTAGTTGGACTAATATTCAATTGTTGTTTTTTAATTAAACAGTTGGACTGTATTCAAACTATTTCATTTGTTGTTGGTTATATAATTGGATTATAGTAATCAATACATTTGAATATAACCAATCAATTGTAGTTGATTATATAGTTAGACTATAGTAATCATTATATTTAATTGTACCTGAAATCGTTGATTGGATAGTTGGACTATAGCAATCAAGATGACTGAAAGATTAGCGTCAAATGACATAATCCTAGGGAAAATATCTTTAAACGACTTTAATTTTCAGATTGGGAGTAGAGCCTCTCGAGCATGAGCCCGAAGTTGAGCGAATAGTAGAGCATGAGCTTAGGAAGACTCATTCTGATGATAACTTTAGTGCTCAATTCGTTATACATAGCTGGAGCTTCTTAAAAGGACATATCCCAAGTTGTCTGCCTAAACTGTGGCAAACGGGGTCACTAGAAGTGTGACTGTCGTATGGACAAGGCAGACATGAAGGAAGTGAAAGCGGGACAAGGTTCCGGATTCAAGAATGTTTGTTATAAACATGTTCACTAATGGTTTTAAAATTAGATTTTTGATACTAGATGTGGTACATGAATATATGTACTGATGTGCGGGATCTGCTAATAAGCAAGAAACTGGCTTCAGATGAGATCGACCTACAAGTCGGAAACAGGACGAGAGTCGCTGTTTTGGCCATAGAAACCTAAGTTTTGGAACTTCCATTTGGCATGTACTTAAACTATGAGACTGTTATAATGTATCTAGTTTGACTAGGAACATTATCTCTGTATCTAGTTTAAACCATTGCAGGTATACATTTGTATTCCAGAACACAATGTGTTTTGTTTATAAAGATGATATTGAGATATACACATTAGATGTGAATAACAGTATTTATATTTTGAATATAATGAATCTCAAACATATAACATGACAAACAAATAGCTCAAATTGAGTAAATCAAATGAGACTTGTTTGTGGCATTTTCATCTAAGATGCATTAACAAGATTCGTATATCCACACTTTCGAAGAGTGAATACTTGGACGGATATGATTCTAATTCAAATGATGTCTACGAATCTAGTTTATTAGGCAAATTGCCTAAAACACCTTTTACTTGGTAAAAGTGCAAATGCCACCAATCTGTTTGCCCTCGTTCATATTGACGTAAGTGGGCCCACGTCTAGCTAGGCTAGAGGTGGTTATGAATACTTCATAACCTTTACGGATGTGGCATCGCGTTACGGTTATGTGTATCTTATGAAACACAAGTTAGAAACTTATGAGTAATTCAAAGAGTTTCGACACGAAGTATAGAAAAACAGACCGGTAAAAGTATTAGAACATTGCGGTCAGACCATGATGGACAATACTTAAACAGATGAGTCACTCTGAGCTACCAAATTCCTTCTGAGGATACGCATTAAATAGTGCAGTACTTATTTTGAAAAGGTTCCATGAAAATCTGTTAGACATACTTCATATTAGATATGAATAAGAAAGAAACCGGGTTTCTCATTCCTAAAGATTTGGGAATGCTGGGCATACGTTTGGATGATACCAAACTGGAACCCAAATCGGATAAGTGCCTATTTGTAGGTTATCCTAGGGAAACCAAAGTATAGTACTTATACAACTCACAAGAGAACAATGTAATTGTTGCTCTCCATGCGGTTTTCCTAAGAGGAATTCCTATATCCCGAGCCCAAAGTGTGTTGTGTTAGCCAACCAAATTTTGAATTAAATGGGTGGGACCATGACTTACATCAATTGTCAACAATTGATGTAAGTGGTTGGCAATAAATTAAATTAGATTTGATACACATCATACCTACCTAGTAATAAAGAATTAAAAATTTTTGAAAAATCTTTATTAATTCTCTCTCTCCTGGCCGAGCAAAAAAGTGTATGGCCACTGTGATTAATGGCCGAATTGGCCTCAAATTTTATTGGATAGCCATTTTGACTTCTCCGACAATTTATTAAATGAAAGCAACACTTTTGCTTTATTTTTGGTTTTAGAAATCAAAAAGGCTAATTGGCCTATGTATGAAATCAATTCATTTTTTTTCTCTGATTTGGTCAAAATTTTGCTCTCTCTTTGAAATGGCCGAATGATAAAGAGCAAATAGCTCTCTGGTTCTATTTTATTTTTTGGCCGACAAGATCAAAGGCAATTTGCCCTCTATTTCTTTAAGTCTTTTGAAGACTTGGCCGAGAGGCACTTCCTCTAGCCAATGGCCGATTATTTCCCCCTCTCTCTAGGGCAAATTTGCTTCTCCTTGGGAGATCAAATTTGTTTCATTGGTTCTTACTAGCACATATGGAGTCAAATAATGGTGATAGGGATACTCACCAATGAGCTTGAAAGCTTCAACATCCATAAAAGTTTTGAACTCAAGCCGATCAATGTAAGTCCTCCGCAACTTATTTTTATTTTTTCACACACGAATCACGCTTAGAGATCCCGTGGCATGTCTATGACACTTACAATGGTATCAGAGCAAGATCTAAGCATGATTTATTTCTATGGTTTGTAGACTTTATTTAGGGATTTTTGCTTGGAGCTTGTAAATGCCTAAATTGGTTGTTTGGTTGAGTTTATGTGATGTTACATTGGATTTGTATATCATTGGATTTGTGATAAATTGATTAGATCAAAAATCCCCAAAATCCATGCTTGGCTGAAAATTACCCTATGAAGCTCATGGTTAAATTTTGAATTAGACTATTGGATATATTGATTCACATGAAATTGAATGTTAATTGTTGATTTAATTAGATTGAAATCAAAATTGGATGTTAATTTCAAGTATTGCCGTGAGTATGAAGCATGTTGGAATGGATTGATTGTGCTTTAATTTGTGTTGGACATAAATTAAAATGTTAAGCATGATTAATTAGATTAATTAGTGTTTTGGAAATACTAGATTAATTAATTATTTGTGTTAATTACACTTGAATTGAATTAATATGTAATTTGGAATAATGTATTAATTTAATTTGTTGTATTTGGGCTATTGGGTTTGGTTTGGGCCAAATTTTAGTCTTAGATTATATTTGGGCCTAAACCATTTCCATAAAGTCCAAAATATGACAATTGGGTCTTTAATAATTTAATTGGGCCTAATGAGCCAAAATTGATTCTATGGCATAGGGTGATTCCTAAATGGGCCAAGGCTTTTGGGTTTGATCCATAATGGCCAAAGCCCATGCCTAAAGAATTAATTAAAAGCCCATTAGACTTTAATTGAATAGTATTGGATACTAATTGGGCCTTTGAGACCCATCAAGATTGGATTTGGAATCCAAGTCTTTAATGCACATAAATAAGTGTAATTATTTAATTTGGAATTAAATATGAATTAGTATTGGATATAATTTAAATTGGATTTAAAATTGTAGTTCGATATAATTCAAGAATACTTACTTTAAGTATTTATTCTTAAACGAGTTTGACTCGAGTAAATCAAATCGTTGTATGAAAATTGGATGGTCATTAATCAAAGATTAATTAATTGGATTAGATTGATTGAATAACATGTTTTGTGTGAATACTTGGATGTATGTATGAATAATGTATATCAGATGGATATTAGAAGGGTGAGGGCAATTTTGGAAATTGTTGTAATAAATTTAGAATTTATTAAATTGGACCTGCGTGTCCAGCCTATTACCTCTTTTCTCATTGTATTTCTCATCTCACCAATTCCCCTCAATGTAAATGAGGTTTCTTTATTATTATTTTTTTTTGAGAAAAAATGAGGTTTCTTTATAAGTATTATGTAATTGGGTAGAAGTAAGAATAGTGCTAGCGGGAGAGAGGAAATAGAGAGATTTGTTCTAGGAACAAATTGTATTATATATCCATCTGCATATCATATTAATTTATTTTGCGACTTATTATGCTTTTAGAATGCATTCTTAAGGGTGTATGATGAGACATAATCAAAGATAATAAATTGGTTGCCAATTTACGCGAAAAACCCTCAACAAATATTAAGTGTTTTCCTTCCATTGAGTGATTCATTCTCAAGATCCAAGATTGGCACTGGTTTGTTGGCCAAAGTCAATATCTTTGTCCCTCACGGATGTGTTTGAATCATGAAGGCTTTGTTCCATATCGTATGTCTTGTCCAAGTTGTGATTTGTTGGCCAAAGTCAAGATCATTTCTTGTCCATCAACATCGATAACGAAGCTTTCCAAAGTCAATGGGTCCCGTTTAACTGGAATCATTAAGCTTGTTGTGCCAAAGCCAAGGCTTATTTGATTCAGAGGAAAAGATTAGGTAATATATTGGATATATTGGCATATACTGGATATATGTTTCGGACTTGGAGGTCCACCTACTGGATCTATGAATTGGATGAGATCCAATTGATCTTAGAGATATACCTAGTTAAATTTTATACAACTTATTGGCCAAAGTCAAGGTTGTGTATCTTTTAACGGGATCCTAGCCCACTAGGAAACTAGGTTTCCCGAGTACTCCACAGAGGGTTAGAGGCTCGCCGAAAAATAGTGGGAGGCAAGTATTAAATTTACAATTTCGTTTAGATACTTGCCAATACGTGCTCATTTTTATTTTTCGTCATTAATTTTAAATATATTAGTTGGACTAATATTCAATTGTTGTTTTAATTAAACAGTTGGACTGTATTCAAACTATTTCATTTGTTGTTGGTTATATAATTGGATTATAGTAATCAATACATTTGAATATAACCAATCAATTGTAGTTGATTATATAGTTAGACTATAGTAATCATTATATTTAATTGTACCTGAAATCGTTGATTGGATAGTTGGACTATAGCAATCAAGATGACTGAAAGATTAGCGTCAAATGACATAATCCTAGGGAAAATATCTTTAACGGCTTTAATTTTCAGATTAGGAGTAGAGCCTCTCGAGCATGAGCCCGGAGTTGAGCGAATAGTAGAGCATGAGCTTAGGAAGACTCGTTCTGATGATAACTTTAGTGCTCAATTCGTTATACATAGCTGGAGCTTCTTAAAAGGACATATCCCAAGTTGTCTGCCTAAACTGTGGCAAACGGGGTCACTAGAAGTGTGACTGTCGTATGGACAAGGCAGACATGAAGGAAGTGAAAGCGGGACAAGGTTCCGGATTCAAGAATGTTTGTTATAAACATGTTCACTAATGGTTTTAAAATTAGATTTTTGATACTAGATGTGGTACATGAATATATGTACTGATGTGCGGGATCTGCTAATAAGCAAGAAACTGGCTTCAGATGAGATCGACCTACAAGTCGGAAACAGGACGAGAGTCGCTGTTTTGGCCATAGAAACCTAAGTTTTGGAACTACCATTTGGGCATGTACTTAAACTATGATACTGTTATAATGTATCTAGTTTGACTAGGAACATTATCTCTGTATCTAGTTTAAACCATTGCAGGTATACATTTGTATTCCAGAACACAATGTGTTTTGTTTATAAAGATGATATTGAGATATACACATTAGATGTGAATAACAGTATTTATATTTTGAATATAAATGAATCTCAAACATATAACATGACAAACAAATAGCTCAAATTGAGTAAATCAAATGAGACTTGTTTGTGGCATTTTCATCTAAGATGCATTAACAAGATTCGTATATCCACACTTTCGAAGAGTGAATACTTGGACGGATATGATTCTAATTCAAATGATGTCTACGAATCTAGTTTATTAGGCAAATTGCCTAAAACACCTTTTACTTGGTAAAAGTGCAAATGCCACCAATCTGTTTGCCCTCGTTCATATTGACGTAAGTGGGCCCACGTCTAGCTAGGCTAGAGTGGTTATGAATACTTCATAACCTTTACGGATGTGGCATCGCGTTACGGTTATGTGTATCTTATGAAACACAAGTAGAAACTTATGAGTAATTCAAAGAGTTTCGACACGAAGTATAGAAAAACAGACCGGTAAAAGTATTAGAACATTGGTCAGACCATGATGGACAATACTTAAACAGATGAGTCACTCTGAGCTACCAAATTCCTTCTGAGGATACGCATTAAATAGTGCAGTACTTATTTTGAATAAGGTTCCATGAAAATCTGTTAGACATACTTCATATTAGATATGAATAAGAAAGAAACTGGGTTTCTCATTCCTGAAGATTTGGGAATGCTGGGCATACGTTTGGATGATACCAAACTGGAACCCAAATTGGATAAGTGCCTATTTGTAGGTTATCCTAGGGAAACCAAAATATAGTACTTATACAACTCACAAGAGAACAATGTAATTGTTGCTCTCCATGCGGTTTTCCTAAGAGGAATTCCTATATGCAGTGGTAAGTGGGAGGAAAGTAAAACTCGATGAAAATCGGAGTAATATTGTTCCAGGCACCAAGTCCTCATGGAACATCAACAGTTCATCAGGATTGAAACTGTACCAATAATCTTCGAATACACAAGAATCGCGTAGGTCGGAGAGAGTCAGAAAACAACCTGGGAGGTATGGGTTTTTGATCTCACCTCATGTAGACCTCAATCTTATTGAGGAAAATGAACTGGCTACGTATGAGGAAATGATACAAGGTATCGACTCCTTTTATGGCAAAGTGACATGAAGTCCGAAATGGATTCCATGTATACCAACCAAGTTTGGACACTGGTTGATGTACCATAAGGCATTGTGTCTATTGGTACTATATGTGTCTTCAAGGAAGACATACATGGATGCCAAAATACAAATGTACACAGCTAGGCTTGTACAAAAAGGGTATCGTCAACGATATAGTGTCGACTACGACGAACCTCTTTCACTCGTTGCCATGATTAAATCCATTTGGATAATGCTTGCTATAACTGCATATTTTGTTTATGAAATATGACAGCTGGATGCCAAAACCGTTTTCCTTAACGGAAACCTTTTGGAGGATGTTTGTATGCAACATCCTGATGATTTTGTCGTGCCAAAATATGCAAACAAGGTTTGCAAGTTAAATCGATCCATTTATGGATTGAAGCAAACATTGCGTTCTTGGAACAAACGCTTTGATAAGATCATAATGGTATATGATTTCATTCAAAATGAATATGATTCTTGTGTATATAAGAAGGTTAGTGGGAGCGCACTGACAATGAATGTCCTATAAGTTGATGATGTATTGCTTCTTAGCAATAAAATTCCCATACTAAAATCGGTGAAAGCTTGGCTTTCATGAAAAATTCTCCATAGAATACCTGGGAGAAGCAGGCTTTATTCTAGGAATAAAGATCTACTTGGATAGATCTAGAAAGCTGCTGACACTCTCTCAGTGTTTGTGCATTTTGATATGTACATGACCCGATGTCTCATATGCTTTGAGCACACGTAGACACAATCAGGCCAATCTAAGTGATGGTCACTAGATTGATGTAAAAAACATCATTGAGTATCTTGGACGAACTAATGATGCTTTATTAAAATATGGGGAAAGGAGAACTTGAAGTGACTAGGTTCACCGCTGCAAGTTTCCAAACCGATAAAAAGACTTTAAGTTGTAATAAGGGTACGTATATAGTTTGAATTACGGAACATTGAGCTGGAAATCTTCCAAGCAAGATACTGTTGCCGAATAAATGACAAAATCAGAACATTGCTGCAGCTGAGGCAGTAATAGAAGCATTTTGGATCTATAAAATTCCTAATTAGATTAGGAGTAGTTCTGTTAGCAGCTGAGCTAGGCTACAACACAGGCTAAGGAACCGCGGTCTCATCAACGATCCAAGTATGTACTTCAACTATTTCATCTGATTCGTAAGATCATACATAGTGGCGATGTGATGATCTAATAAATCACATCAGATGATAACCTTAAGAAACTGCTGACGAAAGTTGTTTCTCAGCAGAAGTTTGGGCGACCCGTACATAGTTCAGGTGTAGGACACTTGATTGATTGGCTATAGGCCAAGTGGGAGATTTTTGGACAATTATGACCCATAGCATCACTATTTGTACAGAACATGGTGTTGTTGTACAAATTAACTATGTGACAAAGGAAATTGCTCTTTTATCATTTGTAATTAGATTACCTGGATATATAAATGATAAAAGTCCTTATGATTAGTTCCGGATTAATAAGATATGAGACAGTTGTAGGACACAGAAATCGGCGACACTGTCCCGGGCTCGCGGCCCGGTCGGGAGTACGGAGTAGCCCGCGGGGGACTAAACCGAAGAATAAAATGGAGTCACCACCCGGTGTGAACCGGGAAAATGATTTAAGGCTGCACTCACCCCTCACAAGGGAAGGCCTCAAACCGTTGGGTTCGGAATGGTCCCTTACTTATGAAACTTGTAATGAACGGATTTGTGCAATAATTTAACTAAGTCTATATAATATGCATGTCCAAGAATAACCTAAATCTAGTTCGCATTCATAAAAGTAAATCTTGTATCTAAATTTGAATGCTTTAAAAGTAAGTCGGAATAACGGCTAACATGCGATCTCATGAATACGTTAAATTAATATATGCGGAATAAACACGTGACCAAGGAATTTGGCCGTTCTCAATGTAGGACCTCGCATACCCGGTTGGACGTATTCCACGTCAACCGAACATGCTGTGTCCGGTTAATAAAATAAAATATAACAAAGGGTGCCCTCAGGTCTTACCTTTTAAGTAACTTTTCGGGGGGGTGTTTCACGGTGCCGGAAGGGTTATCGTTTCCGCTATTTTCACTGGTTTGCTGTTTCCACTATTTTCACTATTTTCGCTGGTTCGTAGTTTTCACTGTTTTCTCTGATTCACTCGCTGTTTCCGCTTGCTGTTTTCTCTGTTTTCACTTGCAATTTCCGCTCGCTGTTTTGGGTTGTTTTGAGGTGTGTTTTGGTCACTATTTTGGGCTGTTTGAGGGTGCAATTTGGAGACTTTTTCTGGACTGTTTTGGTCGGTTAAGGGCTGTGGTGAGTGTGTTCGGTCAGTAGGGTAATGGGCTGTTGTATGCTCGGCTAGTGAGGGTGTTAGGGTCACAGTTTCATGGGGTTGTTTCTCGTGGATTAAGGCTACGGTTTGAGGCTAATGGGTAGCAGTTTGTACGTGTGCATGAGTTTAGGGTTTGAGTGTCTTCTTAATGGTTGATGCGTGCGTTTTGTGAGTGTGGTATCTCTGTAATAAGGGGATAGGCTGTGTGAGTGCTGAAGGTTGAGTGAAAGGGTTTATTACCGAGAGTGGCTGGTTCAATTTGATTTGTGCATGGCTCTCGGTTGAGGCTGGTTGAAGGCTGCTATTTGCTCGGCTAGTGAGGGGAGAGTTAGGGTTTATGGGGTTGTTGATAATGAAGGGTTTTCTTTGGTCATGTAGCCGTGAAGAATGGAGAGTATGAGGGAGCTGTGCGTGTTTGGTAGTGGCGTGAAGGGTGTTGGCTTGAACCTTGCTGTGAGGGGTCGGATTTGGCGTGGATTTAAGCTTGCTATGTGAGGGCTAGTGAGGGCTGATGAAGGTGTGTATGGCGTGAGGGCTTATATGTGTTTGTGGAGTGGTGATCGGTTTGAAGGGGCTGCTGATTTGTGTGTTTCGTGAGTGGAGAGTTTGTCGTGTGCTGCTTGGGGACGTGGCCTTCGAGGTTCTGTTTGTAACTTGAAGGTGAGTCTTTATAGTGTGTTATTTGGCATCCATGAGGGCTTGTAATGTAATCAAACTTGCAAATAAGTAAAATTTAAGGGAAAGAGAAATACGACACCAAGATTTATAGTGGTTCGGCCAAACGTGCCTACGTCCACTCCCCCAAGCCTCGCTTGAAGATTTCCACTAAAATCCGAGTTTTGTCGTGGCTCACTCGTAACCAAGAGTTTTCCGCAAAGGTGCACTCCAAACCTTTTACAACTTTGAGTTTTGTTCGTAGGCGTACTCACAACCTTTACAACTTTGAGTTTTGTTCGTAGGTGCACTCACAACCTTTACAACTTACCCAAACTATGGGATTTCACAAACCGCAAGTGTTTTTGATAAAGAAATTGTAAAACACACTTGGGCACTCACAAATATAATGAAGATTGTGTGAGATGCAAACCCAAGTGATCTAAGCTCACTAAATGATATGAAGATGTGTGTGAGCTTGTATGAGTGTTTAAGTGTATGAAGGTTTAAGACACTCTTGTATTTGCTTTAGAGAATGTGTATGAAGGTTTTCTAAGTCTCTAACTTGAGGCAAAGGAGTTGGGGTTCTATTTATAATAAAATGCAAAGCTTTTAGCCAACTCACAGCGAGACCGGCGAGGAAACCGGCGAGGAAACCGGCATGCCGGTCTAGGGCTCCAACGGTAACATAACGTTCAAAAAACTAGCCGTTGGACCGGCGAGCAAACCGGCGAGGATACCGGCGAGGAGACCGGCGAGGAGCTCCCTGGTTCCAGAGAGCATATTTTCTCAGCTAAAACCGGCATGGAGACCGGCGAGCAAACCGGCATGGGGACCGGCATGGAGCTCCCTGGTTTCAGTATGTGCATGACCAGTCAAGACTGACGACACTTGGTATTTTGGCCATAACTTCCTCTAGAAAATTCCAAATCATGATTTGTAAATTTCTACATAAACTAGACACATAGATCTAGCTTCTGTAAACAATTCAGCTCCAAAAACATTAAGATGAATTTTATGGAATTTTTCTAATGTGACGTGTACGCAGAAAACGCACATCTGAACATGTTGTACTAAAAAGGCTCTAGCAAAAGTTCTATGCATCGGAATTATGTTCCGTTTGAACCGTAGAAAACTAGAGACACATATCTATCTAACGGTATATCATTTGAAGTTTAATTCAACCGTTTAATAGTTTTTGGAAGATCATTTACCGATGCACTTGTGCATAGAAATTCATTTTTGTGCAAATGATTCTTTAAGCATTCTAATCCATTTAAATGCAAGTGATGCAAAATGTATGATTCCTAAGAGCTTTAGATCACTTGAGTAAACTCACTTACAATAAAATTTAGCTCTTAATCATTATCTTCGATTTGCCGCTAGTCTTCATATTCTCGCTCTTCACCCCATATGCTTCGACACTTTTTGTAATGCTTCGTGTTTGCACGTCGAAGTCGTCAATTGCGTTGACGTCATCAAAATCCAATTACGCGACCAAGTCGCCAACAATCTCCCCCTTTTTGATGATGGCAACCCCTTAAAACTTGTTGCAACTTGTGAGCTTCTTGGAGTCCAAATTTGACCATTTTGCTCCCCCTCAACATAAGCTCCCCCTCAATGTGTGATTGTCTTCAAAATAGCTCTATAACAACTTGACAAACACATTAGTACATTTACTCCCCCTTAAACCAAGGGTGAGGGTTAAACAAGTTTTAATCTCATTTCTAATGATTTCTCCCCCTTTGACATTATCAAAAAGTGGTGAAGTAAAATTTAAATCTAAATGAGATACCAATTATATATGTGCTATAAAAAGATACCAAAATAAAAAATATGCACATTTTGGCATTTCCCCATTTTTGTCATAAGATGAAAAGATCATGTATAATGCAAGTTTCAAAAGATTATGCACTCATGATACCAACTAATAATTTATATCAATGAATCCAATTGAATATCATATCACTTTAAGCATTGTATCTCCCTAATTGTGATATCAAATGAAATAAGTCATTATATATCATGATACCAATTAAAATCAATGACTTCAATGCATATTAATGATTGTCTTCTTATGAATATCTTACCAATTACTAAACAATCAAAATCCATGCTTTTCATGATTATATAATTATGTTACATGGCAAGGTCATTTTCAATGCAAAATTAATCAAATGATCACATATATGAAATTTAACTCAATAAGTTTCATGTGATACCAATTGAAATAGAATAGGGGTTTAAATATATGATTAAGGCACTTAGTGATATCAAATGAAAATCGATATCAATAGAAGTTTGAATACTTGCCTAATCATTTTGTATGCTTCAAAATATTTATATCAATTTGAAATATGCATATATACATAATTTAGAGGTAACGGTACCAATGTTTCCGTGAGTACGGATTTTACCTTTACCGTTGCGATTCCTCATTTCCTTGAGCCTTTGGGATCAATTTTGCAATTCTCTTTAAAGATCCATTCCCAAAGCTCCCCCTACAAATTTATCAATTACACTTTGGTACCCAACTTTCTTGGGTCCATTGGGGTTAGTTTTGATTCCTTGAGGAATCCATGCATTCTTAATCACATCCTTAAACATGCATTCAAAAATTTTATGTCCTTTTTCATTGCAAGCATGACATGTGACATTTTCATTTACAACATTCTTAGCATGAGAATCGGATGCCTTAACAAAATAATTCTTCAAAAATTTTCTTTTAATGTAAGGCCTATATCCTAATCCTTCTCTTTTAAAAGCACATTTTTGGGAACTAATAAGCATATTAAAATTTTTATGTCCCAATGTGAATTTGCTAAGTAAGTTTTGCAAATCTATAACCTTAGTGTTCAATAAAACATTTTCATTCAATATAGATTCACAGGTGCATGTCTTAGAGCTAGATGGCATATTTGATATGACATTTTCAAGTTCTAGCTTTTTCAATTTTAAACATGCATTTTCATCATTCAAGCATGCAATTTCTTTTTCATGTTTAGCCTTTAAGTTTATCACATCATTATCTAAAACCTGAATTTTATCCATACTAGTTGCATGTTCAATTTTAAGTGTAGCATGCTCATTTTTAACTAGTTTCAATTTCTTTTTAAGCACATCACATAATTCTTTTAAACCATTAAAAGCATCAAGTAATTCAGAATTGTGTACCTCTTCTTCTTCGCTTTCTTCTTCAATTTCAAATCGGATGTCTTCATCCGTGATAGCCATAAATGCTATTGATTTATCTTCAACTTCTCCCTCCTCGATGAGCTTGAATCGCTATCGCTCCAAGTTGAAGTTGCTTTCATTGCCTTTTTCTTTGATTTTCCTTTCATTTTCCTCAATGGGCAATCGGTAGCTATGTGACCCGGTTTGTTGCATTCATAACACATAATTTTCTTGTTCTTCCGAGGCCACTTCTCTTCATTCTTTTCATCCGTCTTTGATTTTCCTTTTTATTTACGGACTTAAGAAGCTTCTTCAAGTTCTTGTTTATTTGAGCCAACTCATCATCACTATCTTCTTCTTCACTTGAGCTTGACTCATCTTTTCTTCTTGCTTTTAAGGCCAAGGATTTCCTTGTCCTTTTCTCATCTTCCTCCTTTTTGTCCATTTTGATTTCCATTTCGTACTCAAGCAATTTGCCGACCAAATCATCCATCTTCAATGTGTTTATGTCGTTTGCTTCCTTAATGGAGGAGGTATAGCTTCTAAACTCTTTCGGGAGAGATCTCAAGATTTTCTTCACTTGATCCGATGTCCCGATGACTTTTCCCAATGCTCCCAAATGATTGATGATGACCGTAAACCTAGAAATCATGTGATCAATTTCTTCCCCAGATTCCATCTTGAAATTGTCCAATTCGCACATGAACCGGTTGATCTTCGATTCCTTCACTTGGCTTGTGCCCTCATTGACCATTTCCAATACTTCCATAAATCATATGCATTTCCACATTCCGGAAGCTTGTTAACTTGATCCCGATCAATGGCACATAAGAGTTGGTTGAGTGCCTTAGCATTTTGTGAGGCTAGTTTCACATCCTCACTATCCCATTCTAAACTCGGTTTTGGAATATCAACCCCGTTGCTATCCTTCTTTGTTGGCCCTTTTGCACCTCGTGTGATAACCAAATAGGATGGCGGATCATTGGCTAGGAGATAAGTCAACATTCTTGACTTCCAATAGTTGTAGTCGGTTCCGGTGTAAAACGGAGGTCTAGTTGTGGAGTATCCCTCGGCAAAATTTGAAGAGTGGCTTGTAGAACCCATAGTCTATTCTCGGACGGTTTAAGTCTTTCTTGAGAATACCTCGCTCTGATACCAACTGAAAGTACCTACAAGCAATAGCGACAAGAAATCTCTATACCCAAGAGGGGGGTGAATTGGGTTATCGCTATAAATGTGGAATTATAAAATCTTTGCCGATTTTAAGCTCTTATTACCAAGTGGGAGTTTTAGGCAATTTTCTCTATTCCAATTAATAGCCTATATGCAAGTTTCTAATCAATATTATAAATGTAATCAAACTTGCAAATAAGTAAAAGTTAAGGGAAAGAGAAATACGACACCACGATTTATAGTGGTTCGGCCAAACGTGCCTACGTCCACTCCCCCAAGCCTCGCTTGAAGATTTCCACTAAAATCCGAGTTTTGTCGTGGCTCACTCATAACCAAGAGTTTTCCGCAAAGGTGCACTCCAAACCTTTTACAACTTTGAGTTTTGTTCGTAGGCGTACTCACAACCTTTACAACTTTGAGTTTTGTTCGTAGGTGCACTCACAACCTTTACAACTTACCCAAACTATGGGATTTCACAAACCGCAAGTGTTTTTGATAAAGAAATTGTAAAACACACTTGGGCACTCACAAATATAATGAAGATTGTGTGAGATGCAAACCCAAGTGATCTAAGCTCACTAAATGATATGAAGATGTGTGTGAGCTTGTATGAGTGTTTAAGTGTATGAAGGTTTAAGACACTCTTGTATTTGCTTTAGAGAATGTGTATGAAGGTTTTCTAAGTCTCTAACTTGAGGCAAAGGAGTTGGGGTTCTATTTATAATAAAATGCAAAGCTTTTAGCCAACTCACAGCGAGACCGGCGAGGAAACCGGCGAGGAAACCGGCATGCCGGTCTAGGGCTCCAACGGTAACATAACGTTCAAAAAACTAGCCGTTGGACCGGCGAGCAAACCGGCGAGGATACCGGCGAGGATACCGGCGAGAGCGGCGAGGAGCTCCCTGGTTCCAGAGAGCATATTTTCTCAGCTAAAACCGGCATGGAGACCGGCGAGCAAACCGGCATGGGGACCGGCATGGAGCTCCCTGGTTTCAGTATGTGCATGACCAGTCAAGACTGACGACACTTGGTATTTTGGCCATAACTTCCTCTAGAAAATTCCAAATCATGATTTGTAAATTTCTAAATAAACTAGACACATAGATCTAGCTTCTGTAAACAATTCAGCTCCAAAAACATTAAGATGAATTTTATGGAATTTTTCTAATGTGACGTGTACGCAGAAAACGCACATCTGAACATGTTGTACTAAAAAGGCTCTAGCAAAAGTTCTATGCATCGGAATTATGTTCCGTTTGAACCGTAGAAAACTAGAGACACATATCTATCTAACGGTATATCATTTGAAGTTTAATTCAACCGTTTAATAGTTTTTGGAAGATCATTTACCGATGCACTTGTGCATAGAAATTCATTTTTGTGCAAATGAATTCTTTAAGCATTCTAATCCATTTTAAATGCAAGTGATGCAAAATGTATGATTCCTAAGAGCTTTAGATCACTTGAGTAAACTCACTTACAATAAAATTTAGCTCTTAATCATTATCTTCGATTTGCCGCTAGTCTTCATATTCTCGCTCTTCACCCCATATGCTTCGACACTTTTTGTAATGCTTCGTGTTTGCACGTCGAAGTCGTCAATTGCGTTGACGTCATCAAAATCCAATTACGCGACCAAGTCGCCAACAATCTCCCCCTTTTTGATGATGGCAACCCCTTAAAACTTGTTGCAACTTGTGAGCTTCTTGGAGTCCAAATTTGACCATTTTGCTCCCCCTCAACATAAGCTCCCCCTCAATGTGTGATTGTCTTCAAAATAGCTCTATAACAACTTGACAAACACATTAGTACATTTACTCCCCCTTAAACCAAGGGTGAGGGTTAAACAAGTTTTAATCTCATTTCTAATGATTTCTCCCCCTTTGACATTATCAAAAAGTGGTGAAGTAAAATTTAAATCTAAATGAGATATCAATTATATATGTGCTATAAGAAGATACCAAAATAAAAAATATGCACATTTTGGCATTTCCCCCTTTTTGTCATAAGATGAAAAGATCATGTATAATGCAAGTTTCAAAAGATTATGCACTCATGATACCAACTAATAATTTATATCAATGAATCCAATTGAATATCATATCACTTTAAGCATTGTATCTCCTAATTGTGATATCAAATGAAATAAGTCATTATATATCATGATACCAATTAAAATCAATGACTTCAATGCATATTAATGATTGTCTTCTTATGAATATCTTACCAATTACTAAACAATCAAAATCCATGCTTTTCATGATTATATAATTATGTTACATGGCAAGGTCATTTTCAATGCAAAATTAATCAAATGATCACATATATGAAATTTAACTCAATAAGTTTCATGTGATACCAATTGAAATAGAATAGGGGTTTAAATATATGATTAAGGCACTTAGTGATATCAAATGAAAATCGATATCAATAGAAGTTTGAATACTTGCCTAATCATTTTGTATGCTTCAAAATATTTATATCAATTTGAAATATGCATATATACATAATTTAGAGGTAACGGTACCAATGTTTCCGTGAGTACGGATTTTACCTTTACCGTTGCGATTCCTCATTTCCTTGAGCCTTTGGGATCAATTTTGCAATTCTCTTTAAAGATCCATTCCCAAAGCTCCCCCTACAAATTTATCAATTACACTTTGGTACCCAAACTTTCTTGGGTCCATTGGGGTTAGTTTTGATTCCTTGAGGAATCCATGCATTCTTAATCACATCCTTAAACATGCATTCAAAAATTTTATGTCCTTTTTCATTGCAAGCATGACATGTGACATTTTCATTTACAACATTCTTAGCATGAGAATCGGATGCCTTAACAAAATAATTCTTCAAAAATTTTCTTTTAATGTAAGGCCTATATCCTAATCATTCTCTTTTAAAAGCACATTTTTGGGAACTAATAAGCATATTAAAATTTTTATGTCCCAATGTGAATTTGCTAAGTAAGTTTTGCAAATCTATAACCTTAGTGTTCAATAAAACATTTTCATTCAATATAGATTCACAGGTGCATGTCTTAGAGCTAGATGGCATATTTGATATGACATTTTCAAGTTCTAGCTTTTTCAATTTTAAACATGCATTTTCATCATTCAAGCATGCAATTTCTTTTTCATGTTTAGCCTTTAAGTTTATCACATCATTATCTAAAACCTGAATTTTATCCATACTAGTTGCATGTTCAATTTTAAGTGTAGCATGCTCATTTTTAACTAGTTTCAATTTCTTTTTAAGCACATCACATAATTCTTTTAAACCATTAAAAGCATCAAGTAATTCAGAATTGTGTACCTCTTCTTCTTCGCTTTCTTCTTCAATTTCAAATCGGATGTCTTCATCCGTGATAGCCATAAATGCTATTGATTTATCTTCAACTTCTCCCTCCTCGGATGAGCTTGAATCGCTATCGCTCCAAGTTGAAGTTGCTTTCATTGCCTTTTTCTTTGATTTTCCTTTCATTTTCCTCAATGGGCAATCGGTAGCTATGTGACCCGGTTTGTTGCATTCATAACACATAATTTTCTTGTTCTTCCGAGGCCACTTCTCTTCATTCTTTTCATCCGTCTTTGATTTTCCTTTTTTATTTACGGACTTAAGAAGCTTCTTCAAGTTCTTGTTTATTTGAGCCAACTCATCATCACTATCTTCTTCTTCACTTGAGCTTGACTCATCTTTTCTTCTTGCTTTTAAGGCCAAGGATTTCCTTGTCCTTTTCTCATCTTCCTCCTTTTTGTCCATTTTGATTTCCATTTCGTACTCAAGCAATTTGCCGACCAAATCATCCATCTTCAATGTGTTTATGTCGTTTGCTTCCTTAATGGAGGAGGTATAGCTTCTAAACTCTTTCGGGAGAGATCTCAAGATTTTCTTCACTTGATCCGATGTCCCGATGACTTTTCCCAATGCTCCCAAATGATTGATGATGACCGTAAACCTAGAAATCATGTGATCAATTTCTTCCCCAGATTCCATCTTGAAATTGTCCAATTCGCACATGAACCGGTTGATCTTCGATTCCTTCACTTGGCTTGTGCCCTCATTGACCATTTCCAAATACTTCCATAAATCATATGCATTTCCACATTCCGGAAGCTTGTTAACTTGATCCCGATCAATGGCACATAAGAGTTGGTTGAGTGACTTAGCATTTTGTGAGGCTAGTTTCACATCCTCACTATCCCATTCTAAACTCGGTTTTGGAATATCAACCCCGTTGCTATCCTTCTTTGTTGGCCCTTTTGCACCTCGTGTGATAACCAAATAGGATGGCGGATCATTGGCTAGGAGATAAGTCAACATTCTTGACTTCCAATAGTTGTAGTCGGTTCCGGTGTAAAACGGAGGTCTAGTTGTGGAGTATCCCTCGGCAAAATTTGAAGAGTGGCTTGTAGAACCCATAGTCTATTCTCGGACGGTTTAAGTCTTTCTTGAGAATACCTCGCTCTGATACCAACTGAAAGTACCTACAAGCAATAGCGACAAGAAATCTCTATACCCAAGAGGGGGGTGAATTGGGTTATCGCTATAAATGTGGAATTATAAAATCTTTGCCGATTTTAAGCTCTTATTACCAAGTGGGAGTTTTAGGCAATTTTCTCTATTCCAATTAATAGCCTATATGCAAGTTTCTAATCAATATTATAAATGTAATCAAACTTGCAAATAAGTAAAAGTTAAGGGAAAGAGAAATACGACACCACGATTTATAGTGGTTCGGCCAAACGTGCCTACGTCCACTCCCCCAAGCCTCGCTTGAAGATTTCCACTAAAATCCGAGTTTTGTCGTGGCTCACTCATAACCAAGAGTTTTCCGCAAAGGTGCACTCCAAACCTTTTACAACTTTGAGTTTTGTTCGTAGGCGTACTCACAACCTTTACAACTTTGAGTTTTGTTCGTAGGTGCACTCACAACCTTTACAACTTACCCAAACTATGGGATTTCACAAACCGCAAGTGTTTTTGATAAAGAAATTGTAAAACACACTTGGGCACTCACAAATATAATGAAGATTGTGTGAGATGCAAACCCAAGTGATCTAAGCTCACTAAATGATATGAAGATGTGTGTGAGCTTGTATGAGTGTTTAAGTGTATGAAGGTTTAAGACACTCTTGTATTTGCTTTAGAGAATGTGTATGAAGGTTTTCTAAGTCTCTAACTTGAGGCAAAGGAGTTGGGGTTCTATTTATAATAAAATGCAAAGCTTTTAGCCAACTCACAGCGAGACCGGCGAGGAAACCGGCGAGGAAACCGGCATGCCGGTCTAGGGCTCCAACGGTAACATAACGTTCAAAAAACTAGCCGTTGGACCGGCGAGCAAACCGGCGAGGATACCGGCGAGGATACCGGCGAGGATACCGGCGAGGAGACCGGCGAGGAGCTCCCTGGTTCCAGAGAGCATATTTTCTCAGCTAAAACCGGCATGGAGACCGGCGAGCAAACCGGCATGGGGACCGGCATGGAGCTCCCTGGTTTCAGTATGTGCATGACCAGTCAAGACTGACGACACTTGGTATTTTGGCCATAACTTCCTCTAGAAAATTCCAAATCATGATTTGTAAATTTCTAAATAAACTAGACACATAGATCTAGCTTCTGTAAACAATTCAGCTCCAAAAACATTAAGATGAATTTTATGGAATTTTTCTAATGTGACGTGTACGCAGAAAACGCACATCTGAACATGTTGTACTAAAAAGGCTCTAGCAAAAGTTCTATGCATCGGAATTATGTTCCGTTTGAACCGTAGAAAACTAGAGACACATATCTATCTAACGGTATATCATTTGAAGTTTAATTCAACCGTTTAATAGTTTTTGGAAGATCATTTACCGATGCACTTGTGCATAGAAATTCATTTTTGTGCAAATGATTCTTTAAGCATTCTAATCCATTTTAAATGCAAGTGATGCAAAATGTATGATTCCTAAGAGCTTTAGATCACTTGAGTAAACTCACTTACAATAAAATTTAGCTCTTAATCATTATCTTCGATTTGCCGCTAGTCTTCATATTCTCGCTCTTCACCCCATATGCTTCGACACTTTTTGTAATGCTTCGTGTTTGCACGTCGAAGTCGTCAATTGCGTTGACGTCATCAAAATCCAATTACGCGACCAAGTCGCCAACAGCGTGAGGGCTTATATGTGTTTGTGGAGTGGTGATCGGTTTGAAGGGGCTGCTGATTTGTGTGTTTCGTGAGTGGAGAGTTTGTCGTGTGCTGCTTGGGGACGTGGCCTTCGAGGTTCTGTTTGTAACTTGAAGGTGAGTCTTTATAGTGTGTTATTTGGCATCCATGAGGGCTTGTAGTGTGAGTGTTATTTTGACCAAAAGAATCTAGGGTTTGTGTTGTTGTGATAGTTTTGGCGTATGATGGCTTTTAGGGTTGTGAGGGTTTTGGCGTATGATGAGGGAGAGGGAGGAGAGTCTAGGGTTTCTTTTTGTTATTGGCGTGAATGACGGTGTCTGAATCTTTGGGTTATTTTATTTGTGTTTTTTGTAAGATTCCTTGCATAGTCTAGGGTTAGGGTTATTAGGGTTGTGCATGGATTTTTGAAAAGGAAACAAGATCAATTAAATAATGCATGTGTGGTATTGGATTTAATTAGTTTAGGCAAGGATATTTATTTTGATGGGTAATATCTTTAATTGGTGAGTGATTTATTAAAATTAGGAAGTGATTTATTTGATTTTAATTTGGATTTGATTTAGTTTAATTTAAATTGTGTTTAATTTAATTTAATTGGTTTTAATTTAATTCAATTTAATTTTAATTTAATTTGTGACATGTGTTTTAATTATTATTAGATGTGATTTAATGGGCTTGGGCTAGGAGTGTGACTTACGGGGGTTTGGGTTAAGGATGTGTTTTAATAACGGAGGTCCAACAAGCGAACGCGAAGCTAATCCAGTGAATTAAATCTGACAGTGTGTCAATTCTTGACTCTTCCCTTCCGACGTCCGTTTCCCGCGGCTTCCGCAACTTAAAAGGTAGTGCCTCCATACGAGACTCATCATAGGGACTTATATGCAAAAATGCAGTGCTTACAGTCGCCCCCACTTTGATGGGACTTGTACAGTGTGTGACAATAGCAATCCTATCAAAGTTATGCAATGCATTTTTACTTACCTGGCTCGCCAGCTGCCACCTGACTTGTCTGCTGCCTCGAGCTGAGTTGATGTCGCAGTGGACCTCGATCCTGTGACGCATCCCAATAACTGCAACCGACAACGGGGGCCTCGACCCTGGGACGCATCCCAATACCGCTGACAATATATGGGCCTCGACACTGGGACGCATCCCAAAAATGATGATGCAGTGGACCTCGATCCTGGGACACATCCCAATAGCTGCAACCGACAACGGGGGCCTCGACCCTAAGACGCATCCCAATACCACTGATAAAATGTGGACCTCGACCCTGGGATGCATCCCGAAAATGATGATGCAGTGGACCTCGATCCTGAGACGCATCCCAATAGCTGCAACCGACAACGGGGGCCTCGACCCTGGGATGCATCCCAATACCGCTGACAAAATATGGGCCTCGACCCTAGGACACATCCCGAAAATGATGATGCAGTGGACCTCGATCCTAGGACGCATCCCAATAGCTGCAACCGACAACGGGGGCCTCGACCCTGGGACACATCCCAATACCGCTGACAAAAATGGGCCTCGACCCTAGGACGCATCCCGAAACTAATGATGCAGTGGATCTCGATCCTGGGACGCATCCCAATAGCTGCACCCGACAAGGGAGGCCTCGACCCTGGGACGCATCCCAATACCGCTGACAAAATATGAGCCTCGACCCTGGGACGCATCCCAAAAATGATGATGCAGGGGGCCAACGACCCTGGGACTCATCCCCGAAACTGATACTGACGTGGGCCTCAACCCTGGGACTTATCCCCAAAACTGCTGATGATGTGGGTCACGACCATGAGACTCATCCCCAAAACTGATGCTGATGTGGGCTTCGCCCTGGAACTCATCCCCCAAATCTGATACTGACGCTGATGTGGGTCTCGACCCTGGGACTCATCCCCAAATCTGATATTGATGTTGTGGGCATTGCCCCCAAGCTGATACTGATGTGGGCCTCGACCCCAACCTGATACTGATAATGTGGGCCTAGCCCCCAGAGTGCCATACCCGGCAAGACTGATTCTGAACTAAAGTGGGCCTCGCCCCCAGAGGGCCATACCCGGCATAACTGCTATTGATGCTGATGTTGATGTGGGCCTCGCCCCCAGAGTGCCATACCTGGCAAGACTGATACTGATAATGTGATGGTTCGTCCCCGAACCGTGCTGTGAGGTGGTACATTCCCGAACCGTTACTGTGATGTGGTACATTCCCGAACCTTGCTCCATTCTCGGAGTGCCATTCCCGGCTTTGTTCATTCCCGAACCTTGTTCCATTCTTGGAGTGCCATTCTCGGCTTGTTCATTCCCGAACCTTGCTCCATTCTCGGAGTGCCATTCCCGGCTTGTTCATTCCCGAACCTTGCCCCATTCTCGAAGTGCCATTCCCGGCTTGTTCATTCTCGAACTGTGCTCCATTCTCTGAGTGTCATTCCCGGCTTGTTCATTCACAAACTGTGCTCCATTCTCGGAGTGCCATTCCCGGCTTGTTCATTCTCGAACTGTGCTCCATTCTCGGAGTGTCATTCCCGGCTTGTTCATTCTCGAACTGTGCTCCATTCTAGGAGTGTCATTCCCGGCTTGTTCATTCTCGAACTGTGCTCCATTTCCCGGCTTGTTCATTCTCGAATTGTGCTCCATTCTCGGAGTGCCATTCCCGGCTTATTTATTCTCGAACTGTGCTCCATTCTCGGAGTGCCATTCCAGACTTTCTGATGATGTGTGGGCCTCAACCCTGGGACTCATCCCCAAAACTGGTATTGATGTGGGCCTCGACCCTGGGACGCATCCCCAAAACTGACACTGATAATGTGTGGGCCTCAACCATGAACTGATAATAATGTGGGCCTCACCCCAAACTGATACTGATGTGGGCTTCGCCCCCAGATTGATACTGATGTGGGCCTCGGCCCTGGGACTTATCCCCAAAACTGATACTGATGTGGGCCTCGACCCTGGGATTCATCCCCAAACTGATGCTGATGTGGGCCTCGACCCTGGGACTCATCCCCAAAACTGAAACTGATGTGGGCTTCGACCTTGGGACTCATCCCTAAACTGATACTGATATGGGCCTCGCCCATAGACTGATACTGATGTGGGCCTCGCCCCTAGACTGATACTGATGTTGATGTGGGCCTCGCCCTGGGACTCATCCCCAAACTGATGATGCTATGTTGCTTTTTCTGGTTGGCTTGCATTTGTCGCTTTCTCATTTTCTTTAAAACTTGTGAACAAAAACAAGACAAATATTGTGTGTATATGACGTGTATGCATGCATGCATGAACGTGTTTCCTATTCCGATGGGTTAGGTCTTCTTTGTGCTCTTCGGTGCCCTTTGTCTACAGACGTCTTCGGTTACCCTCTGGGTCTGCTTACAATTTCTTTCCGTCAATTCTCTTCTAGTGATTGCTCAGTTTTCTTTTGTCTCATAGCTCAAGTTCCCATTACGTCCCTCATTCGCGAAGTGGTAGACTGGTTGCCCCCAGTCTTGATTTAGCTTTCTGCTTTTCGCTATTTGCACTAGGTCAATGTGGACTATGTGGTGTGACGTTCCATATCAACATACTATATTGCATTCTACGAAATAGTCTCAATAGTTACACATAGTATTGCCCTCAAATAATGCTCAGTAATGAAACTAGAGAACCTTCAAAACATTCAACGCAACTCAAATCCAAGTCTTTGAATAAATGATCTAAGCCAGACTCAAAGTGTGTGTGTGCAAATGTTCCTTTGCAGATTCATCCCCAGGTAAGCCAACTCAATGATTTCATCAAAATTTTGGGATCGGTGGGTCAAACCAACCTAGCTGTCTCAATTATGCATGCCGTTGCTTTTCTGTGCTCAATGTGGTATGGTTTTCTTTATCTTTTGTCTTTTTTTTTTTCATTTTGAACTTCTTTTTTTTCTTTTCTTTTTCTTTTTTTTTTTTCTTTTTTTTTTTTCAACACACCTACCCTTTAAGGTAGCATTTCTCCTCATGGTTGTCTTAATACTCGCCCATGGGTAGCTTCATGCTTATCGGTTATAGGTGGTTCAATTCTTTTCTTTAGAGACTTTTCTTTCATTTTCAACCATACCACACATCATAACATAAGCAAATCAAGATAGACATCTAAGCAAACGGTCATTCACCGACCTATAATTTCTTCAACTAGTCACTTTGCTAACTACTCAAGTTTTCACTGCTAAGAACCATAATCAAGTGCTTGCGAGTCTAACATAGATCAATCACTCAAAGTATCAGATAAAAGCACATCAAGAGTTTATCGTTTCTAAGGTTTCACCCTAAAGCAATAAATTTCATCATTGGACTTATGTCTAACTATAGGAAACCCGGACATAAATTCCGGAGCCGAATCCGAATGGACAGTAGTGCGGTTTGCACTCGAGATACAATGCCACGTACTACTTAAGAGACACACGTATTTCGTTTCATCCAAACCTGTATGCGAGCATGATTTAGTCTAGTATGTTATTTATTTTTTAAGCATGATTTAGTCTAGTATGTTATTTATTTTTTTTAAGCATGATTTAGTTGTTTATTTTTTAAGCATGAGTAGTTATTTGTCTTGCGTTTGGAATTTGCATTAGGTTTATGTTGTTGTTTGCTTTTCGCATTATATAATTGAAATATGTTTATGAGATTGCTGTGTGTTGTCGTGTATTATGATGACTTACTTTCCAAGCATGCAAACTTAGACATAGGATTTATCTTTATGAACATGAACTAGATATAGGTTGTTCTTGAGCATGTTGCGTAGATTCGGTTAAGATATTGCACAAATCACATCATTACAAGTGGCATAAGTAAGGGACCATTCCGAACCCAACGGTTTGAGGTCTTCCCTTGCGAGGGGTGAGTGCGGCCTTAAATCTTTGTCCCGGTTCACACCGAGTGGCGACTCCATGTTATTTCTCCTGTTTAGTTCCCTCGTGGGCTATTCCGTACTCCAAACTAGGTCGCGAGCCTAGAACAGCGTCGCCGATTTCTGTGTCCTACAACAGTATTAATCCACTAAGGTTTAATCATTAAATATCCCTAGTCATAGTATTATCGAGACTGGACATCGATAATACGAAATAAGATAGTATTACACTTGTGCGTGTTATGGAAGCGTAACGACATAGTTCTCATATATTTTGGTATTGGATACTCATGCAAGTGTAATAGGAGGTTCTGTTTACCGATGGTACGGAAACAGCTTCGCTCTGGATAGACCCATCGAAATCTCATTGGTAGTATGACTATGTGTCTATGGGAATCCGAATAAGGGTAGGTGTATTTGGTCTTAACCTGAGACTTGCATCGCTAATACTTGCGACAATCAATATACTTTGGTTTTGGCCGTCCGGGGCTTTCACGGGTTCTGAGTACGCCTCTTCTGGGTATACTAAGAATTGTAGTGTATTTGGTGTGATGTCAAGACGAAAGTATCACTTCAGTCATTTGGAGATGATGATCACGCAGGGATACAAAACTGGTACTCTAAGTGCTATAGCCATCGGGGAAGTATGACTAGGTAATGACTTTCCGATCATAAAGAGACTAGTTGCAAGTGATCCGATATATGCTTCGTACGGGGCAAACATAATTCCAGCCTCAGGCCTAGCATGTGACATCCGATACTGGATCGTAATACGCAATACTACGTATACTACGCCTGACAAAGATCATGTATTCCGTAGCAGAATATACCTGGAGAATTGGGTAGACACGGTGCTTTGCTAGAAGCCAACCATGTCTTGTAAATCAGTAAGTACGTGGTACCGAGTACGCACGTGTTCGGATAGTCCGATGACCGTATTTACTGCCAACATATCCATAGATCTCTTGGGTCGCATCCCAAAGATTCACCGATGATATTTGACTCGAACAATATTTATCTGGGATTAATTAAGGGAGAAAATATTAATCTGGGATTAATTTAGAGAGAGAAAATTAATCTGGGATTAATTACGGCAAGAATTAATCTAGGATTAATTATCAGAGAAAGAATTAATCTGGGATTAATTGCGTCGAGAATTTATCTGGGATTAAATTCGTCGAGAGGAGAGAACGCGATTAATTTGGAATTAATCGGTAAAATAAATTTAATAGTTAAATTAGATTTTACTATTTAATCTATTTAATTAGGCTAAATAATATATTAGATATATTAATTGAAATTGGATTTCAACGAAATTAAAATTGGATTTTAATTCGTGCGAACGAATTAATTTGGAATTAATTTGTAAGCGACTTTAATAATAATTTTGCAATGCATAATTATTTAATTAAATTAGATTTAATTACGTCACGACGGAAAATTCATTTAATCGGATTAAACGAACCCGAGCCCAAAGTGTGTTGTGTTAGTCAACCAAATTTTGAATTAAATTGGTGGGACCCATGACTTACATCAATTGTCAACAATTGATATAAGTGGTTAGCAATAAATTAAATTAGATTTGATACACTTCATACCTACTTAGTAATAAAGAATTAATAAATTTTGAAAAATCTTTATTAATTCTCTCTCTCCTGGCCGAGCAAAAAAAGTGTATGCCCACTGTGATTAATGGCCGAATTGGCCTCAAATTTTATTGGATAGCCATTTTGTCTTCTCTGACAATTTATTAAAGGAAAAACCCACCTTAAGGCCCCTGTACTCTTAATATTTTTTACATTGCGCCCCTGTACTAAATTTTCTACACATTGCACCCATGTACACTCATATTTTTTACATTGCACCCCTGTACTAAATTTTCTACACATTGCACCCCTGCACTCTCAAAAATTGACATTCCACCCTTATTTTAACGGCAAGTTAACAGAGTTGAGAAATATTCTGACATCACTCACCCTTATTTGTGTCATATCTGCCTGGTTTAGGAAGAAGCACCTATGCTAAAATAGAAGAGCTAAAATAATGGGTGTTTGCTATAAATGTGCACGCATGACATGTATACTCGTTGTCGTTCTTTAGGAATGATGTCTGATAACCGTGAAGCATCTTTGTTTGTTTTTTGTTGTTCATTAATAACACTCCAAGATCGTAGTTTTGATATAATTTTTGCAATAAATTAGTTGGATTTTTGAATGTATCAGAAGGAGCATAATATTTATGCGCCCTAACATATAGTTATGCGCCCTAGCATAACTTCAAAGTAAAAAAATTTGCTAGGTCCAATCCGAAATAAGGGTGGGTGATGTCAGAATATTTCTCAACTCTGTTAACTTGCCGTTAAAATAAGGGTGGAATGTCAATTTTTTGAGAGTGCAGGGGTGTAATGTGTAGAAAATTTAGTACGGGGTGCAATGTAAAAAGCATTGAGAGTATAGGGGTGCGATGTGTAGAAAATTTAGTACAGGGGTATAATGTAAAAAAACATTGAAAGTACAGGGGCCTTAAGGTGTGTTTTTCCTTTATTAAATGAAAGCAACACTTTTGCTTTATTTTTGGTTTTAGAAATCAAAAAGGCTAATTGGCCTATGTATGAAATCAATTCATTTTTTTTCTCTGATTGGTCAAAATTTTGCTCTCTCTCTTTGAAATGGCCGAATGATAAAGAGCAAATAGCTCTCCGGTTCTATTTTATTTTTTGGCCGAAAAGATCAAAGGCAATTTGCCCTCTGTTTCTTTAAGTCTTTTGAAGACTTGGTCGAGAGGCACTTCCTCTAGCCAATGGCCGATTATTTTCCTCTCTTTCTAGGGCAAATTTGCTTCTCATTGGGAGATCAAATTTGTTCATTGGTTCTTGCTAGCACATATGGGAGTCAAATGATGGTGCTAGGGATACTCACCCATGAGCTTGGAAGCTTCAACATCCATAAAAGTTTTGAAATCAAGCCGATCAATGTAAATCATCCGCAACTTATTTTGATTTTATTCACACACGAATCACGCTTAGAGATCCCGTGGCATGTCTAGGACACTTACAGTAGTCAAGTCGGTCTTGAGTCGTTGTATGATTCTGGGATACGTAATTGGGCTCCCACAGTCTTAGTTTTATTTATTTGTATCATATGTATAATTTTAAATCGTGTTGAGCACGTAGTTGTTTGTAATTATTTGTCTAATGTCAAGTCGGAGGCCTATTTATATATGAGTTGAGATTTGTCAGGCAGGAGGCCTATTTGCATGAGTTGAGATTATTGCTTTTGAATTTAATATCGAGACACCTCGAGGTGCTGGACTTTGATCCAGATTTCATGATATTTAGCAGGGTCATGCCAAAATTTAGTAGCATCAGAGGCTTATGGAGATGGGTTTTCCTGTCTCCTGCCGGTAGAATTTTGGCTTTAAGTGGGATATTACATTAATTTACATCATGAATTAATTATGCCAAAATATATAAAAACCAACCATAAAGGTGGTGATAACATTTAAAAAAATAAAACCAGTCATATAGGCGGTAATAAAGTTTGTCAATAATTAATTCAGATTTAAATTACTTATTCAGATTACAATTTATATATTATAATATAAATAATATTAATCTTTATTTTCATATTAAGAGCTTCACTCTTTACCCCAGCAGGATGAAATTATCTACTAATGATTTGAAGAAAAATATGCATAATTTTATTACCGAAAGAAAAAGAAATTACAAGAAAGCTTAAAAAATAAAACACACAAGATACTCTCTCCCAAATTCTACAAGAGAAATTTGGAATAAAGCATGAGAAAAATGAGAGGTGATCACCTCTATTTATAGCAGAAGTGCTCATCTCTCAATTATTAATTACAATTTTCCAAATCAAATACAAACAACAAACTTTTACTAATTTATTTTTTTCTTTTTCCTTTTTTGACTTTTTTATTATTATTTTTTTTTGTTGATAATTTTGCAAACATGATCACAATACATCTAAAGTGGATTATGATATTTCAACTTTTATTTTTTTATTTTCTATTTTTTTATTTTGTATTTTTTACTTTATTTTCTAATAATTAAAATTACATGCAATACACATTGAAGTCTTCACCAATTTCGATCGTGAAAACCTCAAAACTAGAAATTCTTGTAAACAACAAAGTTGTAGATATTTGAGCATTATTTCATCTGAAACTGGAATCGCCTCAATCCGATATCGGAGTAAAAATTTATGGCCAAATTACGAAAATTGCACAAGTTGGAATTTCCGAAATTGCACATTGTTAGTGTTAGTCTCTAATGTTGGACAGTTAAGACCAATAGCGTCACTATTTGTACAGATCATGGTGTTCTTGTACAAATTAACTATGTGACAGAGGAGATTGCTCTCTTATCATTTGTGATTAGATCACTAAGTTATATAAATGATAGGAGGCCCTTATGATCAGTTCCTGGATTGAGATGATATGAGACAGTATCAATCCACGAAGGTTTAATCATTAAATATCCCTAGTCAGAGTATTATCGAGATTGGACATCGATAATGCGGAAAAGACTTGTATTACACTTGTGCGCGTTGTGAGGTCATAACGGCATAGTTCTTATACATTTGGGTATAAGATACTCATGCAAGTGTAATAGGAGGTTGTGTTTTACCGATGGTACGGAAAACAGCTTCGCTATGGATAGACCCCTCGGAATTCCATTGGTAGTATGACTATGTGTAATCAGGGTAGGTGTATTTGGTCTTAACCTGAGACTTGCACCGCTAATACTTGCGACAATCAATATTCTTTGGTTTTAGGTCGTCCAGGGCTTTAACAGGTTCTGTGTACGCCTCTGCTGGGTATATTGAGAATCGTAGTGTGTTGGGTGTGATGTCGAGATGGAAGTATCACTCCAGTCATAGTGGAGATGATGATCACGTAGGATACGGAACTCGTTCTCTTATATGCTGCAGCTATCGGGATATTATGACTAGGTCATGTTTATCCGATTATAGAGACTAGTTACCAGAGATCCGATATGTGCTTCGTACGGGGCATACACATTTCCAGCCCTAGGCCTTGCACGTGACATCCGATGCTGGATCGAAATACGCAATACTACGTATACTACGCCTGATATAGATCACATATTCCTGTAAGGATATTTCTGGAGAATTGGGTAGGCATGGCTCTTTGCTAGAAGCCAACCTTATCTTGTAAATCGGTACAAATGTAGTACTAGGTACTTACGTGTTCAGATAGTCCGACGACCGGATTTACTGCCAACATATCCGGGGATCTCATAGGTCGCTTCCCGAAGATTCACCGATGACGTATGACTCGCACTTTAATTAATCTGAGATTAATTAGATGTGAGAGAAAATTAATCTCGGATTAATTGCGGAGATATTTTATCTGGGATAAAATATCATTTAAAGAGATAGAACGATTAATTTGAAATTAATTGATAAAAATAATATATTCGATATATTATACGAAATTGGATTTCGACGCGGAATTGAAATTATATTTTAATTCGGGCGAACGAGTTAATTTAGAATTAATTCGTTAGCGACATGAATAGTGATTTTGCTAGGCATAATTATTTAATTACGTCGCAACGGAAAATTCGTTAATTTGGAATTAGCGAACCCAAGCCCGGGAGTGTTTGCGAGCGCACTCGCATTTCGAATTCAAGTGCGGCCCGCAAGTCACTTCAAGCGTCAAAATCATTAGTCACTTTGAGTGATGTGACAATTTGTCACTTGATTGATTGATGGAGGTGGTTGGCATTAAAGCCTTGACTTTTTGGAAAAAGCAAAATTGGTAAATGAATTTGAAAATTCATAAAGTGTATTAGATACACATTTTGCCACCAACCAACACAACTCACTCTCTCTTTCTTCCTCTCCCTCTCACGCCCAAAGGGCTGTTTATTCTCTTCTGTTTTCTGGTTTCTGCCGTGAATGGAATGAGAAGCAAGATGGTGTTTTGTGGCAAAATCACCAAGAGCTAGCACTCAAAAAAGAACATACAAATGTGATAGGGAACCGCACATTTGAGCATGGAATTTCATCACAAAGCTTGAAGCTTCAAGGATCATCCATGGCCGAATTTGAGGAACTTCAAAACAGCCCACTACCGAGCATCTTGGAGGAGGCAGAAAAGTTTTTGTTGTCCCTCACGTCGCTCAACCGCTCAATGTAAGTGTTCCGCAACTTCGTTGATGTATTCGCATTTTGTTTCTTTGCTTTAATCGATCCTCGGGACCTAATAGAAACCCAACAATGGTATCAGAGTGAGTTAAAACATGAAACTTGAAGTTAGGGTTAATATTGGGTAAAATGAATTTGAGCATGATTTGATGAAATTGTTTGATTGAGTGTGCTTAAATGATGTTTAATTGAAGTTTGATTGGATCAATTTCATGAAAATATGATTGGATCAATTTTGCCTAAAAAGATTGGCTTGGCCGAATCTACTACTTGACCTAATGTCTTGGGATTTTTGTTTCGTTGATCATTGGATGACTTGAAACGATTGGGAATGTTGATTTAATGTTGATTGTGGATTTAATTGGATTGAAACCAAATCGGACATAAATTACCCCCATGAATGCCGAGACTAGTATGCATGAAAATGGGTTTGATTTTTGATCAATTGTGTTGGACACTAATTATTGATAATAAGCATGATTAATTAGGCTAATTGGTGTTTTGAAAATATTGATTTAGGTAATTAATTATTGCAATACACTTTGGTTAATTAGATTATAAATTTGGAATTTTGATAATTTAATTATTGGGCTTAAATGGATTTGGGCTTGAAATGTTGTAATTGGGCTAATTGGGCTTGGTTGTACCAAGATGGGTTTAGGCGAATTGGTTGGATCCAATTGGGCCCAAAACCACATCTATAAAGTCCAATTATGACTAATGGACCTTTAACTTTAATTGGGCCTAATGGGCCTAAATTGGTTTCTTGGCAAATAATGGTGATTCCTTTACATGGGCTTTAGTCTTTGGGTTTGACCCAAGTTGACCAAAAGTCCATGCCTTATGAAATTAATTAAAAGCCCATTGGACTTTAATTAAATTAACATTTGATGTTAATCGGGCTTTGAGACCCGTAGCGATTAGATTTAGAATCTAAGTCGTAAAGGTTCGTTAATAAAGTGTAATATTTAATTTGGAATTAAATACATGGATTAGTATTAAATACAATTTAAATTGGATTTAATGTTGTAGTTTAATTTAATTCAAGAATTCGTACTTTGAGTACTTATTCGCAAAATGAGTTGGACTCGCTCAAAATCAAATCGTTGTTTGAACATTGGATGGTCATTAATTATCAGATTAATTAATTGGATTAGATTGATTGATAACATGCTTGTGTGAATACATGGTTGCGATGCATGAATAATGTATATCAGATGGATATTAGATGGGTAGGGCAATTTTGGAAATTGTTGTAATAAATTTAGAATTTATTAATTGGACCTGCGCGTCCAGCCTATTACCTCTTTGACTCTATGTATTTCTATTCTCACCTATTCCCCTCAATATAAATGAGGTTTCTTTAGAAGTGTTATGTAACCGGTAGAAGTAATACATGTGCTAGCGGGACAGAGGAAATGGAGAGATTTGTTCTAGGAATAATGTGTTGAGTATCCATCCGCATATCATTATTATTTTATTATATGGCCTTATTATGTGTTTAGAATGCATGTTTAAGGGTGTATGATGATGAGACCTTAACAAAGATAATAAATTGGTTGCCAATTTGCACGCGAAAAATCCTCACAAAATATTAAGCGTTTTTCCATCCATTGATTGATTCTTACTCAAGATCCAAGACTGGCATTGGTTTGTTGGCCAAAGTCAAGACCTTTGTCCGTCGCGGATGTGTTTGAATCATGAAGGCTTTGTTCCATATTGGTGTCTTGTCCAAGTTGTGATTTGTTGGCCAAAGTCAATATCACTTCTTGTCCATCGACATTGATTACGAAGCTTTGCAAGGTCAATGGGTTCCGCTTAACTGGGATCACTAAGTTTGTTGTGCCAAAGCCAAGGCTCAGTTGATTTAGAGGAAAAAGGTTAGGCAATATATTGGATATATTGGCATATATAGGATATATGTTTCGGACTTGGATGTTCACTACTGGATCTAGGAATTGGATGGGATCCAATTGATCTTAGAGATCTACCTAGTTAATTATCATACAATTTGTTGGCCAAAGTCAAGATTGTGTGTTATTTAACGGGATCCTAGCCCACTAAGAAATAAGGTTTCCCGAGTACTCCACAGAGGGTTAGAGGCTCTCCGAAAATTAGTGGGAGCCAAGTATTAAATTTGCAATATTCGTTTAGTTACTTGCTATACACGCTCATTTCAAATATTTCGTCAAATAAATTAATATATTAGTTGGACTAATATTTAATGTTGTTTTAAATTAAACAGTTGGACTGTATTCAAACTATTTCATTTATAGTTGATTATATAATTGGATTATAGTAATCAATATATTTGAATTAACTATTTCAATTAATAGTTGATTTTATAATTGGATTATAGTAATCAATATAATTGAATTTAACCAATTAAATTATAGTTGATTATATAGTTAGACTATAGTAATCACTATAATAAATAGTACCTAAAATCGTTGATTAAATTGTTGGACTATTAGAATCAAGATAACTGAAAGATTAACGTTTGGAACATAATCCTGGGTGAAAATTTATTTAAACGACTTTAATTTTCAAATTGGGAATAACATATCAGGATAGTCCTGAAAACTAAGAAGTTACTTTATTTGATAAAATAACATCTTAGGCCTAAGCCTGGAGTTAAGCAAATAGTAGAACATGATATTTGGAATATTCATGTGATGATAACTTTAGTGCTTAATCCATTATGCTTGCCAAATAGACTCCTTAATTTCTTAATCATAACTAAGGATTAGATCCTTATAGTATGATATTGAATATGAAGGATCTTCATAGATCTATCCTTAGATCTTAGAAGTACTAAATTGCAATAGAAAACTCTTGGAGAGTTAATGGCTATACTCAAGTAGACAAAGCCAAAGTTTGCAATAGGGCAAAGAAGCGCAAAGCGCATCTTATTTTGACATTCTAGAAGGCCAAGGCTTGGCCGAAGGCTTCTAGGGTGTGGAAAAGAGCAAAGACAAAATCATTATAATCTTCTGGGAAGATAAAGGACATATCCCACGATGTCTACCTAAACTGTGGAAAACGGGGTCACTGAATCGTGACTGTCGTATGGACAAGGTAGACATGAAGGAATTGAAGACGAGGCAAGGCACCGACTTCAAATATGTTTGTCATAAATATGTTCACTACTAGTATTAAAATTGGATTTTAGATACTAAATGTGGTACATATATATGTATAGATGTGCAGAATCTGCTAATTAGCAGGATACTGACTTCAGATGAGATTGATCAGTGAATTGGAAACGGGACGACAGTCACTGCTTTAACCGTAGAAACCTAAGTTTAGGAACTACCCTTCGGGTATGTACTTAAATTAGGAAACTGTTACAATGTAACTAGTTTGACTAGAAACATTATCTCTATATCAGGGTTTAACCCGTTGCGGGTATACCTTTATATTCTAGAACACTAAAGTGTTTTAATTTATAAAGATGATATTGAGATAAACACATTAGATGTGAATAACAGTATTATATTTTGAATATAAATAAATCTCAAACGTATGACATGACAAACAAATAGTTCAAACTGATTTGATCAATTGAGACTTATATGTGGCATTGTTGTCTGGGACACAATTAACAAGACTCGTATATCCACACTTTTGAAGAGTGGATACTAGGACGGATTTGATTCTATTCAAATGAAGTCTACGAATCTAGTTTATTGGGCAGAGTGCCTAAAACACCTTTACTTGGTAAAAGTGCAAGTGCCACCGATCTGTTAGCCCTCGTTCATAGTGACGTAAGTGGGCCCATATCTAGCTAGGCTAGAGGTATATATGAATGTTTCGTGACCTTTATGAATGTGGCATCGCGTTATGGTTATGTGTTTCTTTTAAAACACTAATCGGAAACTTTTGATAAAATCAAAGAGTTTCGACACGAAGTAGACAAATAGATCGGCTAAAGTATAAAACCATCGCAGTTAGACCATGATGAAAATACTTAAGCAATAAGTTCTCAAATACTTGAAAGAGTATAGTATTCTTTCGATGAGGATTCCTCCTGGAACACGTCAGTTTGACGGTGTGTCCGAACAGAGAAACCGAATTCTGTTGGACATGATAAGGTTAATCATGAGTCGCTCTAAGCTACCATTTCCTTCAACGGATAAGCATAAACAGTGCAAAACTTATTTTGAATATGGTTCCATACAAATCTGTTTGACAGACTTCATATTAGATATGAACAGGAAAGAAACCGGGTTTCTAATTCCTGAACATTTGGGAATGTTAGGCATATGTTTGGATGATACCAAACTAAAACCCAAATTGGATAAGTGCCTAATTGTAGGTTATCCTAGGGAAACCTAAGTATAGTACTTATACAATTCACAATAGAACAATTTAATTGTTGCTCGTCATGCGATTTTCCTAAGAGGAATACCTATATGCAGTGGTAAGTGGGAGGAAAGTAAAACTCGATGAAAATCGGAGTAATACTGTTCCAGGCACCTAGTCCTCAATGGAACAAAAATAGTTCATCAAGGATGAAACTATACTAGTAATCTTCGAATACACAAGAACCACGTAAGTCAGAGAGAGTCAGAAAGCAACATGGGGTATTGGTTTCTGATCTCGCCTCATAAAGATGTCAATCTTATTGAGGAATACGAACTGACTACGTATAAGGAAGTGATACATGGTATCGACTCCCTATTATGGCAAAGTGCCATGAAGTCCGTAATGGATTCAATGTATACCAACCAAGTTTAGATATTAGTTGTTGTACTGCAAGGCATTGTGCCTATTGGTACTATATGAGTCTTCTAGGGAGACATACATGGAATGCAACATACCAACGTACTAAGCTAGGCTTGTAGCGAAAAGGTATCGTAATCAATATTGTGTCGATTACGACGAAACCTTTTACCAGTTCCCACGGTAAATCCATTTGGATAATGTTTGCTGACGCTGCATGTTTCATTTATGAAATATGGCAGCTGAACGGGAAAATCGCTTTCCTTAAACGAAAACCTTTTGGAGGATGTTTACAACATTCTGACGGTTTTGTCGTACCAAAACTAGCAAACAAGGTTTGCAGGTTATTCGAACCATGTATGGATTGAAGCAAGCATTGAATTATTAGAATTATCGTTTTGATGTACCCATAATGGTGTATGATTTAATTCGAAACAAAAATGATTCTTGTGTATATATGAAGGTTAGTGGGAGTTCACTGACTGGGAAAGTCCTATATAATGATGACATGTCATTTCTTGGAAATGACATTCCCATAATATAATCGGTGAAAGCTTGGCTTTCATGAAAATTCTCCGTAGAATTCTTGGGAGAAACAACCTTTATTCTAGGAATAAAGATCTACTGGGATATATCTAAAAGTTGTTGACACTCTCCGAGAACTCATACATTGAAATAAATGTACTTGACCTGGTGTCTCATACGCTTTGAGCATATGGAGTCACGATCAGGCCAATCCAAGTGATAGTCATTGGATTGATGTTAAGAACATCCTTGAGTATCTTAGAGGAACTAAGGATGCTGTCTTATACTATGGAGAATAAGAACTTGAAGTGACTGGGATCAATACTGCAATTTTCCTAACCGATATAAACGACTATAAGTCGTAACAACGGTACTATACAGTTTGAATAATGGAACAGTGAGCTGGAAATCTTCCAAACAAGATACTGTTGCCGAATAAACAACAAATACGGGTTATTGTTGTGGCTGAGGGAGCAATATAAGCTATTTGGGTCGATAATAAATCATAATCAGATTAGGAATAGTTCTGTTAGTAGCTGAGCTAGGTTTCAGAACAGGCTAAAGAATTAATGGTCTCATCAACGATCCAGATAAATACTTTGACTATTCATCTGATTCGTTTGGATCATACATCGTGGCGATGTGATGATCATATAAATCGCATCAGATGATAATCATGCAAATCCGCTGACGAAAGTCTTTTCTCAATAGTTTGAGCCAACCGTACATAGTTCGGGTGTAAGACACTCGAGTGACTGGCTATAGGCCAAGTGGGAGATTGTTGGAATGTTATGACCCATAGCATCACTATTTGTACAGATCATGGTGTTGTTGTACAAATTAACTATGTGACAGAGGAGATTGCTCACTTATCATTTGTGATTAGATCACAAAGATATATAAATGATAAGAGGTCATTATGATTAGTTCCTGGATTAAGATGATATGAGACAGTATCAATCCACGAAGGTTTAATCATTAAATATCCCTAGTCAGAGTATTATCGAGATTGGACATCGATAATGCGGAAAAGACTTGTATTACACTTGTGCGCGTTGTGAGGTCATAACGGCATAGTTCTTATACATTTGGGTATAAGATACTCATGCAAGTGTAATAGGAGATTGTGTTTTACCGATGGTACGGAAAACAGCTTCGCTATGGAGAGACCCCTCGGAATTCCATTGGTAGTATAACTATGTGTAATCAGGGTAGGTGTATTTGGTCTTAACCTGAGACTTGCACCGCTAATACTTGCGACAATCAATATGCTTTGGTTTTAGGTCGTCCAGGGCTTTAACATGTTCTGTGTACGCCTCTGCTGGGTATATGAGAATCGTAGTGTGTGGGTGTGATGTCGAGATGGAAGTATCACTCCAGTCATAGTGGAGATGATGATCACGTAGGATACAGAACTCGTTCTCTTATATCTGCAGCTATCGGGATATTATGACTAGGTCATGTATATCCGATTATAAAGACTAGTTACCAGAGATCCGATATGTGCTTCGTACGGGGCAGACACATTTCCAGCCCCAAGCCTTGCACGTGACATCCGATGCTGGATCGAAATACGCAATAATACGTATACTACGCCTGATATAGATCACATATTCCTGTAAGGATATTTATGGAGAATTGGGTAGGCATTGCGCATTGCTAGAAGCCAACCTTGTCTTGTAAATCGGTACAACATAGTACTAGGTACTTACGTGTTCGGATAGTCCGACGACCAGATTTACTGCCAACATAGTCGGGATCTCATGGGTCGCTTCCCGAAGATTCACCGATGACGTATGACTCGCACTTTAATTAATCTGGGATTAATTAGATGTGAGAGACAAAATAATCTGGGATTAATTGCAGAGATATTTTATCTGGAATAAAATATCATTTAAAGAGAGAGAACGATTAATTTGGAATTAATCGATAAAAATAATATATTCGATATATTATGCGAAATTGGATTTCGACGCGGAATTGAAATTAGATTTAATTCGGCGAACGAGTTAATTAAGAATTAATTCGTTAGCGACGTGAATAGTGATTTTGCTAGGTATAATTATTTAATTACGTCGCAACGGAAAATTTGTTAATTTGGAATTAGCGAACCCGAGCCCGGGAGTGTTTGCGAGCGCACTCGCATTTCAAATACTAAGCAATAAGTTTCTCGATTACTTGAAAGAGTATAGTATTCTTTCAATATAGACTCCTCCCGAAAACACTCAATTGAGCGGTGTGTCCGAACATAGAAAGCGAACCTTTTTGGACATAGTAAGGTTATTATGAGTCGCTCTGAGCTACCATTTCCTTCTAGGGATACGCATTTACCAGTGCAATACTTATTTGAATAAGGTTCCATGAAAATCTGTTTGACAGATTTCATAGTAGATATGAACAGGAAAGAAACCGGGTTTTCTCATTCCTTAAGATTTGGGTATGCTAGGCATATGTTTGGATGATACCAAACTAGAACCCAAATCGGATAAGTGCCTAATTTGTAGGTTATCCTAGGATAACCAAAGTATAGTACTTATACAACTCACAAAAGAACAATGTAATTGTTGCTCGCCATGTGATTTTCGTAAAAGGAATACCTATATGCAGTGGTAAGTGGGAGGAAAGTAAAACTCGATGAAAATCAGAGTAATACTATTCTAGACACCAATTCCTTAATGGAACACAGCAGTTCATCAGGGATGAATTTGTACCATAATCTTCAAATACAAAAAACCGCGTAAGTCGAAGAGAGTCAGAAAAAACCTGAGTGGTATGGGTTTCTGATCTCACCTCATGAAGATGTCAATCTTATTGAGGAAGACGAACTGACTACGTATGAGGAAGTGATACAAGGTATCGAGTCCCTATTATGGCAAAGTGCCATGATGTCCGAAATGGATTCCATGTATACCAACCATGTTTGGACACTGGTTGATGTACCAGAAGGCATTGTGCTTATTGGTACTAATGTTCTTCAAGGAAGACATACATGGATGGAAACATACTAATGTACAAAGCTAGGCTTATAGCGAAAGGTATCGTTATCAACATAGTGTCGATTACGATGAAACCTTTTACACGTTGCCATGATTAGATCCATTGGGTAATGTTTGCTAATGCTGCATGTTTCATTTATGAAATATGGCAGCTGAACATCAAAATCGCTTCCTTAACGGAAACCTTTTGGAGGATGTTTACAACATCCTGATGGTTTTGTTGTACCAAAACTAGCAAACAAGGTTTGCAAGTTATTCGATCCATTTATGGATTGAAGCAAGCATTGCGTTCTTGGAACTATATCATTTTGATGTAATCATAATGGTATATGATTTAATTCAAAACGAAAATGATTCTTGTGTATATAAGGAGGTTAGTGGGAGCGCACTGACAGTGATTGTCCTACATAATGATGATATATCATTTCTTGGAAATGACATTCCCATAATACAATCGGTGAAAGCTTGGATTTCATGAAAAATTCTCCATAGAATTCTTGGGAGAGACAACCTTTATTCTAGGAATAAGGATCTATTGGGATAGATCTAAAAGTTGTTGGCACTCTCCGAGGACTTGTACATTGAAATAAATGTACGCGACCTGGTGTCTCATATGCTTTGAGCATATGGAGTCACAATCAGGCCAATCCAAGTGATAGTCACTGAATTGATGTTAAGAACATCCTTACGTATCTTAGATTATCTAAGGATGCTTTCTTAAGCTATGAAGGAGGAGAACTTGATGTGATTGGGTTCACTGCTGCAAGTTTCCAAACCAACATAAACGACTATAAGTCGTAAGAAGAGTACTATATAGTTTGAATAATGAAACAATGAGCTGGAAAGCTTCCAAGCAAGATACTGTTACTGAATAAACAACAAAAGCGGAATATTGCTGCAGCTGAGGCAGCAATAGAAGCCATTTGGATCTATAATAATCCTAATTGGATTAGGTGTAGTTTTGTTAGCAGCTGAGCTAGGCTACAGCACAGGCTAAAGAATTAATGGTCTCATCAACGATCCAAATATATACTTCAACTATTCATCTGATTCGTTCGGATCATACATCGTGGCGATGTGATGATCGAATAAATCGCATCATATGATAACTTTGCAAATCCGCTGACGAAAGCAGTTTCTCAACAGAAGTTTGAGCGAACCGGACATAGTTCAAATGTAGGACACTTGAGTGATTGGCTATAGGCCAAGTGGGAGATTGTTGGACAATTATGACCCATAGCATCACTATTTGTACAGAACATAGTGTTGTTGTACAAATTAACTATGTGACAAAGGAAATTGATCTTTTATCATTTGTAATTAGATTACCGGGATATATAAATGATAAAAGTCCATATGATTAGTTTCGGATTGATAAGATATGAGACAGTATCATTCCATGAAGGTTTAATCATTAAAACATCCTTAGTCGAAGTATTATCGAGATTGGACATCGATAATGTGAAATAGACTAGTATTGCACTTGTGCGTGTTATGGGAGCATAACGGCATATTTCTCATGTATTTGGGTATTGGATACTCATGCAAGGGTAATAGGAGGTTGTGTTTACCGATAGTACGGAAACGGCTTCGCTTTGGATAGACCCATCGGAATTCCATTGGTAGTATGACTATGTGTCTATGGAAGTCCAAATCAGGGTATGTGTATTTGGTCATAACCTGAGACTTGCACCGCTAATACTTGCGATAATCACTGTACTTTGCGACAATCACTGTACTTTCATTTTGGTCGTCTGGTTTTGGTTTTGGTATATTGAGAATCGTAGTGTATTTGGTGTGATGTCAAGATGGAAGTATCACTTCAGTCATAGTGAAGATGATGATCACGTAGGATACGAAACTGGTGCTCTTATATGCTGCAGCTATCGCGATAATATGATTAGGTCATGGTTATCCGATTATAGAGACTAGTTACCAGAGATCCGATATGTGCTTCTTACGGGGCAGACACAATTTCAGCCCCAACCCTAGCACGTGACATCCGATAATGGATCGCAATACGCAATACTACGTATACTACACCTGATATAGATTACATATTCCTTTAAGAATATTTCTGGAGAATTGGGTAGGCACGGTGCTTTGCTAGAAGCCAACCATGTCTTGTAAATCGGTAAAAACGTAGTACTGGGTACGTACGTGTTCGAATAGTCCGACGACCAGATTTACTGCCAACATATCCGGGGATCTCATGGGTCGCTTCCCGAAGATTCACCGATGACGTATGACTCGCACATTATTAATCTGGGATTAATTATTAGAGAGAGAAAATTAATCTAGGATTAATTGTGGAGATATTTTATCTGGGATAAAATACAACTTAAAGAGAGAGAACGATTAATTTGGAATTAATCGATAAAAAAATATATTCGATATATTATACGAAATTAGATTTCGACGCGGAATTAAAATTGGATTTTAATTCGGGCAAACGAGTTAATTTAGAATTAATTCGCTAGCGACGTGAATAGTAATTTTGCTAGGCATAATTATTTTATTAAATTTGATTTAATTACGTCGCAACGGATAATTCGTTAATTCGGAATTAGCGAACCCGAGCCCAAGAGTGTTTGCGGGCCCACTCGCATTTTGAATCAAGTGGGGCCCACAAGTCACATCACGCGTCACATCACTAGTCAACTTTATCACTTTAATATGATGGAAGTTGTTGGTTGATGGTTGAGTGTGGAACACACTAAAGTGATGGCTTGAAAGACATTTACCATTTTTTATTATTTTGGTATTTGACTTTCATTTTGTATATTAGATTACACAACACATACAACACTCATCTTTCTCCCTCATTCGGCCTTGGTGCCAAAATTCTCTCTAATTTTTTTTCTCATGGCCGAGAGATAGAAGAAGCAAAAGGGGAAGATTTGTGGTAAATTTTTCCAAGATGCTAGCACATCCAAGGGTCACACAAAGGTGATAGGGAAACCTATTCATGAGCATGGAATCACAATTCAAAGCTTGGAGCTTGAAGGAGCACAAATGGAGGGGTTGACCGAAACTTCAAGGAGCACAAAATGGCTTGGCCGAGAGCTTCCATGGAGGAGGAAATTTTTTGTTTTCGTCGCATCCAAAAGCCGATCAAAGTGAGTATTCCGCAACTTTAACTTTGATGTATTCGCACTTTCATTGCTTAATTGATCTTGGGATGACTTAGAAAACCCAACAACACGTGCATATAATCTATATATGTTTCTTGACTTTTCGATTACACGCTAACGGGAAATGTAACAGAAATTTAATGGTTAAATTGAGTTATGTTTTCTATAGGTAGAATTACTTAGTTTAGAAAATGATTTAGATTAAAATTCTGCTTTTGATGTAGAGTATAGCTTCCTGAGGAGAATCCCCGCTTAAAATAAGGTTGTACAGTGACATGTATTGGATACATTTTTCTTAGTCTGTCTTGTCAGTACGGTTTATGAGTATCTTTCTATAACTGCATCCAAGATCGTGCCAAAGCTGTGAGGGTGTAGGTTATGGGATTTATCCATGTCGGTTGTAAATTGATACTGAACAAATTCAAGTGAAAATGGAAATCATGAACGTGCCGAAGCTGTCAGGATACATCGGTAGCTTGAGTTTGTCATTGACAAGTAAAGCCTTGATACGCCTCCTTGTGAACGTGCCAAAGTTGTCATAATGAGAAACGGTCAGGACCAAAACCAGGAGTCACTGGTGAGTGATTGACAATGGGTTGTCTACCTAATGAATATACGTAGGCGAGATCGTGCAAAGCTAGGAGTCGAAATATATTCATGGGATCCTACTCTCACTATGGAATTCGATTTAATTATTGAATTCCCGTTGTCCGTTGGGGATTACGGAATTACGAAAGTAGTGGGAACACTGCTGGGTTAAAATCCATAACTAAAGCAGTGCGTAATTTTATAGAAAATTTTTGCTTCGTTTTTCTTTTATTCTATATTGTTTATAGATTTATACTTCTAATCCACTGCATAACATATTACTTGAATAGGTTTTTCTGACTTTACTTATGGTTTCGTAATTCTAGAATATGTTCTAGAAAGACAGTAGACTTAGATATTGTTAGATTAGTTGAAATCATCGGGAACTATTGTTCCGATTTTCTTGAAAATTAAGATGGTTTGTGACTTATTTACTAAGTCACGATAGGTAATCTAAATGGATATCTTTTTAGGGCATCATTGTCTAGAAGAGAATAGTTTCTTATGCAGTAAGAATTGACTTGAATAGTTCATGTCTCGGAGATTCTTGACTGGCATTAAGAAAACCCCCTTAGTATTTGTTTATCTTATAATGACGTTTCTTGGTTTTAGTGACTTTTAGAAGTCACGTGTTTGACACAGTTTGCTAATCAAATATTTGCAATTGTTGTGAATAATTGAACGCAAATTATAAAGCTTAAGAAATGAGGTGTGTATAGTTGTGTATAGAGAATATCGATTCTCACAATACTACAACTATAGGTATTGGATACCAGATCTCCAGTCTAGTTAATTAAAATAATGTTTAATAACTGTTTTGATATTTGATATCAGAACTTGCGACTATTGGATAGTTATTTGTTCTTTATAAACAGTTGTTACATATTTTAATAAGACTAGTATTGTCATTAATGAAAAGATAAATATTAAGAAAATGTTCGGTTAAATATATAACTTAGAACATTGCTTTATGAGATTTTATCACATAAGCATTGGATGTTTGTTCCTTATGGTAAAGGATGGTCTGATACGAGATCACACCTCATATCCTTATCCATGTAATGAAAATAGTATTCAGGATGTGATTAAATCTCATTTAACCAATGATCGTCATTGGACCACAAGATTTATTAGACTAATACATTGGATGTATGTAGTTTAATTAATTAGAAATTGCCTTGGATAGTTTTCTTTACTTCTTATACTTAGTTAATGAACTGTCATGACTTGGTTAGTTGGTACATGTTTCTAGAAGAATTATATTAAATGTCTTGAATGGTTCGAGAACTTTCAATATATTTCTGATGAAACACGGATAGAATATTTTGAATGGTTCAAAGATATTCTATTTGTAGTGTTGAAAACTATATCTTTAAAATTCATCGTGAATCTTTGAATTGTTCAAAGACATTTGATTTGATCAAACACATGAATTTAAGGCAATTAGTTCTAAATTTATTTAATGAATGTGATTCTTACTCAATATTAAACTTCCACGGTTTCATTTTGATGAATTGGTCAGTGGGAGTTATTGAATCTTATATGATTTGATTCGTTGATATTGAGTGTTACCGAATTAGTTTTCAATACTCTTGGGGTTATGCTCCAGCAACACTAATTCATCTCTTTAATTAAGGTTCCATTTGTTTCTACAGTTACGTATATGATATGTATAGTAGAAAATTTGAATCTTGAAAAGTTTAAGATTTGAAACTTTATTTTGTATAATTGTTATATAATTGAAAATACTTGCGCCTCGGAGATACAAGTAAGAGTTTATCATTTATTTTATTTAATAGAATATTGTATTCTATTTGATAGAATATCTTTTCTACGATCCCGAGTAATAAAATTATTTTGTTACTTGGTGGTTACATTGGATGTTGACGATTGCAGAAAGACTTGACTTATTGAAGTCAAATGTAAGAATGATAAATTATAATGGAACTACATAATTAATAAGATGAAATGACCCTTTGACAACTTCTGTATAAGTCACATAGGATGTCAGAATCACTTACAAAGTATTTGATACTTAATGATTCTGTTGTTTTCTTATCGAAGAAAATTCCTATAACTTATAGTGGGAGCTATATTTGATATCGATTTTGGAAATTACCATTGAACCATATATCTAAAAATTCGTAGCTTGCTACGATCAAGTTTTGAACTTGATTGAGCTTTCGGTATGAATCGTTCATAAAATGTGCAAATTTTTTGCGCAACAAAAGCAAGTAAGCTTGATAAAGGTTTGACATTTATAGTATTACAATGAGAAAGGTTATACTCAGTAGTCTATTGTAGATTCTGAGAAAACTTGTCTCTGTCGCACTAATTGAACAGTTAAGATCTGTTGGTTAGTGTTGATATTAAACTATATATTTTGGCTAAAGAATGCAAAGTGGCGTTCTTGAATGATTTCTTCGAATGAGAAATTCGTCGTGTTTTCTTTATTTGAAGAAGTTTATTCTAGAGTGGCCTTAGAGTTTGTATTCTGCTAAGATCACAGTTTGATATACTAACTTATGGAGCTTATTGTAGACTCAGATAAGTTTTCCAAAAATATGTCTTCTTTAATTTTGATACAGTCAGATTGTCTGATTTTATCAAAGTACATAGAATACATATTTGACAGTAGGGTCAGTGGGAGCATACAATTTTTTTCTAGTGTTATATTCTAACGACATTGTCATTATTAATGTAATAATGAGATGTTTGTAAAGTAAAATATTTACTTAAGACTTTTTTCTTCGTGTAAGTAGTGGGAGCAGTTTCTGATATATTTGATATAAAGTTTTATATATGATATAAAACTAAGAGACTTGTGAGATATTCCCATTACTCGTGCATTAGATTTGATCTAATAAATGACACAGTAAGACTATATGTATGACAGTTAGTATAACTGTTTTACAGTTAACGTGTCTTTATATATATATATATATATATAGTGTTCATCTTTCGTAAAGGATGATACCTTTGTCGAAAGAGAGATTGATTGGAATGTCTAGTCAATCTTGTGCATCATATGATGATGGCGTAATGATACTATATTATGTATGTGCGATTATAGATATCAATTTAATTGTAACTGTTACGAGTTATTTTGATATGTTGTAGACCATAAGATGGATCTTAAAACATGTTCTTTGTGATCTTTGAGATATTAAGAACGAGTTTCTTATTCATGGAGAATTTAGTCTGCAACCATAAGGTTATATTAGTTTTGATCCAAATTATGACATTATATGTTCTATGTCATATACGTCAGAAAAGATGCAGTGGGAGTGTCACCGTTGATTCTACTGAATAGTGGAATCAGTTGAGACTTTTGAAGTATTGACTTAAAAGTTGCAAAGTGACCTCAATGATTAGAAGTGTTGATATTAGTGTAGTGCTTGCGTTGTCTCTAAGTATTTGGGTTTGATTTCTAAATACATAGACAACTCAGTAGCTATAACACAGAACTGATATAGCGTCTGAGTCATATTGATGTATAATTTGGATTCTGCAAAATATGAATGATGCTGGCCAAGGAAAACGGTTGGGTTTGTTGGACAGACCCATTTTTTTAAGCGAGCTTACTTGTTGTTGCCTACCTCTTGAGTGCTAGGTGAGCTCTTGAGGGCCATGAGTGTGTGATACACATTAGATGTGTATATGATACCGTGGATTGGCACTAGAGCAAGTGGGAGAAATTGTTAGGGTTGGTGCTCAGATGCTAATCTGGATCGTATTTATGTCCGATTCATAAATACGAGCAATTATATTTTCCATAATATTACTAATTTAATGGTAGCACCCTTGTCTTTTATACACTTATTCGATCTAATTACGATTAGATATCTGATTGTGATTAGATCGAAACTAAATCTGGTTTAGTGATACGTGTATATTAGAAAAAGACCCTAGGATTTACAATGTAGTACGCAGTAGTAACAACGTAGTTTGTAATTGATATTGGGAAGCGTACTATAAGATGTATATCCTTAAATAAAGTTCCAGGTCAAGATTTACTAACACGAGTCGGTTAGTTAAATCCACTGAGACCAGTATATGTCGTATATCGTGACTTGGTCCGATGGTTTATCCCAATGAACCATGAGTCTCGGGAGACTCGTATAGACATGTAGGTGTTTATTTGATAAACATTGAACGACTCACTAAGGATTTCCTAGTAGATGGTACACCAACGTCAATAGGAATCTTCTCGAGTTGAGCGAGCATAGTGGTCCTTCGACTTGAGATACCACAGTGAGATATATGAGTTATCATCCACACTTTGATGGCAGTCACGTCATCGATCTATTTAGATCAAACCTCCGCTTGTTCGTTGGGTGTGGACTGATGCTCATGATATCCAGTGCGTATCAAGATAATATATGTCAGTCCTGTGTACAAGGCATAGGCATCCTCACGTGTTTATGATCTAGTAAATCCATGGCCGTAGTATAACTTCGGAAATCAGTTCCGAGTATTATTTAGAGATCGTAAATTGAAAGTCGACTATATTATACCGAACGAATTTGACGTTCTTATCTATATCCCAGGTATAATATAGATAGTCTGTGACGGAGGAATTATACGTATGCAATGACTTCGGGTTGCATAGTTTAGCGAGATTATCCGTGGTCATCATAATTCATGAGTTGGTGAATTATGGACACGAAATTGGATTTCGTGACGGATAATCCTAAACTTAGATAGTCCCACAATATGAAGTGTACTCGTTGAGCACTTGGGCAACACAATATGAATAATACTGATTATTCATAATACTTCACCGGAATAAATGAGTTAATTCGGATCGTTTAATCGGTTAAATGATAACACATGTATTAGGGGATTTTGTCCGATAATAATTATTATATATTTATATTTGATACATAATACGATTAGATACACATTAATTATTCGTCAAATGAGATTTTGACACATGCCATAAATATATGTATTTGTTATTTATTGTAAATAAAAATACATATATAATAATAATTATATTAATTAATTATTTAGATATTTAATTGTTAAATATTTAAATGATTGATTAATTAAACTTTTTCCATAAATTTTATGAAAATTTGTCCAATTATTATTTGAACACATGGCATGATATAATTAAACCTTATGTGTGTAAATATGATTTGTCTAACAAAAAAGTTTAATTCAATTATTTGATTTAATTTTTTGGAATTGAAAAAAATGCCCCTCTTTAGTCGGTAATGTATATTAAATGAGGGAAAATGTTTTCATCATCTTCTAAGCTTCATTTTTGGCCAAAAACTCTTTCAAAATGGGTTTCAAAATATGTTTGATAAATCAATGAAGAAATAAAGGAAAAATTCAAGAAAAAGGCTTGGAAATCAAGAGATTAAAAGGTAATCTACTATAACCCAAGCTTAGAAATTAGTTTCATATTTTCTTGAATTCTTAGAATAGTTCTAGGGTGCTTTTAAATCTGAAAATTGGGGCTTTTGGTTGTGAATGATGGATTGGAAGCTTGTGTGCATGTGTGAAGTGTAATTGGATGGAATTAGTGTAACTATTATCCAATTTATTCATTAGATGACATGTTGCTATTTTATAGTGTTATGACCACTCTTGTAATGCCTAGAATTGTTCTTGGGTGATTCATATGTGATGACTTGATTTGGTGTTGAAATTAATTTGATTAATGTTGAAAATTTGGATTTAAAGCATGAAATTTTGGCAAATTCGGTTACTGGTTCAGACCTGGGAGTGTACTGATTTTTTTGATGAAAAATGTGTTTTGTGAATGTTTTGGATGTGTTTTGAGAGTTGGATTAATTGCCGGAAAGTGTTTCGGAGTTGAAATAAGCGAAAACGGCCAAAAACGGCGTTTCCGGGTGACTTTTGAGCCAATCGGGTGACGGCTGTCCAAACAGTGAATTTTTCACTGTTCGGGAAGCCCATGAACTGCCCTAACACTATTGGGGCTGACCTGGATAGTTTCCATAAGTGTCGGGTGGTCGGTTCGGTAAAAATGTGTTTTGCGTCATTTTGCGGAAAAAACGTTTTTCGTTAAAGTTTCGCGACGTTTCCTTAATATTTATTTCGCTATTTGATATCGAATAAATAGGTTTAGGTGAAATATGAATAAATTATTCATATTAGATATTGAAAAGTTTATTCGGTAATTTGAAAAAGTTTTAAATTACGATTTCGCCCGAACCGCGCTTCTGCTACGCCCATCGCCCGAGTTACACATAAGCGGATGTGTTACTAAAGAATATATTTAGTGGCTATATAAAAAAAAGGATGAGTTTCACTCTTAATGAAGTTAAGAAGGTAAAATGGAACTCCACCTATGTAAACATGAGAAGTGGTGCTGCTTCTAACAAAGTGTATGAGGTTGATCTTTGAAAATGTTTCATCGAAATGATAGAGCATAAGGCCGTAAAAATTGCTAGTTGATTTACGAGAATTTTTTGAAAATCAATCGTTGTTATGAGCGAACTGTATTTTACGGTGTTAACACGTAAATTCTAGGTTCAATGCTATAGTCAACCTCAGATTTGTTAATGCTTTGAAGTATTGGTTCTAGCTAAAGGTTCAAGTTGAAAAACTCATTTATTTATGCATTATAATATCAATTGATTTCTAGATTGATAATTAACAAAGTGGGAGATTGTTGTTGAATTTAGATTTACATTCAAAAAAATAGTAATTAATTTATCAATGTAAGATGTTATAAAATATGAAGGATATCGACATATATTGGTTCGGTTATCGCCCATTCGCTGACACATCAGTGATCGACCTGTCCAAACAGGTCGTGGGGTTCAACCTGACATTCTGACTTTCATTATCGCGACAATGAGACCTTAGACATAAAGAGTATTCTGACTAATATTGTCACGACAATAGTTTTTCATTGGCACGACAATAAGACACTGATGCAAAATAACATTATGACTTATATTTTCGCTACAATGGATACTCATTGGCGTGACAATGAGATGCTCATGTATATTGTCGCGACAATGATTTCTCATTGGCGTGATAATGGGATGCTGATGCGAAAATCATGATTACAAAGTACGTCTTTTGGAGGAAATTTTTGATTTTCTATATATTAGGCATGAATTTATTTATATCATATAATATTTTTTTTTCCTTCGAAATTCTCTAGTATAGATTCAATAACGTGTTGTATTGCATCTCTAGAGTTTTATTGTATCCTAAAGTGAATTTGTTTACAACCCTTATAATATATAGTAGGGGCAAATATTACTTTAAGAAAATATAATATACGCCTCAAAATTAGACTCTCAATTGTCTTTCCCTAACAAAAATAATTAATTTATAAATATAAAAATTGGAGTCAATCAATTACCTGTCGTAAAAAGAAAAGAGGGTGCATTTTGTAATACGATGAGTGGTGTATCGCTTCTTCTCGATTAATTTCTTGGTTTGGGTATGTAAATATATTTTCATACAATTGATTGAAAGTTAGACCTAGGGGTGAGCACCGGTTCCGGTTCTACCCGGAACCGATTGGAACCGGACCGATTTTTCGGGTTTGGAATCGGAACCAGTTGTAATCGGGTAGGTTCCGGTTCCAAATATAAAGGAACCGATTTTATCCGGGTAGGTTCCGGTTCCAAAATGGTCGGAACCGGAACCGGACCATGGAATCGGTTTATATGAATATAAATTTTACAGTTTCCAATAATCACCCCGAGGTATCCAAGATCAAGCATATAATATTCACAGATGAGTCCTAATCATTGAAGAAAATAGAGAGAATGTTATTACCAAATTGATATGAAAGACAGAAGAAGACAAGCAGAGATCATCGGCAGCAAAGGATCAGTGAGTGATCTGAGCCATCCATTTTAAGCTCTCCCCAAAAGTCCATGTTGTCGTTCCATGTACACTATGCAAGAAATAGAAAGTGGAGGCAAAGGACTAATGGACGATGAGACACTACAATACAAAACATTGGATTTCAAACTTACAAATACAAGTGTTTTTTTGTTGCACGTGCGAAGAAGGTCACCTGGTTATTGTTAAATTAGTGTGGATTTTGAAACGCTTTAATGTATCTTAATGAGTTATGTTAAGTAGCAAAGTAGAATTTATTAACTTCATTTTCGCCCAAGTAACTTCATTTTCTTCGTTCTTGAGCTCCCGCACTCCGATTTGGTCCCCGTTTTTTCCAACGGACTCGTATCGGAATGTAATTTTCATTAAAATATTTTAAAATAGGGTAATTCGAAACCGGACCGGAACCAGATTGGAACCGAATAATAGGGTACCCTGTTTAATTGGGTAGGTTCCGGTTCCACTTAGTGCGGAACCGAATTTTTCCGGGTAGGTTCCGGTTCTATGCGGAACCGGAACCGAAACCGGTTTTGCTCACCCCTAGTTAGACCCGGCCACGGTTCCGATTCAAAATCGAATTTGACCCAGCCACCGTATCCGAGCTGTAGGAATCGAATCAGAATCTTACCATTCTCTTTAACCGTAAAGTTCCATGGTTCCAACGACTAGTGGCCGCTGGTTTTTGACGGCTCCCTGCCAAATAAATTTTCTTAAATATATATTTTAAAAATATCTAAATTACCCTCAAAAATCGTAATAAAACGGCTATTTTTAGAGAAAATTTAGGAATTATAAAATTAACCAAATAATCTATAAATATTGGCCATAATTCATTTGTCTACACATCAATAATTCTCTCATTCTCAATTTTCTTTATTCTTTCATTCCAATTCTTTCATTTTTAATTCCCCAATTGATTTAATTTTATAATTCTTCAATATTAACAAAAATGACAAGCTCATTTGAGAACACCATGTCCAATATCTTAACCCAAAAAAGCGGCCAAAATGTCGGTACACGAAGAAGATAAGTTAAGTCTCGATCTTCTGATATATTCAAAATTCATTTTCATTTAGTCGAGACTGAAAATGAAGGTCCAAGAGTAATATGCAACTATTGTGGTATATCTTACAAATTTATTGGGGGCTGTGGCAATATGAACAAGCACTTGGATAGACAATATGCCGCTGAAATCGGACATGATACAACACAAACTCAAATGGACAAGTACGCTTCATCTAGTAGAGGTACAAGTCCTTTAGATTTATTTAAATATTTTGATGCTAAAAATAGAGAAGAATTTGTTAAATTTACTTGTATGACACATCTTTCTTTAAATTTGTTAAAAAATTTTATTTTTACTAATTACTGTCAAAATGCTTTAAATCATGTTGCCTGTAAAATACCTAGAAATACTATAAAATGGTAAAATTTTAAATTATACAAAGATGATAAAATTATTTTAAATGAATTATTTAAAAATATTAAAGGTCGTCTTTCTATTTGTTCTGATATTTGGAGTGATCATTGGCAAACACACTTGTACATGGGTGTGACTTGTCATTGAATTGTGCATCATGGAACATGAAAAAATGACTTATTGCATTTAGAGTTTTTGATGAGCCGCATACTACACAAAATATTTATAGAATGATGAAAGTAATTATTGATGAATATGGTTTATTAGGTAAAATTTTAACAATTGATTTTGATAATGCATCTGCTATTAGAGAATTAAAAGAAATATGCCAACCAAAATTGGGGGGCTATTTTTTTATATTCGTTGCACATGTCATGTCCTTAATTTATGTGTTCAAGAAGGTTTAACTTATTTAGATCATCACATTAATCATATTTCATATTCTAATGTTAGGAGAAAATAGACCAAGTTTTGTAAATTAAATAGTGTTAAACCAATACAATTTTCATGAGATGTTCCAACTCGTTGGAAATCAACTTATTTTCTTTTAACTCAAGCTTTTCAATACAAAGATGTATTATGTAGTTTTTTCCCAACATATTCAACATATAATACTTTTTCCTAGTTAATGGGATGTTTATGAAAGAATTTTAAAAAATTTAATGGTGCAAATATTCTTAGTGGTGTTTATTAACTAACAACAAATTTATTTCTTGTTGAATGTTTGAATTTTGTTGGTACTTTACATGAGCATGCAGAAAGTTCAAATGTTAATAATCTTATTTAATTTGAAGCTATTACTGTAATGAAGAGAAAAATGTTGACTTATTTTAAAGATATTTCATTATTTTATCTTATTATTACAATTTTTTATCTTAGATTTAAATTAAAAGGTATGAATGGAGGCTTATAAACTTACTATGAATTTTTAGGAATAGATGATGAAATTAATGTTAGAAAAATAATAGATGGAGTAAAAAAATGATTTAATAGAGTTATTTAATGATTATATCAGTAGGTATAACTTGCAATCAGTAGGACAATCTAGTAGCGAACTCAAATAACATTCAAGAGTTAGCATATGTAAACGTTGGTTGCTACAACGAAATATAAAACAGAAGGAAACCACCACTAACAACCCATAATTAGATAATTATTTATCAATAAATTTTGAGTTTCCTGCTGAAAGTGTTATAGGTAGAAATTTTCAAGAACTTGACTGGTGGAACTGACAAAAAAATATATATCCTGTTTTTTCGATTATTGCCAAAGAGGTGATGGCAGCACATGTTTCCACTATTGCAGTTGAACAAGCCTTCAGCTTAAGAGGTAATATTTTGGAAGCGAGACAGTCTTCGTTACATCCAAGCATCCAAGCACCTTAAAAGCAACAATATATGTCGATGATTGGACCCGAGATGATCTAAGGCAACAAGAAGATACCCAAGATAATTTTGAAGACTTGTTCGATAATGCATCAACAAGTGAAACTGATGTTGAAGGATCAACATCAAGAATAGATAATGATGATGAGTGAATAATTATAATGAGGTT